>JAPTJF010000063.1:0-192325 GCA_029339195.1 Micractinium sp. NFX-FRZ | reverse complement strand
CTCCACCCCCCCCCCAACCCCCCCCCCCCCCCCCCCCCCCCCCCTCCCCCCCCTCCCACCACCACCCAGCCCGTGCCTGGCTTGCTAATGTTGCATGCAGCCTATTCCCTCTGCCATCAGTACATAACTTCTGAGATTACCCTTGCGTAGGGCAATCTCTGCATTGTGGTATGCCCTGCATGCCGTGAACCTTCCCTGCCTCCCTCCCTCCCACCGCAGGCGCAATTGACACGGATGAGTTTGTGGTTATTAGGGATGGCAGCCCCTCGTTGCCGGCGGTTCTGCAACGCTACGAGGCCTTTGGCGGGCTGGGCGTCAACTGGCGCATGTACGGCTCGTCTGGGCACGTTAAGAGGTGAAGAGGGTCTTGCGGGCAATGGAGAACAAGGCAGGCAGAGGGGCGGTCCACCCCAATGCCAACACGTGTCCTTGGGACGCCAGTATGGCTACAAGGCAAATCTTGCTCATTTTCCGGCACGAGGCTCGCCTGATGTATGCAGGCCTGTGGGCGGCGTGCTGGCAAGCTACACTCGGTGCCAAGGCAAGGCCAACATGCACATCAAGACATTCTTTCAGCCCCGCTTCACATTAAAGCCTGGCTTCGCCTCCCACCATTTTGAGTATCGTGACGGGTACTATGCCGGTAAGGGGATGGCACTAGCAAATCAATGGTTGATTTGCAGCACGGGCATAGCAGGGTCGGGCTGTGCTGCTGCCGCAGCAAGGCCTGTTGCTGCTACTGCTCTTGTTGACGTTGGCGCTGTCGTTGTTGCTACGGCTTGGGTGCCGTGCAACTTAGCAGGTGCGGGAGCTGCCAGTGCACTGCTATATAGCTGCTTGCGTTCACATACCTCACATACGTGTGTGTGTTTGTCGTGGCTGTGCAGTGAACACCAACATGACGCGCATTGAGGGCCCCTTTAGCAAACCTCCATGGGACGACACACTCGTGTTGAACCACTATGTCCTTCGGAGGTGGGATGCAAGAGGGCGGGCGGGCGAGCGGACAGGCGGGTGCCATCCTGCCTGGCATCTGCCCCAGTGCACCGTAAAGCATGCACCCCCCTCTCTGCTCTGCCGTGTGGATTACCATCCCTTGTCGTGTATGCCACGCAGCGTTGAAGACTTTGCGTCTAGGCTGAAGAGGGGCGCTGTCAACGGCATCAAGAGGCACAAGAAGCCGGAGTTCTTCGGCCAGGTTGACGCACAAGCGACACATGACTGCCCCTATGCCGTACACCTGGGGGAGCGGGTCATGACGCAGCTGGCCCAGCTGGAGCCTGCCTCGCCCACTTGAGCACGCAACTTACCATGAGGTCATGGGAACAGCTCCCCCTCTGTAAAGCAAGTCACACATCTTTTGATTCGTCCATCACTTTGTGCTGGCAGCAACACATGGTGGCGCCAGCATGCCTTCGCCCAGCATGCCGCGCATATAGGCTAGCTAGCCTCCCAGGCGGTGACGGTGGTGGTGATGGCTCCAGCAGTGGATCCGGGAGTGGGCGAGGCGGCAGTGCGTGGGAGGCCATGGGTAGCCAGGTTGTGTAGGCCAGATGCCCGACTGGGCAGGTGCCTGTTCGTCTCCCCATGCTGTCCTTGACCTTGCTGGATTGCATTTCAGCCATTGTCTTGCATTTCTTTCGACGTTGTGAAGTACTGGCCTTCGGCTAGGCGGTGCAAGGGGACACAGCTGATGGAACCATGCAGGGCATCCTGCAAGAAAGGCGACACTGCTAGTGCACAGTTCAGCGCAGTGCCACACGTAAACCCTATCCAAGCTCGGGACATTCGGCACGCTCATCGCCACCCTGCACAACGCCATTCGCTCCCACACTGAAGTGGTGTCGCTTGCGTCCAAACCATTCATTGAGGTATCGCTGACGGTCACCGCCCGCCTCGACCACCTGCGCAAGCACCGCCTCCAGAGCCGCCCACGGCAGGTGAGTGCTGCGGTCCCGTGTCCACCAAGCTTTGTTGCCCTTGCCATGGACTTCCAGGGGGGCGGGGCTCGACAGGGAGGGGTCACAAACGACGAGCACCCACCACAGCAGCTGGGAGGTGTTGTCCTGCAGCGCCGGGCGGGGCGCAGGGCAAAGAGGGTTTGGCGGAATTGACACAGGGCACAAGCAACGTGGAGGTGGTGCAAGAGCACCCGAGCAGCTGCAACGCTGTGCTGCAGCATAGCCCCACTCTCTCATGTGAAATGCAGTCGATGTTGCCACGGCCTGTGGGCAGCTCGCTGTTCAAAGCGTGGCGGGCAAGGCATACCTGGGCGTTGAAAACACTGTACGAAGTGGACCCAGATTTGTTGACAAACTGGAAGGGCAGCACCTCGATGGTGCTGCTTCCAGGCCGCATCATCCAGCTGTTGGTCATTTGGGCTCCTGCATGGCGGGGCAGGCGACAGTGCGGGGCGCTATCGTGTGAGATTGTGGAAGAAAACAGTCATGCAGCTGTGTTTAATGCCATGCCGGCTGTGGTGCCAATGAGGCCCGGGGCAGCAGATGGATGGTGCCTCAGATGGCCTGGCAGAACGGCGGGTTGACGCAGGTGGCACCAGGTAGACCGTTAGGGCCAGAGAACCTGCCTCTGTTTGAATGTCTCATTCCTCCTGCCATGGCTCGCTCACCGTGTATGCCCACCAACACGTCCGCCTCCTGCGCTGCCGTCACCCCCGCTACCAGGTCATCCGTAGAGACCTGCGGGCACAGGGGCAGCTCGCCGCTCAAGCAGAGGGCATCCCGTTCAAGGGCTCAGAGTGGATGGAGTGTGGAGCCGCTCACCGCCACCTCTGCCACTGCCAGCCACAGGAGAGGCGTTGGGGGGCTGCACCCCCGGAGCAGCACAGCTGCAGCACCGGCGATCGACATGCCTCCGTTTGCCTTCCTTGCCACATGCTTCACCACAAGAGGGGGGGGGCACCCACCTGCCGGCAGTCAGCCATGACCAGGGCTCCCTCGCCAGGCATGCGGTACCGCCAGCTGTTGCAGCGCTCCAGCAGCTCCTCCGCATTAAGCAGCTGCCGCTCTACAGAGCCGCGCTTCACAAAAAGCACCTTCAAGCGCCGTCCTCCAGTGCTGGTACTGTTGTCGCTGCCGCCTGGACCTTGCTGATCTGGCAGCGGCGGCGCCTGATTTGTGTGATGCTGCTGCTGCTGCTGCTGCACGTGCCGCACCACCTCCTGCCCCCAGGCGTAGATCTCTCGGGGCACCCCGGCCTTCAGGGTTGAATCGTTGAGAGCTGCACTGAGGGCGCCGCGAGGGGTCCGGCCACAGAAGAACAGGTCCTGGAAACAGCGCTGCTCGCCACCCTCAAAGCTGGCCGGAGCCGCGCCCTGCTGCCCGTGGGAGGTGCAGATGAGGGACCGGGGTGGTGGAGGTGCAGCAGTGAGCTCGAGGAGGGGGCGTATGGGAAGGCAGACATGTAGACAGCAGGAAAGCATGCACCTCGGCATCAGCCCACAAGGTGGCGCACAGCCAGCCGGCGGGGACCAGCCTACACACAGGCAGCTCGCCCCGAGAATGGCTTCAACGCGTGCCTGCCCTCCTCTTCTCTGCCCGCGCGCTTTCCAGCCCCAAGTTCATGCCGCACCTGTGTGCCGAGCACGCTGCCCGGCCAGTGCCCCGGCGGCAGGCGTGCGCTCAGGTCGGCCAGGCTTTGCACGCTCAGCGGGCCCAGCACAGGCAGCAGCCTAGCCTCGTGGGGGCTTAGCCCCAGGCCATCAGGGGTCAGAGCCACTGGCTTCAGGTGCTGCCGCCAGGGTGTGCGCCGCGCCATAGCAAACCACCCAGCCGAGTTGTCTGCGGATGGGACGGGACGGGCAGGAGGAGGGGGAGGGCAAGGGCTGTGTTAAGGGAGCCATGGCTGCAGCAGAAGCCAGGCAGGCCAGCGCCAGCAGCAGGGCGGGATAGTTGCCAACCAGTGGGTGGCATCTGCCACCACCCTCCCTGCTCGCCCGCCCGCCCACCACCTCACCCACCCATGACATGAAAGAAGTTGCGGCGCCATGTGGCAGCCAGCACAACAGGCACGGTGCAGGTGGAGAAGACAGGGGCTTGCAAGTAAGGCGCCGGCTCCTGCGCAGTGGCGGGCCGCAGCTGGGGAGGCTCCAGAAACCGGTGGTAGTCCTCCTGCATGGAAAACAAGTGGCTGGAAAAGGGTGCGAGAGAGGCGGCGGCGGAGGAGGCCTCCCTAGGGATCACACACGCAGCGCGTCCACATCCTAGCACTCTGCTCGCAGGCTGTGGAGGCGTCGCACAATCCTGCGTGTCCACCCCCCAGGTGTCAAGACCGCAGATCGCGTGCCCACCTGCACCTCATAGGCACGCCGCCGCGGCTGGTGCTGTGCGTGCTCGTCCGCTGCCGTCTCCGCCGCCGGCGTAACTGCAGTCCCGCTGACATTGCCGTCCGCCAGCCTGCCGCGCCAGGGCCATGCAAACACCTGCAAGCAGCACTCGGGTTGGGTTGTCGCCCCTCCCTTTGGCCCATGACGCACTGCCTCACTCGCCCCACAGCGGCGCTGCATGGGGGGGGCACCGTGGCACCGTGGCCACCGTGGCACAAGGAAGCAGCCTGCCCAGAGCCCGTTTGACCCAGCACCTCCTTGCCCCCCCCGGGCTTGCCCAGCACCCACGTGCCTTGTCCGGCGACACCAGAAGCGCTGGGAGTGCCCCCGCCACCTGCCCGTCCACCTCCTGATACTCATCACCATACAGGATGATGGTCGACTGGTCCAGGCACACGTGCTGCAGACGCTGGCAGTGGCTTGCCCAGGGAGATGCGGCGACATCCAACTGGCACCGCTGCGGCGTCGGCGGTGCCGGCGGCACGTGGGAGATGCTGACAGCTTGCTGCTGCGCCATGCTGTCCGCCCAGTGCTTCAGCCTGGGCGCAACCCCGGGGGAGGGCGTGCCATTCAGCGGCCACTGCAACAGCGCCAGGGCTGACAGGGCGGCAGCCAGCAGCAACCACTGCTTGACGCTCATTCTGTTGATTGACACTCCGACACTCTGCTTTACAATGGACAATCAGCATGCAAACGAGTCTGCCTCATGAACCCGGCCTGCCCCTTTGTACACGCGCAAGGGCGCGCGCAAGGAAACGAGGGGCGTGCGGGTTCGGCCTTCAACAACGCATACGTAAGCGCTCTTGTTACGTCCAAGGCTGTTGAGACATCCAAGAGTCACTGAGGGTGCGCTGACGTGGCGTGAGGCCGCTCCCAGGGGTGCCCCCTCGACTTCCTGACCGCCCAAACTTCAGCTAGGCAGTTGCTTTGGCTTTTGCTTGTGGGAGTCTGCAGTTTGATGCCGCCTACCAAGTGCAACGACCATTGAACAGCAGGGGATTTCCATGTTTGCCAACCGCTGAGCCAACCGCTCCAGCTGCTCCCTCCACGTTGCTCCCGTTGCTTCAGCAGAGGGCGAAATGTCAGCTGCCAAGCGACCTCCGCTGCTCCTGCAGTGACTGCCACCCTTGCTGGCTACCACATACGCGCTATGCAGCTGTCTGGGCCTGCTGCGCTGCCTGTTCCACCTGCGTCACGGCATGCCACACCGCTCATATCGTGTGCAGAGCGAACGGGGAGGCTCATCTGCTCTGACTGCCACAGCGGCGCCGCACGGGTGCACCCCTGCCTTCCCCCAACGCCGCCACAACCAGCTGTGCAGGCTTTTGCGCAATGGTCTTGGGACCTGAGAACTGCATATTACCGCCGTGCTCGCTGCTGGCGGTTTCAACTGCCCGCTCGCTGCCAACTGGAGAGCCTCCACCGCAGCGGCAGCAGCGGGAGCAGGGGGCCGCTGGCCCAGCCGCGGCTTCCACAGCGGGTGGGCGCCCTGCTGCTGCTAGCCACCTTGGCAGTGCCACCATGGCAGTACCGCGCCGTTGCAGCTGCGCAGCATGCAGGAGCAGCATGCCGAGACGCTGCCAGCCGTGGCCGTTCACTGACCCTCTGTTCTGGCTGCGCTGCTCCTCGTACCCCTGCTCCCCCCATGGACAGTCATGCTCTCGCCGGGTGCGTGCAAAGGCATCTGTGCCAAACAGCACCGGCCAATGCCTCCGCCTGTGCCAGTCCATCGAAGGAAGTAGGCCTCCATGTCAGCTGAGCACCTTTTGGCGGCCACAGCTGCCTGCTAACAGTGCTGGCGCCAGCTGACCATCGATCCACTGCCATGCAGGTAGCCGCGGCGAGCAAGAGCTGCCCCATGTTGACGCCCCTCTTAGGCAGGCTGTGGCTCAGCACCAGCCGCCTGCTGCCGCAGGTACATTGATGATGAGCTTAGCTAAGACACTGCCTGCCATCCGCTGGGCAGTCTGCTGGGCGATGGCAGGCTGGCGGGAAGCCTGCTCCCAGCAGTGCCAGGTCACCAACTGAACGGGTTGAGCGTGCATCCACGCTGGCTGGAAGTGTGCCTTGTGGTGGGGTGTATTGACTGGGCAGCTGTGCAGAGGCATTCCCGTGCCTTGCTTTGGATGCAGCAGGCGCGGTGACTGTGGATGGGTGCGAGCAGCCGCCGGCGGGGGAGGGCCCGGCCCAGGCGGCAGCATGGCAGAGCATGCCGACTTGCCTGCACTATCCTTGCCTGCCGGTGAGCAGCTGCTGCACATGCACCCACCAACCACGTGCATAATGCTTTTAAGCTCGCAAGCCATGTGCTTGCAGCTTGGCGTTGCCCCCACCGGGCCGCTACAGGTGGTTCATATTACCTACCTGCTGCGTGCTGGCACCCCCTCACCACCCCGCATTCTTCGGCACTGCTCATCTCTGGCGCAGTTGGAGCCCATAGCAGCGCCGGCTGGCACGGGCAGCATCACTTGAAACGGGCAGGTGCATGCTTCCGGCCAGGGTGGGGTTCCGAGCCAGAGTGGGGCTCCGAGCAAGGGCCAGCCAGAGTGCGCATCCTGCAGCTGCTTTCACCCCCCAAGCAGCCCGGACTGCAGGCGCGCCGGGCAGCGTGCGGGGTGGGTGCTGCCGCGGCGATGCGGTCCCGTGGGATGCGTGCTGCAACTGTGTGGTGAATGATGTGCTGGCATGTGCTGCCAGCACTGGTAGTCGGGCAGGATGCAAGGAGGGGGCATGCAGGAGTGGACTGGAGCCACGTCAGGCGTGAGGCGGGCGCCTGCGCTGGCGGCGCGCGAGAGGGCGGTGGCAACAACGCCCTTACACATGTCCTATACGCCTATGCGATCCCGGGACTCAGAGTACGCACTTCACACTGGGAGAAGTGTGGTATGAGTGAGACCAGCAGAACGAGTGGCCGGCGCAAGTTTTTGCGGACTTGCCCGGCAGCTGGATGAACGCGGCTGCGCTTGGCACATAGGCTTTAATCGCAGAGGAACCCGCAGTTTCACTCATGCGCCACTCTCTCCTCTTCAACACGTTCACCAAGTCCGGCCATGCTGCGCTTTGCCCTCCTGCTGGCGGGGGTCTTAGCGGTCCTAGGGTGCTGTAGTGCGCAACGGCCTACCCTGGGTGAGGCGAGCTCCACCGCTGCCACCCCGCTTATTAAGCTGCGGCGGCACCAGCTTCCTGCCGCCGCCGGCTTTCCTGCTATGCTGCTACCACCATGCACACCCTTTCGCTCCAAGCCATGCTTCTCAAAGCCTGGCACCTTTGGATGCCACACTATGCAGATGACCTGAGGGCCCTGCCAGGGTGTGAGGGCGCAGACTGGAACACACTGGTGGTGAAGAGCCAGCGGCAGGAGTGCCTGGAGTTCGCCGCCGGTGCGCCCCGCCGGCCTGCCTGCCACCTGAGAGGGGTTGGCTTGGGCGGCACGCACGGCACTGCCAGTCGCCACGCGAGCCCTGTCTGCAGCTTTCAATGAGAACTGGATCGCTGTCGCTTCGCCAGAAACAGAGTGTACACAGTCTGCTTGGCAAGGGCGCAGACCATGTGTGGCGTCCGTGTCGTGCCTGCCAGCCTGGCGCAGCTGCCCTGCGGCCCCTCCTCAATGCACGCACCGCTTCCCCTCCCCCCACCCCTGCCTGCCTACGTGCAGACATGTACAGCAACGCTTGCCCCGCGGCCTGCGCAGAGGGATACCAAGCGGTGAGGCACGCACACCTGCTGCTGTCGCCCGCTCCTGGCCTGCCCGCCAGGCGCACCCATGCGGCCCGCTGGCCGCCCAGCTCCCACATCGTCCACCGCCCGGCAGTCTCCCGCAGCTGCCGCTGCCGCTATAGCCCGCTGTCAAGCAACCAACACTTCCCACGCTTTCAATAAATGCATCCCATCCAGCCCCGCTTCCCGCCTGCCCGCTCCTCTCCCGCCTGCTGCAGCTGGGAAGCGTCGAATGCTATGCCTCCCTGGCTCGATTCTCCTGGAAGCAGCTGGGCACCACAATTGGCGATGACGTCGCCCTCCCCTTTGCGTGAGTGCCAGCCCCACCCCACCCTGCATGCCCGCGCCTGTCTGCCACTTGCTTTGTGCAGCCCGTCCCCGCCTGCCTGCCTGCCTGCCTGCCTGCCCGCCCGCCTGCCTGCCACATTTCCCAGCTGCCAGCCCAACTGTTTGCGGGTGGCTGCCTGCCTGCCTGCCTGGCTGTCCTTCGCCCGCCCGACTGTTCCCGCAGCTGTACCTGCTGCCGTTCTGCCCACTGCTTGCCTGCCCGACATCCAGCCTCTCAGCTGCCGCCCAGAGGCGCCGACTGCCTCGCACCCCACCCCACCCTGCTGGCACCCCCAGCATTCCTCCTTCCTCACTGGACTCACCCACCCAGCCCTCAGCGGCACATGCAAGCCCCCACCCACTTGCTGCACACACCTCCTGCCCCGTCTCACCTCGTCACACCTCCCACCCTACCCCGCCTTGCCACACCCCTGCAGCAACGCCACCCTGGAAGCCTGCCAGTTTGGGGCGCCCGTGGAGATGGGCCCCCTGGTGGCCATGGCCCAGGCAACGTTTGGGACCTACCCCTCCTGCGCCTCGGCCGACTGGGAGGCAGCCATCTCCTCGGGCTGCGGGCTGGAGGAGGCCCTCAGCCTGGCCACAGGGCTGTGCCCCGCCGGGTGCGCGACGTTCATGAAAGGTGCGCCCAGGAGCGGTGGGGGCAGGGGTGTGGGGTGAGGGGTGGGCTGGCTGCACACTGCGTCCACGGCGGGGGGAGGGGGGCGTCACGCAAAAGGGTGCTTGTTGGCAACGCCTTGCAAGCCGCGCGCGCACGTGCGCACGTGTTTCTTCGTGCCAGGCATCTGGTGCAGCCGGTGCACGGGCTGACAGTGCGCCGGCCTGGGCCTCCTCGCCCCCTCCGTGCTGTGCACCATACCACACCTCTGCCTCCCCTTTGCCTCCCTCTACTACACTGCCCTGCCGCCGCCTCACCTTGCAGGCTCACTCGGCCCGCTATGCAGGCTTGGGCGCGGGTCCCTCAAACCACGCCTGCAGGAGGTGGTTAACGTTTCCTCCCTGCTTGGCTCCCCTCCCCTGCAGAAGTTGGCGCCGACTGCGTGGTTGACTTTGCAGTGGGGGCAGCCAAGGCTCAGCTGGGGGAGGAGCTCACGGACGAGATGCTGCGGCAGGGGGCCAAGCGCGTGTGAGTTGGGTGTGTGTGGTTAGGGAGCTGAGGGTTTCCGGCAGGGAGCCGACCGCACACCAGTTGGTGTGTGTGTGTGTGTTTCGTGGTGCGGCAGGGGGCCGAGTGCGTGTTAGTTGTGGTTACACGTTCAGGAGGATCGAAGGCAGTCGGTGCCAGCATGGTGCGTGCGAGCTGAGGTGCCAGCGGGCATGCCCGTGCCAGCCCGGCGCAACGCCGCTGCTGCTGCTAGCCAGTGCTGCCAGCAAGGGCCGGGGCACATGCGACATGAGTAGGGCGGCCGCTGCAGTTTGCACATATGCATGCGTCTCCGGTTTCGTGCAATGCCGACTTCACATCCTTCCACACACCTGAACCCTGCAGACGCGAGCTGTTCAGCGTGTGCACCAGCAAGCGGCGGCGCTCCCGCAAGCTGAAAACGCACAGCACCGGAGCAGTGCAGAACGGAGCCAACACTGTAAGCTGCATGAACGTGCAATGCCAAGGGGCAGGCAGCCGGCGCCCACCCTCTCTGAGCCTGACGCTGCGGCCCCTGCTTGGCATCGATGCCAATGTGATATCACCAGTCAACCCGCAAAAGAGATGTGAACTGTGGGCTCCAAGAGGTGTGCCTGTCACCTTGACCAAGCCCACCCGTGGGTCCTGCCCCTGCAGGGTGGACTGGCGGCCGTCATGGCCGCTTTTGGGCCTCAGAGCGTCTTTGCCCTGCTGGCAACAGCATGAGCCACGGCGAATTTTCGCCAGCACGGCACTGATTGACTGGCGCGACGTGATCCCTGTTGTGCCACCTTCAATGAATGCATCCCTACTGCGGCGGCCCCTTACAAGTGTCGACATGCGGAGGCCCTTTCTGCCGCTCTTACTGCCCCTCCTTGACGACCCGTGCTCATGCAAACAGTCGTGTAACCCATCATTGCCCGCTTGCACCCCACAGTACAGATACCGTGTCAGCACTGGTGGCAATGGCCAAAGACAACTGGTTTGGCCAGCCACGGTACAGCCACGGTACTGTAGTGGGGCTGGCATGGCAAGACAAATGCACATGCATGCAGGCGTTGACAGCTGCTCGCACCCGACATGGGCCCTCATGTAAAGCTTCCCGCTATGGGGACGGCACTGAGCTAGCGCTTCCCTGGAGCACCCCTCATGTGGTCTAGCCAGCCTAGTGCCTCACGTGCAGGTCATGCCCGGCAAGCTGCGGCAGTACCGCCGTGGAGCTTTGCAGAAGCGCAGCCAAGAACTGTGGCACTGTGCCGGGGGTCGCACGTGATGAGCAGAGAATGGGTTTATTCAAGAATTCAATTCGGTTTATTCAAGAATCAAGACTTTCCAGCATCTGGGCAAAGGGTGGGACTGGAACGGCCAAACCAAGCGTGCCCAGCTGCTGAGTGCGCTCCGGCTGTCCTTCTCCTGCCTGGTGCCCCCTCGCCTCCCCGGCCCCTGCAGGCCCTCCCTGTCAGTCGCGGGCGCTCCATTTGAGTGTGCTTCACAGCTCCTGCCGCCACGCATTGCCTCGGCCTTCCTCACACCCAGCAACAGCTGGGCTGGCACTGCTGCCGCTGCCTGCCCGCTCGCCTGGCTCGGGGGCATACTCCAGAGCCCATTCAATGAAGAAGTCGCTGCACGCAGCGGTGAGTGCACATGAAGGGTGGCCAGGCCGGCATAGCAATGCGCGGGATGCGGGAAAAGGCGCCGTGGCGGTGCAACCTGCAGGCCAGCATGGTGCTGCTGCTCATGGGCGCAGCCTCGCTGGCTGTGCCGCACTTGCGCTGGCAGCAGATGCTGCAGCGGCGGTGGGGCGCCCGGGGTTGACACCGGCGCCGCCGCCGCTTGAGGCACGCCCAGCGCCCCACCACAGCCTGAGGGTCCCCTGAGGTACACTGAGTTGCGCTTGCCTGGAGCGGTAGAGCAGGCACGAGTAAAAGGAGCCGTTGACAAACCAGTGGACGGTTGGGAAGCCCTTGGGTGCGTACAGCCGCCCATACGTTGTGTTGTGGTCCTGCCTGGGACCCCAGGCGTCAAACTGCAGGGGGGAGGGGAATAACAACGGGACATGCACTGTGAGCAGGTGTCACGCTGGACTTTCAGCTGTACAGAGCGCTCTGGGATTCCAGGCTGACAGTCGCCATCACACCGCTGAACAGGCGGGTGCGGCGCGGAACTGCACACGCGCGTGCACAGCACTTATCAGACCATGGCATGCCACACTGTGACACACGAGTTTAATGCAGCACAGACGTGCCTGCCCCCCCGGGTGCTTCTCACGCAACGCTGCCTTCAGGCACCTGGGCTAGCAGGACGTTGGGGCGGCTGGTCGTGAGGGCGTCGGCTGCCAGGGCCAAGTGATGGCGTGCCATCTGCAGGCGGGGCGCTGGCAACGATACAGCATACGTCAGGCATGGTGGTGAGCTGGAAAGAGTGCATAGCAAAGTTATCAAGAAATGGGAGTCAAATGGCGGTCAACGCTGTGCTGAGCATGCTGTGCTGAGCACGTGCTCCCTGTGCACAAACCTCTGTCCCCCAGCGCTTCTTGGCGTGCAAGGCCCTACAGAGCCCCAGGCAGTGCAGACCCCAGGCAGTGCAGACCGTCGCCCTGTGCCCGCCCCGCCTCCTCACATGGCAGTGCGCAGAGTAGGGGGCATAAAAGATGACCAGCGCGAATTCGGTCCTGTTGAGCACCTCCTCAAAATTTCGGTCGGTCAAGTTCGTCACATGCTCGCTTGCAGCGCAGCACTTTCTTTTGGGTGGGCTGCCGCGCTCAGAGGCTGTGGCGCTGCTGGTCGCGCCGGTGCCGCTGGCGCGTGTGGTACCTTCGCCGCCGCCAAGGCGGGTACCTTCTTCGCCTCTGCCCCGTCCGTCGCTGCCGGTGGGGCGGCTCTCGACAGTGCCGTCCACGGCAGCCTGAGGGCCCGCTGCCCCTGCCAAGAGGCCAGGGAACGAGACCTGCCACACCAGCAGCGCAGCAACCAGCGCTGTGAACACGCCCCCGCGGCCGCCACGAATGGGAGCCGCCACGAATGGCAGCATCGGTAGCAATTACTGCGAATGAGAGGACCCCCGCCTGTGCCAAGGAGCTCATGCTGATGTGGCGCTGCCGTTGCTGGGGCCAGTGCGTGCCTGCTGACCAGCAGTGCATAAGCGCTGCCGTGGAACGTGGAATTCATTCAAGTTTGCACATCTCCTGAAATTGCTGTTCCGCACTGAACTTGACGAGAAAGAAACAGAAGGCGCCCTGGGGCGAGCATGGCATTGCCGCCATCATGTGCATGCATGCGCTGAGTACGCAGACCCACACACAAGTGTTGAGCCTCACAGCACTGCGTGCCTCGTAACTTTGCCAGCACATGCCTGCGCCAGCCCGCCAGCGCAGGCAGCGCGGCCAGCATCTGCTGGCATGTCAGGAGGCGCACTCGCACGAGCCTGCTGGCCACGTTGCAGGGCTACATGGACGCCACCTGCTCTGCAGCCTCTTCCTGCTCCTGCTGAGGCCCCAGCGGCAGGAAGTTGAAGTAGGCGGTGTAGGGCTCGTCCATCAGCTGCGGGCAGAAAGCAAAGGGCCAAGAAGGGGATCCGGAGGCAGCCAAAAGGGTGTCGGTCAGGGCGGGGCAGGGCAGGATTAGGCAGGGCAGGGCAAGCTGCGGCAGGCAGGGGGCCTCGAGGCACGCGCAGACGGCCGGCTGGTGAGGCCTGGGCAGCAGAGGCCAGCGGGGCTCGAGCTCTGCCAGGCTGGCAGCGCATGGTCTGTACAAGCTTCCAGGTGTGTGTGTTGACAGAGCTGCCAGGGCCTCACCTGGCCCAGGGGGGCGACAATGTAGTCTCGGTTGCTGCCGTGCAGCACGCGCGCCCCAGGGGGGTAGGTGGCAGCGGGGGGCGCCAGCAGGAAGGCGGTCGGAGCTGCGCCTGGGGCGCCAGCCTGCAGGTGTTGGCGCGCAAGCGGGCAGGGATTGGTGTGTGTGTGCCAGGCAGGCAGGCAGGCATGTGTAGCGGGCGAGTGTGAGCAGGGCAGCGCACAGACATGCATGCGCCCAAGCTGCTGTAGCAACGCAAAGCCCGGTGCCGGCGCTGACCGAACCCACATATGCACAGGAGCCTCAAGCAGGCCAACCCACCTGCTCCACCAAGCTCAGGCCCAGGCCACTGCCTGCCACCTGCACTGCGCTTCCAGGCTGGCTGAGAGGCTCCAGCACGAACGCCAGCTGGCCGGCACTGCTGCCCCCCTGCTGATGGCTGGCCTGCTGCTGCACAGTGCGCAGGCGGAAGGTCTGCGAGGCGGGAGTGGAGGAGGCACCCCCACGTCCGCCAGCCTGGCGCAGCAGCAGCCGGCCGGAGGAGGCGTCGGATGTGAGGAACTGGCCGGGGGCGGAAGCTGCCTCGAAACTGGCCAGCTGGCACGCCATGGTACCGGCCTCAGCGTGCAAACCAGCGCCCTCGCCGTCGCCGCCCTGATGGGTCGGCTGGATCAGCAGCTGGCGGGTGCGGGCAGGCGAGCAGGCAGGGTCGCCTTGCTGGCACCCCGCCAGCGGCGCCACCAGTCGGAACGTGGCATCCAGCGCAGCGGCGCTGCCAGATGAGCCGCACCGGCCGCCCAGCTGCACGCCGCCCTCGCAGTGGCGCAGCAACAGCAGCAGCGGCGGCGGCTGAGGCTGACCCTCTGCGGCCGCATCTTCTGTGGCCCCTTCCCCTGCTACCGGAGCTGCCGCTGCTGCCAGGGACACCAGCCCGGTGGCGTCAGGCAGAGAGAGCGCATCCTCAAGGGTGCCAGGGTCAGCGGCGAGGTCGCGCTCGCCGTGCGTGAGGCCTGCAAAGGGTGTGTGAGGGGGCACCGGGGGCAGGCAGCAGGAGAGGGAGATCAGCTGGCTGCCTGATGAGCACCAACCCAGCCCAAGGACTGCCGCTCAACACGCCAGTAACCAGAGACCTTTGGTGGCCCCACCGGCGCT
The DNA here is from genome assembly GCA_029339195.1 of Micractinium sp. NFX-FRZ. NCBI lineage: Eukaryota > Viridiplantae > Chlorophyta > Trebouxiophyceae > Chlorellales > Chlorellaceae > Micractinium > Micractinium sp. NFX-FRZ. Next base: position 177,852 of record JAPTJF010000063.1, on the reverse strand, counting down.
CCCTCTGTCTCGTCATCTGTCATCCCCGTCCCGGTGCACCGCCCTGCCTATCCACGTCCCTCGCTCAAGCCGTGCATGCTCAGCAGGCCACGAGCAAGGCTCCAGCGTGTGTGACTTGCATACAGCCCTCGCTTCAACTAAACTGTGCTCCACTACACGCCGCTCACTGCCGTTAAGAAATCCCTCGCTGGCCACGACAGATGGCCACACCAACACCCTACTATCGACCTCATCTTCTTCTGGCCAACAATTATCACCACCCACCAGCCATGAGGAAGGGCCCCATCACCACTGCCTTCAGCCCCTGCATCTCCTGCCGCCCATCCCTCAGGTCCTCGGCCACCACCCGCATGGGCATCACAACGTCCACTGCAGGAGAAGGAAGAAGGGGAGGGGATGTTGGAGAGGGGTGTGGGGGCGTGAGGGTGCTGCGGTGGTTGGTTTGGGGGCGCGCAGGGGTGCAGGGGAATGTGTCAGCCGCCGCACGCGTGGCACGTCCACTGTCGGGAACAGGACATGGGGAGCGAAAGCAAGAGGGGAAGTCTGCCATGACACACGTGGGCATCCCAACATGTCGACGGCAGCCAGGGCAGGGCAGAGATGCAGGGTAGAGGTGGGGGGGGGGAACCGAGAGGTAAGGCAGAGAGGCAGGTGCAAAGATGACTTGGTCAGGCGCCCTACCGTCTGCAGTGCAGGCAAGAGCCTGGGGAGAGAGGTCGCGTGGACGGCCAGCAGGGGCAGAGAGCAGCTGGGAGGCAAGGTAGCAGGCAGCACAGGGCACATTTTCCTTTCAAACCACCCATCACACTGCTCAGCACACCACCCACAACAGCACTCAGTCATCCCGCAATCCCTAGCCCCTCACCCACATCCCCGTTGGTCCAAGTGTAGCCAAGGGAGCAAAACCGGGCGCCGCTCTCAAACTTGGGAGGCGCGCCGGCTGCAGGCAGGCAGGCAGGCAGGCACAAGAGTACGCATCAGGTCAGGGCAGGGAGGCGGGCAGGCAGGCAGGTGAGACAAAGAGTCGTGCAAACGCAGACGCCGCCCCGCCGCCACCTACCCTTTGCCGCCTGCCCAGCACTGCCCTGCCCCGCCGCCCCTTGCGCCTCACCGCCGGCGGCAGCCTCGGCAGCAGCGGCGGCCCCCTCGGCACACGCCACTGTGCGGTTCTTGCCATTAACTTGGATCTGAACCTCTGAGGCGTGGGCCCACCTGCAGAGGGCGGGGGAGGCAGGCCCAGGCGGCAGCTGAGAACCTGGGTGCAGTGCCACAGGCAGCGGAGTGGCAGTAGTGGGGGGGCGGAGCGCTACTGCCCACTATGCGCTGCCACTCGAGCGCGCCACTCCACCTCCCTTCCCTCAGCCCTGCCCCGGACGCCTCACCCAGGGATGCGCCACTTGAGCACAAAGCGGCGCTGCTCCGCGCCCGGCACGCCGCGCCGCGGGCCCTCTGCTGCCTCTGCCGCAGCCGCCTCTGAGACCTTTGCGCCGCCAAAGCGCAGGGCAACATCTGGAGGGTAGATGTCGAGAGTGAGCCGGGTGATGGCGGCGTTGCCGGGCCCGTACAGCTCTGCACGCACACATAGGCATAGGGGGTGCACGCCCGGCAGGGCAGGAGAGGCGCGTGTGAGTGTGCGGCGGGCAGGAGCCTGTACGGATGTGCGGGCGGGCGAGCAAGTCAGCATGGGCAGGCAGGGCTTCAAGTGCAGGCAAGGGAGGAGTGCAGGGTGGGACGCTGCTGCAGGGCGTTTTGCGCTGCCCAGCCCCCTCGTCTGCCTGCCGCTGCTATGTATCTTCCCGCCTGCCCGCCCACCCGCCTGCGCCACACACATCCATCACCAGCCCGCTCACTCAACACACACCCTGCACCTGCTGAGAAGCCAGACTCACCCGACTGCTGGTGCAGCACCACGCGGAGGTCCCTCCAGCGCAGGCTGCTGCTGACCAGCTGATTGATGTACAGCGCTGGCAGGCCGCCCTCATCATCAGAAGCACTGCCTGAAGCGGTGCCGGCTCCCCCGCTCCCGCCCTGGCTGCCAGCAGAACTGCTGCTGCCTGTGTCGGCGGTGGTGGTGGTGGTGGTTGTGGTGGCGGGGGTGGAGGCGCCAGCAGAGGCGGTGGCAGCGGCGGAGGTGTCGGGGTCAGGGGACGGCCCGGGAGGCGAGGTGTAAAAGTAGATGCTGTCTGCCAGCTTGGAGAAGCTTTCGATGGCTGCAGGATTGGCAGGCAGCAAAAGAAAATGGGCGGGGTGGGGAGTCAGAATGCAGTGTGGGCAGCAGGGCCTAGCGCAGCGTATGCTTCTGCCAGCTTGGAGAAGCTTTTCGAGGGCTGCATGAAGGTGAGAATATGGGAAGAACAAGGGGAAAGCGGGCAGTTTGCAGGCAGGCGTGAGAGCGGTGAACGTGGATGCTGGAGGAGATCTCACTTGCTGTGCATGGGCGGAAGTGGGGCCAAGAGTGATGGGTGGCAGGGGTGGCAGGGGTGGGGGGCAGGGGGCGGGGCAGGGGGGCGGGCGCAGCGCGCCGGGCTGGGCAGGGAAGGCAGGGCGTGCTGGAGGCTGCTTTCCCACACACCGGAATACATGTATCTCAAACAAACGCGCCCCTCACCCGTGCCGTAGCAGCACCAGAACGAATCAAAGGCGGTGCCCCAGTGCGTCCATGCCAGCTCTGTGCCCTTGTCCTGCCCGGCTCCTGGGGCAGGCAGAGGGGGTGGGAGCAGAGCGGCAGGGGGCAGGGTCAGGGATGGCAGGAGATGGTGGCCCCAAGGGAGCCAGTGCCATTGCATTGCCCTTCCTCAACCAGTGCTCCCCCCGAGCGGAGCGTGGCTAGCAGGCGGCGGCACTGCAAACTGATGGATGAGGCAGGAGCTTAGTTAGGCACTGCGGCAAGTGCGACTAGCGTGCCACCACAAGGCCAGCACACACAAGGTCACCACACCCACCCAGGGGCAGGTAGTAGATGAAGACTCCGGGGCCGCCAGGTGGCGGCCCGCTGGCGCCAGCCTGGCGGCGGCCTGCCGACCTTGGGTCGTACGGCCAGGAGGCCGCCTGCGGGAGAAAGGCAGCGGGGCACGGGGGAAAAGGTGGGGATACATTAATTGCATGACCCGGTGTTAGGTCGGGGGGGAAATGCCTCTGCCTGCTTGCTACAGCAGGCCAACAGGACGGCTGCGCTGGCCAGCACTTGTGTCAGCTGGCCGGGTGGCGCAGGTGGCGGCGCGCGCGCACCCGCAGTCCCTGCTCCCGCTCCTGCTCCCCTTGCTCCTCCTGCTCCCGCCGCACCTCCTCAACTGCCTCCAGCGCCAGAGAAGAGTCCCACTTGCGAGCCAGCGAGCGCTGCAGGCGCCTGCCGCCCGTGCCGCTTGCCTCGTCTGCCGCTGCGCCCGCCGCCCCGCTGCCCTCTCTGCCGCTTTTGCCGCCCTCGTCGTTGTTGCCGTGCATATGCGACGTGTGGATGTGCACGTGCGTCTTGCGGTCCACTTCCAAGCTGTGCACGTGCTTGTGGCTATCGCTGTCGCTGTCGCCCTGCCCACCGCCGCCATGCCTGCTGCCGGCAAGAGCATCGCTGGCTGCAGCAGCGTCAGCAGCGGCATCGCGGCCACTGCCGCCGACAGCGGCAGAGGAAGCTGCGGCTTTGCTGCCGCTGCTCGTGCCCTCGGAGGGCAGGTGGCGGTCGGGATGGGGGTGGCTATGGACCTGGTGTGCGTGAGGGTGGGCGTGGTCGCTGCCGTGGGGCAGGTGGCTGTGCGCGTGTGGCGGGGGGGGTGGCATCTTTTGGATGCCGATCACCCCGTTGAGCATGGCACGCTCATAGTAGTCGGCGAGGTCTGCAGGGCGAGGGGGGTGAGGGGCAAGGCACACAGCGGGCAACATTACAGGGAAGGCATTGGCGATGCCCGCTGTACATGCTATTTCCACGATGGCGCGCCGTGCGCCCCTGGCCGCTTGCCTCACTCCACACACACACACACACACACACGCGTCCGATGGCGCCCCACCCACCACACTGGGTGGGTGACTGCTCCCTCCCTGGAGAGGGACAGCATGACGTGCACGCTGTGCAGCCTCACCGGCGTCACCGGTGTATCGGAACAGGGTGCGCGCGATCTTCAGCATGTTGTAGGTGGTGCACGACTCTTGAGTGTTGGCGGCGGCGCGGGTCTGCGGCCAGCGGAAGGAACATGTGGGGTGGGGGCACTTGGGTGGATGAGGGGGGGTAGAAGGGGGTGGGTGGGTGGAGTGATCCTTAGCGGGATGAGAGGTGGTGCTGGAGACCTTCGGGTTGGTGGCGGCGCAGCCCTGCTATCAGGCAAGGAACATAAGGGGGTGGGCATGGAAGGCGGTGCTTTCCACCAACCAGGCACACCCGCAGGCGGCCTCAAGCATGTCGGTGATAGCGTCCCTCAATGTCTCACGCCCACTGCTGGGCTGTGCATTTATCAAGCACCAAACATGTGTGCACAGTTCACGTTCCGGCTTGGCCGCACTCACGTCGTTGATTGCGTCCCCCAGCCTGTCTTCAGGCCCCCAGTGCTCAAACCAGTTGTTGCCTCCAGTGCTGAAGCTATGGTGCTGCAGCACAGGGGGCGTACGCAAGTGGAGGCAGGGTGTCAAGGGGCGGCGAAAGCACGGGCGCGCGGGCTGGCAGCCAACCGCAGCAGCCGAAGCAGCAGATCGCGGGGGTTGAGGCACCCGTGCGCACATGCTGCAAAGCACACCCAGAGGGAGCGGATCTGCCACTCTGCAGCACCAGCCCTGCGGCCCCACAGCCGATTCGCCTGACTGCGGCCGTAGATTTCACCGCCCCGTCCTGCCCCCAGGGCCCACCCCAGGCACAGCCATGAACTGAGCGGTGGCAGGGCGCCCCTGAAGACCCACCAACTATGTTACAGCAACCCAGCCCTGTCTCCCGTAGCCAGCGACCCGCCCTGTCTCCTGTTGGGAGTCACTGCCCTACTGTACCTCGAGAGCCAGTGCAAAGAAGTGGGCGGTGGCATCCATGCCCTGAGGGTCCCCCACATGCTCATACCGTGCAGCAAAGCCTTGCACCTGCGGTGGCGCGGGGAGGACGAGGCGGCAGGGAGGGCTGGGCGCCGGCAGAGTGTGAGGAACGGACTAGGCATCTGTGGTGCAGCCTGGTGGGCAGCTGGAGCATGATGTCAACACCTGCATGGCTGCTGTCAGCACGCCGTGTGTTTGCGCTCCGCCCCTCTGCTGGGCAAGCCCCCCCAAGCAGCGCGTGACACAGCTGCGCACGCCCCTTCCAGCCTGCCGCCCGCGGTGTGCAAGGCACGCCGCGCTGCGACGTGCCACGCTGTGCTGCACTGGTGTCTGTCGTGCTGTGCTGTGCTGCGCCATGCTGCCCTACCCTGAGCCATGCATGCACTGGCAGTGCTGTCGGCGCTGTAGGCGAGCACGCACCTGGGCCAGGTGCGTGTTGGCATGCAGGCCGGGCAGCGGGTCCCGCCCCTCCACCAGAGGCTGGAGGAAGGCCGGCTTGTCAAAGTGATGCGCGCACTCTGCATGCAGTGATACATGTTGGCATGCGGGCGTGAGCATTGATTGTCAGGCACAGGGGCAGGGTGTTTATGGGCGCAGGCAGGCGAGCGCAGCTGGGTGGGCAGCACAAGCGAAGGACAGCTGGGGTGCGCACATGTCGGCAGGCTGGTCTAGCTTCATCTGAGCCCTGCCCTGCTGGCACCGCCCCCTGCTTTATGGCACAACAGCCAACTTTGGCCGCCACCACTTGACGCTGACAACCCACATATCATTGGCATGCATGCACACAGGAGGCATGGCACGCAAGAAGGTGCAGGCAGCCCGCCAGCTGATTCAGCAGCTGACCTGCCGCCTCCCGGCATCGCCCCCCTGGCCAAACGTATCCCCAAGCACACCTGCGTGGCTGCTGTTGTGGGTGAGGCTGTACAGGCGGTACAGCACCTCGTTCATCCCGCCAAACTCGTTGTCCAGCACCTGGGGCAAAACACGTGTCACCACAAACTGTCAATTCAGATTCAGCCTGTTCATCCAAATCGCACTAACCTCATGAGGCCTGTCGGACCGTCCGACACTGAGGTCTTGCCCCGACCCGCACCTGCCCTGCCCCGCACTGCACCTGCCACATCCCTGACCCAACCATGCCTCGCGGTGGAATGCTGTGCAGGCTGAACCAGACCGCCCTGCCCTGCACTGCCCTGCCCCCTGCCCCCGGCACACACCTGGTGCCAATGGTCCGTGCCGTTCACATCCAACACTCGTTGCACCCTGCCGGGGCATGACAGGCAGGGCGGGGGCAATCCAAGGCAAGGCTGAGTGCGCGCTCTGCACCACCTGTTTTTGCAAAGGCTGCACCCTGCGCTGCCTGCGCGTGCTGCAGAGCCAGCGCTGCCAGCCTCGTCAACAGCTGTGTGCGCGAGCACATGCCCCGCCAGGCACAAACAACTGAAGCAGGCCTGCTCTGCCCTCCCCGCCCCACCCCACGCCACCCACAGCAAGTTCACCTGCCGCAGAAGTGGGCGCGGCCCCCCGCCCCCCCAATCGCCTCGCCAGGCACACGAAACAGGGGTGCCCACTCTTTTGCACCCCACCCCAGCCCACCCCACAATAACAAGACACCTGCCGCAGAAGTAGGCAGCCATGCCCTGGGCCACCCCCAGCGCCCCCTCTGTGCCCGCCATCTCGTGCTGGTCCAGCAGGCCCGCCATCAGCTTGTGGATCTGCGGGTTGGATTCATATTATGTGAGCAGGAAAGAGAGTTGGCAGCAACGGAGGGTGGTTGGGGGTGCTGGTCCAGCAGGCCCGCCATCAGCTTGTGGATCTGCTGTGTAAGGGGGGTATCAGTGGGAACGTATTGGCGGCAGCAGCAGAGTGTAGCAGTGTGTGTGCGAGGGGGGAGTGTTGCTGGGGGCATATGGGCAGTGCGGAGCGGGTTCAGAGCGAGCACGTGCCACCGTCCAACCCATTCCCTGCAGCGCCCCATGGCCTTCTCTGCCCGCTAACGAACAACGCGAAACCCGCCCGCCTGCAATACTAGCACCCAGCCGCCCACCTCACCAGCCCAGCCCACCCACCACATAGTATGGCGCCCACACGGGCTCCAGCGCCTCCAACCGGTCGAAGAAGCTCTCAGGGAAGGCGGCTGCGCAGCCAGGGGGGCGCGGAACAAAGCATGGGACAGAAGCACTGGCAACAACGCTGCAGGTGTGGGCAGGCTACAAGGGAAGGCTGCTGCAGGGGGTGGGAAGGCAGCAGGGTGAACTGGGAAGGAGTCACGTACCAAATCATGCTATTGCCACGCAGCCATTGCCAAGCCCATCCTGCACCCTGGGCAGCTCTCCCATCACCGCCCTGCACCGCCGCACGACGTGCAGCCAACGTCCAATCGTACCACAACGACAACCCCAGTTGGCGCTTCACCCTGCGCCGTGCGTATTCCCGCAATTCACGCCCCGTACACAAGTCTGAACACTCTCCCCAGCAACATTCCACCCCCCCTACGCAGCTCGCGACATACCTTTGCTTGCATTGCACCCTGCTAACGACAGCTCTCGTCACACTTGTCACTGACCCAATTCACCCACGCCACCGCTCACACAGGTATCCGTTGCCGTAAGCCTGCTGCACCTTGGACAGCTCCGACACCATCAGCCGGCCGCGGTCGTAAAACTCGGGGCGGCCTGCAGGGAGACGAGGGGGCACAGGAGCGCGGCGCAGACGTGGGTACGCCCTGCGTGCCATGCGCAGCACATGCAGCGGCCGCTGAGGGGAGTGCCCGCTGAGCTCCCCCTGCCCGAGCCGTGCAGGGGGACCCTCCCCGCAGCAAGCTTCCTTACGCTCAAGACTGCAAAGGTGCAAAGGCGGTGGCTGGGCGGCACTGCCAGTGCATTGGTCTCGCATCCAAGACTATACTAAGACTAGACTAGGTCTCGCATCCCAAAGGCCCAAACAGCGCCCTGCCCCGCTGGCACCAATAAGAGACTCGCTTGCACTTGGTGCCGCAGCGGTTGCCGACCGGTAGCGGCCAATCCATTGGACATGTGACAACCAACACACTATGTGCGAACTCACCTGTGCTCAGAGCTGCGAAAGCGGTTGCCGACAGATAGTGCCCGATGAACTGGCCCCGCACCTCGACATCGCTCCACTCCCACCCGCCGTACGACTCGCCCGGCGTGGGCAGCCCAGCCGTCGCCCTGCGTGACAGCAGTTGCAGCAAGCAAGCTTGATCAGTCTGTGCACTCATGCTAGAATCATGGTAAGATAAGCATCACTAGAGATCGAATCATCGCAATTGCCACGCACATGTGCAGGCCCGCCAAGGTACGCACAGGCAGTGGTCAGCAGGGTGAGAGGCGAGGTGCGCATGGCAGGGCGGCACTCGCGAGCCATCCGCTGGGGAAACGGGATAGAAAACGTATTCCAGCATATGTTACAGCACAGCTCTAACTGCTGTCATTTGCAGCGGCGAGCTCTCCTGCGCTGCAGCATGCATGCAGCTGGGCGCCGGCTGGCATTGAAATGCGCCAACACCGACACGCGACCCAACCGTGTGCAGCACCGGAAAGCATTTGCCTGTCCCTAGACTGACCTGAAGTTGAAGAGCAGGTTGTCTGGGTCCAGCACCAGCAGGTACCTGTTGTTCTGCTCGTGGTTGGCTGCAAACTCACTGCTGGCCTCCAGCTGCAAGGGCGGCAGAGTGGCGGCAGCCGGGGTGACGGCGGTGGGGCGCCCGAGGCGGGAGTGGGCCAGGCGCGGCGTGTTTGAAAGGCGCCCTTCCGCAAGGCGGGCGGCGGATGGCAGAGGCGCCATGTGCAGGAAAGCGATTTGTTGCCTTACAGGCAGTCAGCAAGGTGCAGAGGGGCGCATTAGGGGAAGGGAGAGGTGTGGCGGCGGCGGTGGTGCCCCACCTGCACGTCCGCCAAGCTGAAGCCTTGGATGCCGGCGGGCTTGGGCTTGGCGAGGGCCGCGGCTCTCAGGAGCGCTAGGACCGCCACCATGCGCAGCCCCAGAGCGAGAGGTCGCGCCATCGCGGCGCGGGAAGCAGTGTGCAGGAGCGCGCGATCAGGGTTTTGTGCAGTGGTGGACACTCGTGACTGGCAGCGCACCGTGATGTGTTAAGCCGCTCGCATAGACGTTGATCGCCGCCTGTGAGCTGCCGAGAGCCCTTCCGCAGAGGGCAGTGTCGAGGCTCGACACCTCCCACACAGCGGGAGCTCTGTCGGTACTTCGAATCAAAGATGCGCACTGAAGTGACTGCGTCGAAAGAAGAGAGGTTGGGAGACAGACTCGTCGACACAGCATGCAGGGCACCCGGCTGAACCAGGCCGCCGCCGCCGCTGCTACCGCACCCTCCAATGCGTTGCTGATGACGAGGCAAACTACGTGCATGGATGTGCAGTCAAAACACATACCGCAGTTAAGCTCAAAGCATGCCCTGGCTGCCTTCATTTGTTCAAGGCGCCTATCTGCCGCCTTACCACCAAAGAACCTGAGCAAACACAGTGCGTGCCAGTGCCTCTCCGCATTGAGTTTATTTGCACAGCATATCCAGTCGCGTTCATGAAAGTTTTTTAATATGCATGGGCTGTCGACTACAGCGTGAAATATTTCTGAATGATGTAGTTATAGATAGGCCGGCATCCCCAGCGCTCCCGCCGCCAGAGCGGCGACCGTCACCGCCCAGCCATGCACAGCATGCCGTGACGGCGAGCTCGGAATGGCCTGCATGCATTATCCCTGGTCTTCGAGCAATATCCTGATCCATCTTGGCGGGAGCACTAGCGCTGCAGTCCACATGCAGTAGCGAAACCATGCAGGCGACCGAGTTCCTGCAGCTGCTGGACGCCCTGCGGGCCACCCGCGATGCGGACAGCTGCCTGCGAGGTCTCAATTTATTCAGGAAGGGACTGCGGGGCGAGGAGGGCCCGGCCCTCCTCGCGCGCTTCCTGCGTCAGTCGCCCGACTGGCAGGAGCTGCAGGCCGTGTGGGACACGCAGCTGACGGTGAGTGAGCATGAGCAGCACAGCCTGCCCGTCGCGCATTCCCGCCTCCGCTGCCGCCTGCCGCCAGCCTGCCGCCGCTCGCCCACCCGCGTGCCCAGTCATATCGTGCCTCCGCCGGCGTGCACCCATCATGACGTGCCCACACACCTGTTGCCCTCTGCAGGTGCAACACTACCATGTGACAGTTACGCTGCTTCTGGCGCTGACCGACGCTCTGGGCGTGGCCAGCGCCGGCGCTTCCGACGCGGCGGCGCCGCCGGAGCAGCGCGCAGTGCTGGCAGCAGGAGCAGCCAGCCTGGCAGGCGCAGTGCTGCACCGCCGCCTCAAGGCCCTTTACTTCAACCTGTCATCAGACATGCGGGGCAAGGCCAACGCGGCCCTGGCCCTGCTGGCCGCAGTCGCCAGCGCAGCAGCCGCCGGGGAGGCAGCCGCCAGCGGCGGCGCCAGCTCAGCAGCCACAGCACTCGCTGCCGGTGGCGCTGGCGCCGGCACAGGAGGCAGTGGTACAGGCAGCGCTGCAGGCTGCAGCCTGCGAGACCTGGTCAGGGCGTTTGACTGGAGCCTGTCGGCGCTGCCGGGCCTGGCTAAGCCTCCCAGGTGTGTGCCCTGCCAGGCCTGCTGGCTGGCCGGCTGGCTTCTGCTCTTGTGTTGTTGCAGAGTTGGTCTCCGCCTTTGCCCCACGGTATGACCGCTCTCTGCCATGCTGCCCCACAGCATGCACCCATATCTGGGCTGTCGGACGGTCCTTGGATGACCCTGCCCCTTCCCCCTTGCCCCTCCTGCCTCACCCGCCGCATCCTTGCTGCCTTGCAGGGAGAAGAAAGGGGAGTCGTCATCAGAGCATGAGCAGCGCTACTGGCAGCAGTGGGCCCTGGGGGACACGCTCAAGCGGCCCACACGCGCGCTCTTCTGCGCCCTCGCGCTGCGTCTGCTGCGCCACGCTGGCGGCGACGCGCTGCTATCCCAGCAGCTGCTGCAGCTGCGCCCCCTGATGGGAGGCCTGCTCAACCACCTGGCCGCCGACCCGCCGCCGCAGCAGATGGAGGTGTGTTGGTGACCGGGGGCTGTGCTGTAGTACCTTCCAGGGAAGCAGTATGCATGTCCTGCGGGCTGTGCCGCAGCTGCAGCCTCTCAGCTGGGAGGCCTGCTGGGCCATGGGCTGGAGCAGTTGGAGGTGGGCTCCGCTGCCTGTGGTGGCGCTGCCTGTGCAAGCACGGTAGCCGCCTCCTCGGGTTGGGTGCCAACAGAGCCAATGGGCGGCTACCCAGTGCTGCAGCTGACCCATGGTGTGTGCTCCCTTGCGCTATTCTACTGTCCCTTGCCTTGTCCACTGCAAATGCTCAAAGCGCTGCAGCTGACCCATGTGTGGTGTGCTCCCTTGCATTGCCCACTGCAGGTCCTGAAAGTGCTGCAGCGGTGCGTGCTGTCTGCCAAGGCGGGCGTGCCCGCGGCGGTGCAGGCAGACGTGTTTTCCGACACCGCCCTGCAGCAGCTTGCCAGCATCGCTGCCGCCGCACCCGTGGAGGGGCAGGAGGAGGAAGAGGAGGAGGAGGAGGAGGAGGTTGAGGCGCAGGAGGGCGAGGCGAGTGCAGGGCCTGGCGCAGCGGCTGCACGGAAGCGGCGGCGGGAGCAGAACGAGGCCTCTGCGGCGGCTCTGGTGATTCTAGAGTCCCTGGCCACCCTGCCAGCCCATGGCCTGGCAGCGTCCCAGCAGCTGCAGCAGCTGTTTGTGCTGGCAGACGCAGGGAGCCAACAGCTGGCGCCCGGGCAGCGCCGCCTGCTGCGCATGCTGCTCCGCCTGCGCCCGGCCGACTCCCCGGCGCACCTGCAGCTGCTGCTGGCCGCCACTGGCGGTGATGCACCGCTGGCGGCCGCCCTGCTGCTGGCGCTGCCATACAGTCTGGAGCCGGCGGCAGCGACGAGCGCTGCAGCGGCAGGCAGCGCTGCAGCAGGCCGCTGGTTTGCGCACTCTGCCGTGGCGGCTCGCCTGCTGCAGCTGCTGCCGGCTGCTGCGTCCGCGGGGCTGTTGCGCCTGGCACGCAGCGGCGCCGGCCCGCCGCCGCCGGGCGGCCGCCGCGCGCAGTGCCTGCTGCGCTGCTGCTTCCCGCCCTGCCTGCAGCGGGCTGCGCTCAGTCGTGGCCTGCAGCACTCCAATTCGCTGGTGAGTGGAGTGTGGTCACAGGAAGATGGTGGTCATTCAATGCGGTACGAGCACATGAGACGGGAAGCAGCTTGGACTGATGTGCGGTGCACATGCATCCAGCTGTCCACTCGGCTTTGATGCTTGTCTGCCCCGGCTTGTCACGCCCACACTCCCACGTCTTGCCATTGTCTGTGCACCAGTGCTTAGCCCTGTGCACCCCTCTGCCCCGCCCCCTGCCCCGCCGCGCAGGTGCGCTACGGCACGCTGGGCCTGCTGGTCAGCGCCATGTCAGCGTTGGAGGCGGTACTGGACGAATGTACTGCCGCAGCAGATGCGGCAGCAGCCAGCGCTGCGGCAGCCCCCGGCAGCACCCCGACGCAGCAGGAGGAGGCGCGGAAGGGCTGGCTGGCGCTGCGTCGCTGGCTGCAGCAGGCGGCGCGGCAGCAGCTGCCTGACCCCACCCTGCTGCTGGCGCTGCTGTCAGCGGCGGAGAAGGAGGGATGGGAGGCGGGTGAGTTGGGAGCCGAGTGTGGGCCAGGCTTGTGGTTCGGGGTGGACTGTGCTGGCAGTGAGGCTCGAGAGGGGAGACCCTATTGGGCAGATGGCGGGGAGGCCCCGGGCAGAAGCCACCACAGCTCTGCTCGACCTTGAGCACCACTCCATGTGCCGTGGCTGCGCCTCACATGCAACGCTTCCCCCCGCTCCCTCTGCCCTCCACCCCTCCACCCCCATGCAGCCAACGAGCTGCAGCTGACCGCCGTGCTGCGCCTGCTGCTGCTCTGGCAGCGCCTGCTGCCCGCCTCCCTGGCAGAGGCAAATGTGGATGCAGAGCGCCTGCTGCCGCAGCAGCCCCTGTCGCTGCGCCCACAGCACCAGCTGCTGCTGCTGGAACTGCTGCTTGCAGCTTCTGAAGCTGCCGCTGCAGGCGCCGACGAGTCCAGCCAAGCCGGCGGCGGCGGCGCCGCTGGGGCTGCCAGCGCTGCCGTGCTACTGCCGGTGCTGCGGCTGCTGGCGGGGGCGCCGCAGGCGGCGGTGCGTGGCGCTGCACGCCGCTGGCTGCTGCGGCGGCTGCTGGCGACGGCTGCGTTTGCTGGGAATGAGGAGGAGGCGGTGCTCTGGCTCGACTTGCTGCCCAGGTCCGTGCACACTTGAGCCCATCCTTGTGTCCTTATTTGTGTGCTTAGTTACATGCTGCGACTCGGCTTGCTGCCCAGGTGTGCTTTCTGCGTGCCAGCATGTCTTTCCCATGTGGCGGCTCCTATTGTGCCCTTGCGTGCTGTTTGTACGTGATTGCGTGTGCGTTTGCCTTGGCTGCTGGCGCCATCCGCCGTCTGCACGCTTGCCAGCCAGCGTGGCGGCTTGGGCTCTTGCCTGCACTGGGTGGCACGCCCCTGGAATTGCACCCCCTGCACCGCCTGCACCTCACACTGGGAACCTGTACCGCTCCTCGCCATGCACCGCCTGTACCGCCTGTACCGCCTATACCGCACGCAGTGCCCTCACAACTCGGCCCCCTTCCTTCCTACCGCTGCTTGCCCGTAGGGACGGCAGCAGCGAGGCGGTGTGCGGCTTCCTGTCTGAGGCTGTCCAGCTGCTGCTGCGCCGCCCACACGAGCTGTTTGAGCAGCAGCAGCTGCTGCTGGCTGGCGCGGCGGCCACGGCAGGGCAGGGCGCCGGCCTGCCCAATGGTACACCCCAGCCAGCAAACGGCAAGCTGCAGGAGCAGCAGCAGCAGCAGCAGGAGCAGTTCAGCCTGCTAGCCCCCTGCGCGCTGCGCCAGCTGCTGAGGGTGCTGGGTTCAGCCAAGATGGCCAGCGCTGACAAGGCGGCGGCAGCCGCCTACGTGGCAGCCGTGCTGCGCCAGCTGGCACAGCAGCAGCTGGGCGCCGGCGCCGGCGCTGCCCTGGCGGCGGTGCTTCTGGGAGTGGTGCGGCAGGAGGCGGCAAGGAACCTGATGCCGGCGGGTGAGCAATCTGGCAAGACAGAGAAAAAAGAGAAGAAGAGGAAGGCAGCTGGCGGCGAGGCCGGCGATGCGTCGGCGGCTGATGCGTCGGCGGCGTCGGCGCCACTGCTGTTGCCGGCAGAGGGGCAGCCCCTGCTGGGCCTGCTGGGTCAGCTGGAGCGTCAGCAGCAGCAACAGGCAGAGGAGCCTGCGGCAGAGCAGCCAAAGAAGAAAGCCAAGAAGAGCAGCAGGCAATCGGCGGTGACTGCGTCAGCTGCAGCGCCTGCTGCCTGCACGGTTGCCACGCTCGACGGCAGCCCGCCGGCGCAGCTGCCTGCCCCAGCAGCAGCAGAGGCGAGCTGTGTGTCCATCAGCAAGCTAGTGGGCATGCAGCCAGGCGGCGACGGCACCAGCGCTGAGCAGCTGGCAGGCATTCAGCAAGCGCTGGCAGCTGGATGTGAGGACACCAGCAGCGGGGGCAGCAGCAGCAGCGGCGGCGTGGGCACATGCAGCGCGGCAGTGCGCCAGTGCCTCCACTGGCTGGAGCAGGCTGTGGCTGCAGCAGCCGCCCCGGCCTTGCTGCAGGTGCTGCAGGCAGCCGTGCTGTCGGCATGTGGCGCGGCTGAGCAGCGGCGCTGCCTGCAGCTGCTCACAGGCAGCAGCGCGGTGTCTGCCTCCCTGATCGGCGCCGGTGCCCAGAGCGGGGCACAACAGGAGCTTGGCCAGACGGTCATCCAGCTGCTTCGGCAGGAGCTGCCAGCAGACGGCGGCCAGGCCAGCAGGCCCCTGCTGGACCAGACAGCAGCGGCATTCCAACAGCTGGTGGCTGCTGAGTGTCAGGGCAGCGGCACTGGCACCGGCGGTGGCGACATGCCAGCCGCGGTGCGCAGCTTCCTCCTGCTCCTGCCCCACATGCCGGCAGCTGCCGTGGAGGCAGCAGCAGATGCACTGCTTGACTGCCTCAGTGGCGCCGGCAGCAGCAAGCCCAAGAAGAAGCAGAGGAGAGAGTCGGCAGCGGCAGAGGCTGCAGAGGGGGCAGGGGTGCGGGCTCCGTGGCTGGCGGCCGCTGCAGCAGCGGTGCTCGAGCGGCTGGTGACGCGTGGCAGGCTGGGGCAGCAGCGGCTGGAGCAGGCGTGCAGCGTGCTCTCCGCATTGGCTGCCTCTACTGCACCCTCAGCGCTCGCCTGCCTGGCGCGGCTGCTCGGCAGCGGGCAGCGCGCCGAGGCACTGGCGGCGCTGGGCAGCGCCGGCCAGCAGCAGCTGCTGAGGGCATGCCTGGAGCAGGCAGCGGGAGGTGGCGGCAGCCTGACTGCACGCAGCCAGCTGGCGGCATTGCTGGTGCAGCACAGCAGCAAAGCATGCTGGCGACTGGCGGCACAGATCCTGCCCCCGCTCCTGAACAGCGGAAGCGGCGCAGCACTGGCGCTGGCCCTGCCTGCTTCTGCCGCTGTGCTGGACCAGCGTCACCAGCAGCAGCAGCAGGAGGGCGAGGCGGAGCAGGCAGCCGCGGCGACGGCGGTGGCAGCAGCTGCGGGCGGTGCGCTTGCAGTGTACTTTTGCAGCGGCGGTGCGCCCGGGCCCGCCGAGGCGCAGCAGCTGCTGCGGCAGCATGCGCTGCCCTGCCTGCGGCTCGCCCTGCTGCGGCAGCCGCTGACGGAGCTGCAGCGGCGGCGCATGCTGCAGGCGCTGCTGCCGCAGCAGGGCTGGCCGGAAGCCTCTGCAGAGGGGGCCTCCCAGCCTCCCGCTGGGAGCGAGTCAGGCCGCCTGGGGGCTGGGGAGTTGGCGGAAGCAGCGGTGGCGGTGCTGGCAGCCCCGGCCGGGGGCGGCGGCGGCGGCCCTGGCGTGGAGGAGCTGCTGGGCTGTGTGCGCTGCTTTGCCGCCACGCTGGCCGCCCTGCTCAAGTGAGTGCCTGGTGCCGGGAGGGTGGGCCGAGGCGGCCTGGCGGCGGCGCTGAGCCGGCCTTTGTTTGCTGGCCTAAAGAGTCGGGGCGTCCGGCAGCTGCTGCTACTGTGGGAGGTCGGGTTGCATTGCATTGCACAGCAGCATGCAG
This sequence comes from Micractinium sp. NFX-FRZ, assembly GCA_029339195.1. NCBI lineage: Eukaryota > Viridiplantae > Chlorophyta > Trebouxiophyceae > Chlorellales > Chlorellaceae > Micractinium > Micractinium sp. NFX-FRZ. Next base: position 161,716 of record JAPTJF010000063.1, on the reverse strand, counting down.
ACCTGCCAGTGTCCCCCACTCCTGCCGCGCACATGCATCGCGCCCTCGCAACCCTTGCCACCAGCACTGGGACTCACCTGCTTGCCTCATCCCCCAAACTGCTGCACATGCTCAGGCTGCCAGCTGGCGAGTCCAGCCTGGAGCACCGCCTGCTGTGCCTGCTAGACGGCCCAGTGGGAGATGCAGTGGCAGCCCTGCCCCGCTCCCAGCGCAGCACCCCCGCTTTTGCTGAGCTGGCAAGCGCGGCCGCGGGCACGCTGGGCACGGCCGTGCTGCGGCATCGCCTGGCGCCGGCGCCAGCCGGTGAGGGCGAGGCTGCTGCTGCGGCGGCGGCAGGGGTGCAGGCGCTGCGTGTGCTGCGCCGCTTCATGGCAGCGCTTCTTCCTGAGGAGGCAGAGGAAGATGCAGGCGGCGGCAGCAGCGGCAGCGACAGCGACAGCGAGTCGGGTGGCGCCGATGAGCGGATGGGGGAGCAGGTGCAGAGTGCTGAGGTGGCGACCGCTGCGCTGGAGCTGCTGCAGCGGCTGCTGGGGCACAGCCGGTTCCTGCCCGTCATGCGCGCCGCGGCGGCCTCGCCGCCGCCGCTGCCGCCGGCGGCCGAGGCAGCCGCGCGCCCGCTGGCCTCGCTGCTGCCGCTGGTGGCGGCGGGCGGCGCCAGCGGAGGAGCGGCGCCGGCGGACGGCAGCGCCGCCGGCATGTCGGCTGCTGCCACATCAGCAGCCGCCACGTCAGCAGCAGACATGAAGAAGGAGCTGTGTGAGTTGATAGAAACGCTGCTAGACCTTCACCAGCAGTACAGCATCGCCAGCAGCATTACAGGCGGCAGTACAGTTGCTGCTCGGCAGCAGCAGCAGGTGGAGGCAGCGGAGGCTGCGCTGCTGCCGCTGCTCATGGCGGGGTATGGTGCCTCCTGCTCCCCCACTGACGCCGCTGTGTGGAGCCTTGCCGCCGCCATCAACCAGCGACAGTGGCAGCGTGAGCAGCGCAGCGTGGGGCAGGGCGATGCAGCGGCGGCAGCGGCTGCGGCGCTAGCACAGGAGGGAGACAGCGAAACAACCGCCCTGGCGGCGCTGCTCCATGGGCCCCTCACGCACACCAGGTATGCAGCCAGACATACGTTTTTGCCACGACATGGCTTTGCGCTCTGCTTGCTCTGCCAGGCTGATGCAGCAACAGAGGCCAACCATTTTTTGCACCGCTCCTCTACGCTGCCAAGCTGTGCCTCGCCATCTCCCACCTGACCCTGGCGTCTCCCTGCCCACGCCTGCAGCTTTGCTTGGGGCCCCGCCGCGGCTGCTGTGCACCAGCTGCCGCCCGTGCCCGCCGACGCGGCCCCGGATGCCAGAGACGCGGCGCAGCGGCAGCGGACCCAGCTGCTTCAGAAGCGGCTGCCGTTGGACCCAGTCCGGGCCGCCCTCACCGTGTGCCATTGGCCCGACGCCTGCATCCTGGCTGACCCGGGCAGCAGCAGCCAGCAGAGCAGCAACAGCGGTGCTGGCAGCAATAGCGAAGCCGGCAGCGGCAGCGGCGCGCAGCTGGCACAGCTGCCAGGCGTGGCGGCCGCCTACGACCCATGCTTCCTGCTGCCCTTCTGCTGCTGCTGCCTGCGGCAGCGGCTGCTGGCGCCCCGTGCCTTTGCAGAGGCCGGGCTGCTGTCAGGTGCGGCTGGGGCTGGGGGCCGGCAGGCGGGTGCGGGCACCTCACCCGGGTGGACCGGCAGTAGGTTCCACTGCTCTTGGATCTGCGGTTGTGTGAGGTGCTTCTCGTCACTGCCCACCGGCCTGCACAGCTTGCCGCCCAGCGTCGTCTAACTCCTCCTCTCCTTCTATGCATTCCCCACCCCCGTCCCGCTTGCAGTCTGCCTGCGTGGCCTGGCCTCACCGGATGCCGGATGCCGGGGCGCCGCCTACCAGGCGCTGGCGCTGTTCGAGGCGCAGCTCACCTCGGCGGCGGCGCCCGACTTCCGGGAGAAGCAGCAGCTGAGGTGTGTGGGTGTGTGGGGTGTGGGTGTGGGTGCACGCGTGGGCATGTCACCTTAGGATGTCAGGGCGGGACGGGAAGGGCAAGACAGCACACACACCTCCGGATCAAGCAGCAGGTGCAAGTGTGGCCGTGGGGGCTCTGCTGCTACGCTGTGCGCTGCACTGCAGCTGTGCGCCTTCCTGGCAGGCGCTCACTGTGCCCTGTTGCTGTGCCAACGATCAAGGCAACTCTGCACGTGCACCGGTTCTGTCGCACCCCTGCCCCTGCTGACCCCGTGCCCCTCTGCCCCCTGCCTGCAGCGTCCTGCTGGGCACGCTGCGTGCCGCCGTCACCCGCCCCTTCCAGCGCCTGCCCACCGTGCACGCCACGCTCCTGGCTGAGGCCGGTAAGCGCGCCTGCCTGCCGCCAACCTGCCCTGCTACTCACACCTGGCCTGCTCGGGCCACCCACTGCGCTGTCGAATGCCAGCCGCCTGTATCCTGCACTCCCCCACCCAGCACCTGCTCCTGCCGGGCCACAATGCCCGACCGTAATGCCCGACAACAACTGCACACTTTGTTGGCCCCCTTTTCCACCCACCGAGCACACCAGGCCTGTTGACCCCCGCCTTGTATGACTTGCTGTGGTCCCGGTGTGCCTCCCTGCAGCCCTGCTGGCCCTGCACCCCGGCGCCGACATGTACCCAGTAGTGAACAAGCACCTCACGCGCCGGGCGGTGCTGAGCACCACGGTAAGTGTACGGTGCACACCAGGCAGGCGTCGTGTGGCCCTGCAGCGGGGCAAGGAGAGGTCCCAAGCGGCCGTGGGGAGCAGCCTGGATCAGGTGGGATCCGGGCAACTGTGCACGCATGCTGCATTCAACCACGCGAGTCCAACCCCTGCTGCGCTCGCCTGGCCGCCGGTGCAGGACGTGCCTCTGCTGGGCCAGCTGCTGATGTCGGGAGGGCAGCAGCACGCGGCGGAGCGGCGGTGGATGATGCAGGCAAGTGCACTTTTGGGAGGTCATGCCGCTGCCTGCTTCCTTGGGACATGGCCTGTGGCAACCAACCCCTCTCCTGGCTCCTGCCAGCCTGCCTGCCTGCCTGCCTGCCTGCCTGCCTGCCTACCTGATCTGCGTGCACGCTGCCCAGACAGCCTTGACATGTCTTCCCTCAGGACGCTGCTCAGTGTCCTCCCCCTGACATGTCCCACTCAACCGCCCGCCCACCCAACACCCTGCCATGCAACAACCACACACATTCCGTGCTGCTGCTGCAGCTGCTGCTGGCGGGGCTGCGCGGCTCTGATGATGCAGCCCTGTACCGTGGGAAGCATGCTCTAGAGCAGGCCATGGCGGTGCACAACTCCCCGGGTGGGTGATGGGCGGGTGTGTGTCAGTGGTGAAAGGCCAAGTCAAGGCACAACCCGCGGGTTTTCTGTGTCGTGGCAAGCATGCATGCGCTTCATCATGCCTGGGACCTGCACGCCCGTTGGGCGAGCTGGCCTGCTCTTCCCCAAGGCCCAGCCTCTCTGTGTGATGGCTTCCTCACATTCGCCATGCCCACACCCACCGCCCTGCCTCCCGTGCCTGCAGTGGCGGACCCAGCGGTGGCGCAGCTGGCGCTGCGCCTGCTGTGCGCCGCCACCTACATCCCGCGTGCCGCCCGCCAGCTGGCACAAGAGTCCGGCCTCATCCCCTGGCTTGCATCAGCTGCACAGACCGCGATACAACAGCAAACGCAGCAGCGGCAGGGTGGCGGGCATACAGCAGCGGATGCGGACCCTGGCGATGCCCTGGCTGCCCCGCTGGCGGCGCTCCGCCGCCTGCTCCAGCTGCGGACGGTCATGCGGGGCGCGGGCGGCGCGGGGGCAGCGCAGCAGATGGCCGCGGCGGCGCTGCAGCTTGCGACCGCCGCTCTGGCGGCCGCTGGCGGCAGCGGTGGTGCTGGCAGTGCACAGGATGGCAGCGGGGGTGCAGCGTGGGGGGTCTGCCGCCAGGTGCTGCCTTTCCTCTCAGAAGTGGAGCAGGCACTGCAGGCGCAGCACGACCACAGCCTGGGCGCGATGGCCGGCAAGCGGCCGCCAGGCGGCACCAGCTGGCTGCAGCAGGAGGTGGCCGCCGCAGCCCGGTCAGTGGCAGCGGCTGCTGGGCAGGCATGAGGGAGCTCGCATGGGCGGCCTTAGAGCAACTTGTGCTTGCTCACAGAAGCGATTTGCCACTGTCTCAGAGGAAGTATCACCAAGCCTCCTTATGCACGCACTGTCCACAGGTTTGACTTGAACAGCTTGTGATTGCCACGGTCTGCCCTCACCGTGTACCCAGCCTGGCCTGGGACACATGTAAGGCCGCCATCCGTGCCAAATAAGCCTTGTCCGCTCTCGGCCCGCTTTCGGAGTTGTACCGATTCGTTCACAGTAAATAGGAGGGGCACAGGCTGCGCGAATCAGAGCGCGCTGCCAGCGAGCGTGCATGCTGCAGCGGGAGATCAAACGGTGCCGCCCAATGGGGGCGGGAGGGGGAGGGGCACAACCAGGGGGCAGCGGGGAGCACGGTGCCGCCAGTGCCTATGCGGCAGTTCGGTTCGCCCAGTGGGGGGGCAGACCAGAGGGAGGGCGGCACCAGGAAGCAGGAGAGGGCAGAGGGAAGCCACAGGGAGAAGGAGCCCAGCAGTGCTGGCTGCTGAGTTGGTTGGCTGGTGCCTAGGTGGGGCTAGAAGGGTGAGAGGGTTGCGGCACGGATGAAACCTGCCTAGTGCGGTTGACATACTAAGGGGCCTAGCAAGCTAACGCAGGAGGGGTGGGTGTTGGGGGGGGTGAGGGGAAGCCTGTCGCCGGCTGCACATTCAGGTGCAGAAGCGAGGGGAGGGCTGGGTCAAGGCCGTGGCCGGCACTGCTCTTATTTGGTGGCACCGCCGCTGGTGCGGGCGGCGCTTACTGCTGGGTGGGCATGCTGCTTATCGCCATTGCGGCACCGGTTTGTCACTGCTGCTGGCTGCGCACGCTGCGTGCCGTGTGCAGCTCCTCCTCGTAGGCCCCGGGCGGCGGCATCATGGGTCCTGGGTACGGCCCGCGCCCCTGCCCGGGCAGCGACGGCACGCGCTGCGGCATGACGTAGCTGCCGGTGCGAGCAGACTGCACAGGGGATGGGGGACGCCAGGGAGTGAGTGGAGCTGCAGGTGTTTGCAGGTCCACTGCGCACCGCTCTCCCACACACTGCACAATCACACTTCCCGCATGCTGCTGCCGCACATCCGGGCCCTCTGGACCCTCCTCTCAACTTGATGCACCCCAGCTCACCGGCAGGGCAGAGCCCATGGAGGTGACGGAGGCGGCGCGCGAGATGGAGCCGCCGTACTGCTGGCCGTAGCGCTCGGGGGAGCCGCTCCAGGACTGCAGGCGCCCGTTGTTGTGGAAGCCCGCCAGGCCGCCCATGCTGCCAGACATGACCTGCGGGAGGGGGGGCAAGGTGCAAGGGACGAGGGGAGGGGAGGGTGAAGTGAAGACCCTGGGTAGGGAACATGAGGGGGGGTGCTGCGCTGCCTGCATCACGACAGCCCCTTGCCCTGACACTGCCCCGCTGCAGCCCTCCTGCAGGCCAGCCCCTGGCCCAAAGCGGACAGAAGCAATGCTGCCGCCCCGGGTGCACACCAGGCACAGCCTGGCCCTGCCGCTCCCGCACCCTCCCCATTTCCCCCCCCCCCAACCCACCATCCACCACAAACCCACCCGGCCCAATCCCGTTCCCTGCACCACAAAGCCCCCCCACCCCTCACACCCATACCCACCATGATGTCGGCGCTCGACCCGCCCGGCTTGAGCGTGAAGCTCTTGCTGCCGGGGCGCACGACGCGCGACTGCATGCGCTGCCGCGCCGCCTCCGCCTCGGCCGCCTGCACCGCCGCCTCCTCCTTGTTGCGCCGCTTGCGCCAGCGGATCAGCAGGTAGGTGGGCACCGGCAGGAGGAGGAGGACGCCGCCCACGATGACGGCAATGATCCACGCCTTGAACCCGCCCTCACCGCTGCCCTCCTGGGTGCCCGGCCCAATCAGGTCCTCCACCTGGGGGGACACAGTCATGGTGAGGTTCTCCGTGACGATGCCTGCAGGGAGGGGCGGGCACGGGCAGGGAGGGGCAGCGGGGTGCCTACAGGTCAGCGGGGGACGGCAGGAGGGTGCCCGGCAGGGGGAGCAGCGGGGGAGCCTGCTCAATGGTCAAACCAAGGGCGGCGCCCACCCACACACTCACACACTGCTCGCAAAGCAGTGCGCGTACTGCATGCTATCATTGCACGCACTGTCAGCGTACCGCGATCGCTACGCACCCATTCACCCGCGGCGGTCAGGTCGTCTGCTTGCTGGTCCTGTCCAGCAGCTGGCACTGGAACGCACACACCCACACACTCACACACATCACCGCAGAACGCATCCCACTAGGTTTGCTGGCCACCCACCCACCGGCGATGGTGAAGTCGTCGGCCATGGCCCCCGACGCCACCCCCTCCTCCATGCTTGCAATCTCGCTGGGCACGCGCTCGCTGTTGGTGGCCACTACGATGCGCAGCTCGGCGCCGCTCTTCTCAATCTGCAGGGCACGGGGCGGCAAGCCAGGATACAGTCATACCGATACCGCGGCGCGCACTGTCTGCATAAGCTACTGCAGTACGTTCAGTGGGTCAGCAGGCGGGAGGTGGCTGCCTTTCCTGTCGCCGCTTGTTCCCATCTGGCAGGGCAGCAGCATTGCGCCGTGAGATGTTGCGGGGCCGCCTGCCAGTGACAACCGTCGTCAGATAGCAATAGGGTAACCCTAACCCTAAACCCTAAACCTTATCGATAGCGTCGGCAGCGCTGCAAACGCTGTCCACAAACGTGGCGCCGTTCATCCCCTGCCTGTGAGCACCCACACAAACAGCATGGTCGGCACCCCTGTTGCCTCAGCACACACACCGCACCTGCAGGAGGTCGCGCGAGGCGAAGAGGCGGCGGCTGCCGGTGGGCACCGGGTCGGCGTTCTGCGGGGTGTCGTACGACAGGTACTGCGGGCGGGAAGGAATGGGGAGGGGAGGGAGGGGCAGGCAAGCAGGCAGGCAGTGGGACCAGGGGTGAGGGGGGATGGGAGGGTGGGACTGAGTTGGTGCAGCAGGGCAGCAGGCCACTTGGTAGGTGGCCTGTCCTGTGCAGCCACCCAGCGTGCACACACACACACACACACACACACACACACACACAAACGCCCCTCCGGCCAGCCCCAACGGGTGCCCGCTTGTGGTGCTGCACCCCCACACAGCCGCCCCCCACAGCCGCCCGTGGAGGGGCGCCCTGCACCCTAGAACCCTGCAACCCTAGCCGCCCCACCCACCGGGAAGGTGCCGAGGGAGCCAACGGCAATGTCGGGCAGCTGGGCGGAGCGCAGGTAGCGGTCGCGCAGCACGCGGGCGATGACCCGGCCCTTGGGGGTGGTGAAGGGCGCGATGTAGGGGCCCCGGATCTCAATGTTGAACACGATCTGGCAGTCCTGCAGCATGGGAAGATGGGTAGGCGGCCGAGCAACGGTGTGTGTGAGTACTGCACACATCACGTGGCGGGAGGGAGATGGCGTGCATGCCAGCCGCCCCACCGCACCCCACCCCACTTCAACAACTGCGCCTGCACCGTGGTCTGCCGCACCCCTGCTGCTGCCGATGATGCGGGTGCTGACTCATGTACAGCTGCGAGGATGCGGAGTGCGTCGGCTGCACCGCGTGCGCGCGCCCTGCCCCCGCACCTTCTGCAGCGCCTGCCACCCCTCAGGCGGCGCGGGAGGCAGCTTGTCGGTGGGCGGGGCGGGGACGGTCACGCCCACCGTGCCGACCGTGGTGACTGCAGCGGCGAGGGGGGCGCGCGGCCGGCGCAGCAGGCAAATCTAGTGAAACATGCAGCTGCGTGCTGCACACCCAACATGCAGGCCACACTGTATACACAGTCCAGAGCATGCTGGCTGATCACCCCCCCGCTTGTGCAGGTGGTGGGCGGCAGGACAGGGCGGCAGGCCTCTACTGTTTGCGTGCTCTCGCAACAGCAGCCCAGCTGGAAGGGTGCCGCAGTGCAGGGTGCGGCAGCAGCGGTGCACCCACGGCGACGGGCGCATGCACAGCGCTGCCATGCAAGCAGGCGCACCTGGGTTGCCGTCGGAGCCAGGGGTCATGTTCACTGGGGGAGTGCCGGCGGTCGCATTGGTTGGGACCGTGGCGTTGCCGCCAGCGGGGGTGGGGGCAGAGGGGGTGGCCCCGGGCAGGGTGCCAAAGCTGGGGGGCTCCGTGCTTGGCGTGCCCACAGCCGTGGTGGGGGCCGCTGCAACCGGCGCCGCGGTCGGGGTGGCTGCCGGCGCCGCGGGGACGGGTGAGGGGGTGGTTGGGACCGCCACCGGCGCTGGGCTAGCCACCGTGGGGGTGGCCGGGGCGGGGATGGTGACAGTGGGGGTGGCGGGGGCAGGGTTTGTGACCGGGGCGGTCACCGCTGGCGGGGCTGTCGGGGCGGTGAGCAGCTCAAACACTGCACACAGGCAGCGGCAGTGGGAGAGGCTCCAGTGCATTTCAAGCCAGCACAGCTGCATGTGCACGGCTGCAAGCATAGCCCCCTGGACCAAGCAGCTGCTTCGTATCCATCCGCAGAAGACGGGGGGCAAAGGAGGGCACCGGCACAGGAAGCCGCTACAGCAGTTGGCGGCTGGGGAGAGCACCAGGCGGCGACACCCTGCGTCCTGCCCCCCGAACTTGGGCGGCGCACAACTCACGCTGTGCGTGTGCCCCGTGTGAGAGCGCCAGTAGGCAGGCCACTGCTAGCGCCAGGCGCGCGCAGCTGCCGCCTCTGCTGCCTCCGCGCCACTGCCGCTGCTGGAGTTGCCGCGCCGCCAGCATGCCGGCACCTGCACGCCGCAAGCAGCAGCACCGCAGCGCCGGCCAGTCAGCGCGCCCACAAGCCCGGGTCATTGTTGCCAAAGCGCCGGTGGGCGCCAAGCGGGAGGGAGGGCAGGCCACCCTTCCTTCCCCTCGCCGTTCTGGTAGGGATCTACAGGTCCAGGGCACCCCGGCGCCTACCGTCCCCGCCACTCACCTTGGCTGCTAGTGCACCGAGGTTCTGCGCTCAGCGGGACGGTTGGCACCGTGCTAGTTGCTCGTGAGGGTTGCCAACTAACTGCGTCGGCGTCAACGCATACCCCGGGGTTTGAGACAAACTGCCTAAGCTGACGCTGCACGGAACTAAAGGCCTAGGCGGCGGCCCTGCCCATTGACACGCTTGATGCACTGCCTGCTGCGCGCCAGCCGGAACAGGTAGCCACCAGAAGTTAAGCGCATGCATTCTGTTTTTCTTGATCTCTGTGATCGCAGCTGCTTGTGCCGGTGCTGTCACCGCTCTTGGAGCTGCTCTTGGTGCATGTCGTTGCGGCACCTTTTAGTTCGAGGGGACAAGCTGTGTAAACCCATTTGTGGTTGTGCATGATAATGGCGCATTCTCGTATTATCAGACCCCAGGGCAAGCGCTGACACGAGTGCTGCCCTGCTGCCCGCCCAACCATCTCATTTCTGCCGGGACACTCTTATCGAACGACGTTGGACTGGGAGCCTCTGTGCCACAAGTCACACCTCTGATACGACACATTTAGCCCTGCCTGGTTGAGGACCAATCGATAGCGACCGAATGAGGGTTGCAGGGGTTGCTGCATACCGAAGTGGCAGCGCCCTTCGTGGCACACTGTGCACGCCTCGTGTGGCATGGCAGCTTGCTGTTGCTACCTCCCTCAAGTTATCTTTACACGTCGCGTAGGTGGTTCCTGAAACAAGTGTCGTTATATGAAAAGTGTACCCAGAATCACAAGAATGGGCGGCGTCGCGGTGGCAGAGGTGAAGAGCGGGTGCAGAATGTGATGGTTCCCTTCTGCCCTGCTCCCTGCACGGGCATTCGTGTTATCACAACCTAAGGCTCACTCATGCTGCCGTCTTGAAAGGAGAAGGCTAAACAACTGGGTGCTACCTCCCCGCCGCAGCTCAGCGACCAGCCCGGGCCGGGCAGCTGCCTGGTAGTGCCCAGCTGGCAGCGCCTCCGCTGCAAGGAGGGGGCCGGCACCAGGAAGCTGCAGCGGCTGCTGTGGCTGCTGCGAGTGGCTAGCCCACAAGTTTGCAGGGGCACCATTGGGGCCGGCAGTCAGCCAAGCTTGGGCTGCCTGAAGCTCAAAGGTGCGCAGGGGCGTGGCGGCAAAGAGGGTCGCAAGGCCTGCTAGCCAGGGCTGCAAGTCTGGCATGTCGCCCGCAGGTGGTGCCGCTGCCTGGCCTGCCTGTGCACTGGGAGAGTCCGTGCTGTGGCGTGCCCCGGCGGCCAGGCGCAGGCTGGTGCAGCGGCGCAAGGCGCGGCAGGCCTGCAGGCAGACGCAGATGCTGCCTGCCTCCACGTCTAGTGCCCGGCACGTGGCCCAGAACCCGGCGACCCAGCAGGCTGCACAGCTGCAGGGCTGCACCCTGCACAGGCTGGCAATGCTGGGCATGCCGCCGTCGGCGCGCACGGAGCAGCGTTGCAGGCCCGGCGGCCAGCGCAGCTGGCACAGCGTGCCACCGGCAGGCAGCGCCACTTGCAGGTGCTGCAGGGAGGGCGGGCAGCCGGGCAGGCAGCTGCCCTGCAGTGCTGTGGGGGAGCCGATGGAGAGGCCTTGGTCCAAAGAGAGCCGCTGCAGTACTCGGTAGCCGGCCAGCGCGCCGGCTTCTGCCACTGCCAGGGGGCAGCCACGCAGCTCTCGCAGCCGTGGCCTGCTGCGCGCTGCAAACACCGACCCGCCCTGCAGCAGCTGCGCCACAGCTTCATGCAGCCGCGCTTGCGCTTGCCAGGCGTCCAGGTGGCAGCAGCGGTGGGACGCCGGCGGGGGCGGCAGTTGCAGCGCGGAGCAGGGCGCCGCCGCTGCCGACAGCTGCAGCACCTCTGCTGCACTGTCGAGGCGCACGCGGCAGCAGACCTGCAGGGATGGCTTGAGGAGGTCGAATTATAGATTGTTCTGCCACCAGTGCAGCTGGCAGGAAGCTAGCCCGAGGGGCAAGATGCAGTCCCCTGTAATGCACTGGGCACGCACCTCGGACAGCCCCACCGCTCTCCAGCTGCTGTTGGCGCTGCAAGCAGCCAGCAGCTGTGCCGCCTGCTCGGGCGTCAGCCAGCCGCCAAGCTCTTCATGCACAACCGCTGCCAGGCAGCGCAGGCAGAGGGCTATGAGCTCTGGTGGCAGCGAGCCCCAACCCTCGTCGGCTGAGTGGCATCGCACGCCGCTTGCCATGTTGTGCCGGACAAGGCAGAGGCAGGAGCAGAGGGAAGGATATGACGGCTTGGAAAGCTTGGAAGGGAGCCGAATGGGCAGCAGGTTCCGGGCATCAACCGCTTGCTCGGCAGCTTCACAAGGCTGCATGCGTGCGTCAGATATGTACGCTCGCATACCCTCTCTATGGACCATATATGGTAGGCATGATAAGGGCGGCTGCGCACTTAGCATCGCGGGCAGTGGGCGGCAGCGGGCCGCATGCAGCGGCAGCGGCGGCAGCATTGTGGTAAGGCAGGGTGCTTAGGCGCTCCTCCGTATTAGCACATCTTTGTGCACGAGTGTGCCGCTATCTCCCAAGCGGGAGGTCCAGCGGGCCTCCAAGCTGTTCGTCCGCTGGCCGAGACGTCACAACGATGCAGGGCGCCCCAGCCGCTGTGGCAGAGCTCGTTGTCTGGTAGGGAGAAGATGAAGCACGGGCGAACAGCGCAAGCTGCTCCTCAGGTTGTGCCTAGCACACCGCGCTCGCCCCGCCTCTTTCGCCTCGCCGCCTCACGTCGCCTGAAGCCCACGTGTACTGCAGGGCGCTGATCGGCACGCTCACTTGGTATCAATACCGTCGCTGGCAGGAGCGGCCGCCAACCGCCGCAGCCGCTGCCACCACAGCTCCCGCTGCTGCTGCTGCGGGCACGGATGAAGACGATGCTGTGGACGGTGGGGCTGTCGAGGCCGCTGCACGTGCCACGGAGGTTGAGCCAGCAACTGGGGAGCAGCGCAGGTAAGGTGTGAGGAGAGGGACGCTTGTCTGTGCCCTGGCCGCCGGCCCCGCCCTGCCCAGGACGTGGCTGGCGGATGCCCTTTGCCTTTCCTGCCGCTCACCCTCCGTGATGCCTTTATTGCTACCTGAAAGCAGTAGCAGCGAGGAGGACGAGGGCTCCGCCCATTGGATTGGCAGGGCGGGCCACGCAATTGTGGATGCTGCGGAGGCCGACGCGCAGCGCAAGTGAGTTGGTTATTGGACGACAGGACGGCGCCTGCCAGGCCTGCTTGCAGCATCTGCTGCCTGCGCAGCTTGATGGGGCAGGCAAGATGGCGGGACCCGACTAGACTGGACTAGGCAGCGCCTTGTCTGGCATGGCGTGCCGGCTTCGCATGGCCGCCCAGCCCTGCCCAACGCCAACGCTGCCGTGTTGCTGCGCTGCCGTAGGCGCCCAGCCCTTGCATCCCCCGCCGGCGCCCTTGCACTGCCTGTCTGCCTGCCTTCGTCCCCTCCTCTGCAGGCCAAACTGGGGGCAGGCGCGTTGTGCCAGGCAGGGCGTGGCTGTCCAGCTCCTCTTGTGCTTGCTGCACCCCGGCTGCCCACCCGCTGCACAGCGCCCACCCTCGCCTGCACGATGCAGAGCGGCTGCTGCCACCACCCCCCGTCCAGCCTGACCTGTCTTCCTTTCTGCTGTGGCCCCTGCAGGGTGCAGGTCGTGGGCAGCAGCGTCAACCTGCCAGACATGAGTGCAAACCTGAAGGCTAAGGTCACAGGTGGGCGGGGGCACCGCTGGGTTGGACCCTATGTGGCATGAATGAGTATCTAGAGGTATCAGTCGACCCCAACGGCAAGGTGTACGGTGTATGTGTGCGTGGTGTGCCGCAAACTGGCCCTGCCAAGAGAACATTGGTCAGCTCTGCTGCTGCGCAGCCGCCTCCCGCCCACCCTTCGCCTCTGCACCCGTCCCGTGTTGCACCTCGCCTCAACACCCGTGCCACTGCGCTGCGCCGCCACCCTCCCCTGCAGTGTCCGAGCAGCAGCAGAGCAACCCCGCCCTGCTGGCCGCCGTATACGACGACATGGCTGAGAAGTTCACGCAGCATGGGCTCAACCTGCCGGCGGTGGAGGCGATGCGGCAATACTACGGAAACCTGGAGGGCCCAGGTGGGCTGCTCTGGCAGGGTCATCAGCACGTGCCAGCGGGTGTGTTGAGTGGGTGGGTGCAGGACGCTGGGTGGTGCACGGGCAGGCGGTGCACCATGGTTGGTGTCGCATGACTGGAGGGTCGAGTGCGGAGCTGGAAATTCACAGCAGGCTGGGCCTGCTGGGAGGGTGTGCCATGGGAGGGTTTGCAGTACGACGGGGCGCCAGGGCTGGCAGCCAGGATCCTTGGGTGTGTTCCCTCTGTGGCAGGGTTGCTTATGGATGGGGTGGAGGCAGTGCAGCAGTGGTATGGCAGCCTGGAGGGCCAGGTGAGGCCGTGTGCGATCAAGTGGGCCAGGGACGGATGGCCACACCGTGTATTCTCCTTTGCATGCTGCATGCGAGCCTGTGCCTCCTCATGAGTGTTCGCACCACGACATGTGTGATAGCACAAACCATCGTGGTCATTCTTACGTCACACCTCTCTGTGTGATTGCCGCAGGCGAGCCCGTGCCGCTCGAGTACTCTGCCTTTCCCACGCCGCTGCCTCCCTGGGCGGCCCGCCTGGGGGTCATTTTCTTCCAGGTGACAAGGGGCTGGCGGAAGCCGGGGGGAAGCTGGCGGGCGGGTGGTAGTGGGGGTGGTCACCTCTCTTCCAGGTGACAAGGGGCTGGCGGAAGCTGGGGGAGCTGGGATGGGGAATGAGGCCCATCACGCTCCAATCCTTCCCCACCGCAGCGCTTGCCCTGCCGTTGCCCACGCCGCTGCCGCGCCTTGGTTGGGGTTCACTCGTGGCCGGCCCTGGTCACACTGCCCTGCCTTGCCCCGCTCTGCCATGCAATGCCACCCGTGGTGCGCAGGAGTGCAACAGCGTGCTCACTGAGATGGTGCAGCAGGCTGCCCAGGAGGTGTTGGCGGCGCTGCCGGAAGGTTGGTGCGCTGGAGGGCGGGCAGTGCAGGGGAGCAGGCACGCTGGCACCTGGCTGGACTGGCAAAGGGGGTGGTGGCGCAGCCGGGCAAGCGGCCAGGCACGCCATTTGCAGCGGGCGACACGTGGGGGCCTTCCAGCAGTGCGCTCCTGTGATCCCACCCTGCTGGCACCGCACCAGGCACCAGGTTCGCCGTTCCGCCACCACATGGCCCCCCAACGCTGCCGCTGCCTTCCCCCCCTGCAACTGCAGGTGTGCGGGCACACGCCAACAAGCCCTCCCACTACCACGTCACAGTATACATGGCCAGCCAGCCCTTCACCCTCCGGTAAGTGCACGACCTGCTGCTGCTGCCTGATCAAACCGGCTCCTGAACATACCGGTATCGTCATGTTTGCTTCTGGTCCTGACCACACAGACCGCTGCATGCTGCCGACGTTCACACGCGCACCCCAACACAGCATGTGTTTTCAGACAGGTCACCGCGGCAAAGCAGGCCCCTCCCGCCTCCGCCCTGCGCGCCCGCCCCCTTTGGTTGTCCTCCGCCTGAGCGCCCCGCGCGTTGCTTGAACACCTGCCCCGGCTTTGCCAGTGCGATGTGTGTTGGCATGCGTTGCTGAAACGCCCCATCTCTCCCTCTGCTGCAGGCCCGACCCATTCGACTCCTCCAACACCGGCCTCACGCCAGACGGCACGCTGCAGGAGGAGGTGGGCTTGGAGGGGTGCGGTGGAGGGAGGGCGGCCTTTTGGGATTTGGAGGAGGGGAGGGGTGGGGTCATGCCACCCATAGTGTGGGGCCTCACAGCTCCCGACCCTGGCAGGGATCTGCCCGCCCCGACAATGACCCCCCCTGCTGCCCCACCCCCCTTGTGGTGGGGCACCCTACCACTGCCTGCCCTCCGCTGGCCACTGCCTGCTCCCACTGCCCGCCGCCCACATGCTGCCCCACGTGCATGCATGCTGCTCCACTTGTCGAGCGGTCCTGCCGGCCATGCCCCTCCCCTGCATCCATCGATCCCGCCTTCCGCCCCTCCGGTACTTGCCGCCCCTGCAGCAAGACCCGCGCTGCCTGCGGCGCGAGATTGACGCCTTCCGCGCGGCTGCAGCATCCACAGGTCTGGGCCCCCAGGGGTGCACAGTGGTGGTCGTGTATATACTAGTACTATATAGGGGTGGACAGGCAGCCGACGGCGTGGTGGGGCAGGGGCACCCGCAGGCAGGGCAACACTCCTGGCAAGGGCGGTGCTCCCTGTGCACCGTGCAGCAGCAACGGCAGGGCACCCAGGGTGCCTGCCGGTGCCGGGCAGTCCGGCGTTTGCTCACACCTCCACCCCCTGCTTGCCCTGCAGAGCCACCCCGCTTTGAGGTGCACCGCCTGCTGCTGGCCGACAGCGGCACGCTGCTGCTGTGCAGCGTGGACCACACCGGGGCGCTGGCACAGGTGGGCAGAGGCCGCACCGGCCTTCTGGCGTGTTGTCCTGCCGTGTGCTGTGCTGTACTGTGCTGTGCTGTGCTGTGTTGGTGCCAGCGTCGGGCGCTGCTGTGCAGCGTGGGTCACAGGGGAGCGGATTGGAGGGGTTCCAATCGCAGCACGACGGTCAGCCTCCAGCCATTTGCTGCCTGCATTGTTGGGAACTGGATCCGCGCCCCTGCAGCTGCGCGAGAGACTGTGCAAGAAGCTGCGGCGCTCATAGCATAAAGCTTACTTGCTGAATGACTTTGTCAAACCGACACTGCCCCCCCTGCAGCTGCGCAAGAAGCTGCGGCACTCGTTCCCGGGCGGCCCGCCCAAGCAGTCCACCATTGTGCACGCCTCCATCGCACGCGTGCTCACCCCGCAGCAGCTGACGCGCGAGCAGATTGCGAAAGTGCAGGTGAGGTGGGGCGCTTGAGCAGCATGGTGGGTGGGTGGGTGGGTGGGTGGCGGGGCGGCGGCCTCAAGCAGAGTGGGTGGGTGGGGGCAGGAAGGGGATGACCGATGCACACATCAGGTAGGCTGGTGGGGCAGGGGGATTGCAAGGTGCGGTGGTTTGAGCAAGTGCAGGTGAGGGCAGCGGCGGCGGGGTGGGGGCTGAAGGTGCTGGGGGGTCAGTCGCATGTGCGCAGCTGCCAGGGCAGCCTGGGCGGCCTGCTCGGCGGCACCTCCCGCCCACCGCAATGCCCCTGCCCCCGTCTGCGCATTCTGCCCTGCGCTCCACCACGCCTTACCCCACTCCTCCCTGCTCGCAGGCAGTGTGCGACGCGTGGAGCGAGCGGCTGCGGGGGCAGCGGTTTGACCCGCAGCGCATCTACCACATCCAGGCGCGCGCGCTTGGATGCGTACGTGCTCCCACCATGCTTGCCCGCAGTCCGCCCTGTTTGCTTCAGTTGCTTCAGCATATAGTGTCGTGCCCTGCTGGCCTGCCTTGCCTGCCACCTGTGTTTCGTTGTATTGCCAGTGCAGCGCATCCATCGCATCCACGCGGGCGCGCTTGGACGCTCGCGTGCTTCCCCCCTGCTCTGCTTGCTTGTTTCCTGCCCTGTGTGTTCGTGCTCCGCCCTGCTTGCCCACCGGCTGCCGTGTTGGCTCACAGCGTCTTCTGCCCTGCTGCCCCGTATGCCTGGCACGGCTTTGCCTGGTGGCCTGACCCGCACCCGCCTCGTCACCCCCTCCCATGGCCCCTCTTTCTTCCCCACCTGCAGGAGCACACGTTCACGACGGTTGAGGGGCCCCGCAGCCCGCTGCCCTTCAAGGGCTGCTGAACAGCGGCAGGCCAGGCGCCTCTCTGCCGGGGCACAGCCTCCTTGTCTGCCTGATTTGCTGCTCGACTGTGATTGGTAAACCTGCAACTGTTTCTGATCATGTCCTTATTACGTGCCTCCCACCTGGAGCTGTAAGAAATATGTGTGGCGTTGTGAACCAGGCTGGGGTCACGTTACAAACGAAGGGCAGCCCCAATATTGACCAATATGACCAACAAGTGCACCTGGCTGCTGGAGCCTACGCGGCCACCCGCGTACGCCGCCTACGAACCGGTGCTGCCGCCTCTTCCTCCTCCTCCTCCTCCTCCTCCTGCTGCACCTTGTCCTGCTCTGTCCCTGCAGCCGCCGCGCCTGCCGCACGCGCCTGCATGCCTTTCGGCGCCACGCTGCCCCCCTCGCTGGCAGCCGCTGGGCAGATGCCTGTGTAGCTGATGGTTGCCGCCATTGCCAGTGCGTGCATCACCAGGAGCAGTGCTGAGGCCCAGGGGCGGGGCGGGTAGACATTGTAGACAACCTGGGAGAGGGGGAGGGGCGGAGGGTGCAGGGTCAATGCGATGTGGGCCACTGGCCGTGCTATGCATGGCACGCCAGTCTGCTGGGAATTGGCGGCGCTACGCATGCCAGGCCCACTGCTTTGGGCGCCTCCCTCATGTGTGGGGTGTGTACAGGGCACAGGCATCTGGTGGGCCGTGGTTATCTGCAAGTTTGACACACATGGCGCCCGTGGCACCTGCCCACCAGCCAGCCCTCCTGCTAGGCCGAAGGCACCAAGGATGTGTGTGTGTCTGTGCGCTCCTCCCTCCCTCCACAACCCAGCCACCCTCACCTCGATGCCCGCCAGCACCGCCAGCGCCAGCCAACGGGGCAGCGAGGAGCGCAGCAGCAGGAAGGGCAGGGTGTGGAAGTACCTGCAGCAGCGCCATGGAGGCAGGCGATGCATCAGAAGGAGACGGTGCAAGAAGCCAGGAAGCGGCACAGGCGATGGCTCACAATTTGCTGTGAGCAGGGTGCAGCTGGCTGGCTCGCATACGCAGCCGGAAATACCTGCGCCACACACCCAAGTGGCCATCCTGCATGCCTGCTGACAACTCCAATCCAGGCACCCCCAGCCCGTCTTGTCCGTCAACCAAGCTGCCCACAGTGGTCAGGAAGATGAAGGGGCACCCCTCTCACCAGCAGTAGAACTGGTAGTGGATGGTGCGGGCAAACAGGATGCCAACAAAGTTGGACGAGAAGACCAGGAACAGCACACAGTCCTCGAATCCGTCATCGCCGCTGCCGCTGCCGCTGGCGCCACGCTTGGCCCCGCCGCTGCCGGCGCCGCCCTTCCGGCCGCCCTTGCGCTGGGCAGCGGGGGCGCTGGTGCCGGTGAAGAGGCGGCGCAGCGCGGGCAGCACGCCGCCCTCGGCGAGCAGCCTGGGGAGGAAGCAGGGGCAGGGGCAGGGAGATGTTTGAGGGTGAGCACTGGATGAAGGCAGCTGAGGGTGGGCTGCTGCCCTCCATGGTTCCCACTTCCCTACCCCAGACAGCCTGTGGCATTGCCAGCGGCAGCAAAACCAGAGGCCACCCAGGTTGTCGCCTGAAGTTGACAGGAGGCAAAAGGCTCACCACTTCTTCTGCGCCAGCGACCACAGCAGGCGCAGGTGGAGGGCCAGCAGGGCGAGCGCCAGCTGGCGCGACAGGAAGGCGGGCTCCGGGAGGAAGGCCCAGTTGACGCTCCACTTGAAGGTGAACACCTGCAGTGGGTTGCAGTTGGTTGCAGTGCATTGCGGTTGGTTGCAGTAGTGGTGGTGCACTTGATTGGTCGAACAAGCTGCACTAACGGTGCTTTGGTTTACGCTCAGCATGAATGTGACCCTTGCGCTTGGTGAAGCGCAGCGCTGCTTGGTGCCGTCATTAGTCACGTCACCGCCAACGGATGGCCACCGTCCCGGCAGCGGAGACAGCTTACCCCCTGGCTACCCCAGGGCGCAGCGCAGGCCACTCACTCACCCGCGAGAACTCAAACGCCCGGGTGACGTAGGAGTGGGGGTAGGCAGCCAGGAAGGGAGCTCCCAGGGCAAGCTGCAGGGCCACGCCCAGCGCTGCCCCTGCCAGGATCTGGGACACCCGCGCGTGCTGCAGGCAGTGTGGAGTTTTGAGAGATGAGGTGCGCGTAGAGCTTGCAGAGCGCGCCTTGTGGCGGGCGCAGCGCGATGCTGCCTGCACACCACAGCCACACCCCACAGGCGGCGCAAGAAAGGCGGCCCGAACATGGGATGATGCCTCCTTAAGCTTTCACCCGCATCTAGGTTCTTTGTTACGAAGCCAGACAACCCGCGTTCGCACCTTGATCAGCACCGCCAGTACGCCGGGCGCCATGAGCAGTACATTCATCTTGACGGACACCGCCAGGCTGTACAGCGCCACTGAGGCCACCCAGCGCCGGCTCTGCGGGAGGGGCGGGCGGGTGGGGCCAGGAAGGGCAGGCAGGAAGCATGGGTGCTGACGCCAAAAGTGGCCCAAGGAAGGCGGGAGCAGAGTGGGGCCTGGTAAGCACCTGCTGTAACAGCTCTCAATTGGCACTTAAGATCGCATAGCCGGAGGCGGAGGCGGCCCAGCTACCGCTGGCACTTTCATGCTCGCAGCGGGACACAACATTTGGTGTGCATCCGCCGCACTCCCGCCAGAGTGCTGGTGCTGCATTCTGACTGACCTCGGCCCAGCTGCAGCGCCAGCATGGCATAAGCAGGGAGCACCCACCCATTCCCAACTTGCCACCCTGTGAATTGGCCAGCAGTCGATCATCGCCTTGAGCACATGGATGGACTCCAACCGCCCCTCAACACCCTTGACCACACATGATGTGGTATTAAGCACGCAAGCACCCACTTGTAGCGCCAGGGTTGCGACATACGCCACCAGCATGGCCCAGCAGTCGTTGAACAGGCGCAGCACGTAGATGGAGTGCAGGCGGCGGGAGGCGGCCAGCAGGGCCAGGCTCCAGGGTGGCAGGCGGGCGGAGCGGATGTAGAGCACCACGACGACTGCCTGGGTGGCGACGTAGAGGCCCGCGAAAATGAACTGCAGCGAAGGGGTGGCAGAGGAAAAGTGTGGGGCGGAGGCGCTCCTTCACCGCTGCCTGGGTGGTGATGTCATCACAGAGGCCCGCAACAGTTTTTACTGCTGTTGGGCGAGGCAGAGAGGCAGGCACAGGCTAGGCTGCCGTTGGCGCACACCCACCTGCGCTGCCTCAATGCTGCCCCCGGTGATCTGCTTGAGCCAGGCAAAGAGGTAGACGAAGCCAGCTGGGTAGACCAGGGGGCCGGTGTCGCCACGCATCTGGGCATAGTCGCGCTCGCCCTGCCAGGGGGCACAGGGCGGGTTGGGCGGCACGGGGTGAAAGAGACGGATGCAGAGAAATGGGAGAGAAGGGAGACAAGAGAAGAGATGGAGACACAGGAAGTTAAGTGAGTGTGCGGCCCGTGGGGGCACGGGCGATGCTGCGCATGGCGAGCAGGCGGGCAGGGAAGGCGGCACGCAGGCGGGTGGGCGGGCAGGCGGGCTGCATGGCGCTCAGCACCGCCGCCAGTGGCTCCGCCTCCCCGCCTGCCCTGCCACCGCGCATCGGACAGCTGGAAGCAGCCAGGGCTCACCTCCAGGTATCCCCCAACCTCTTGCATGTATGCTATCCAGTCAATCTCCGTGTCTGCACAAGAAACAAGAGGTAGGGGAGTGGAGGGAGGCAGTGCAGCACAGTTGGCACCAAGCCAGGATGTCGGCGTCAACACTGGCATCGCAAGCAGCGCAGAGAGGCTGGAGAGGAAGAATACTTGCTATGGGATAACACTGCTAACCACACAAGTGGCACGTGCAACACACCCGCCGGCACGCGGGCAAGCGGGCAGGCATGCCAGCAGGCCAGGGGGACGCACACGGCACACGGCGGATGATGACCAGGCACAGCGCGGTCTCTGCCACCAGCAGCAGCGAAGCCACAGACAGCTGGGCCGCCATGTTGGCGGGGTTGTTCAGTGCCGACAGCAGGCTGGCCAGAAAAGTGACAAAGCGGTCGAGCACCGTCCCGCTCGCCCGCGACCGGCGGCGGGAGGGCGTGGGGCGCGCCATCGGCGGGCGCCTGGCAGACGAGTTGGATGAATGAAGATCAAGCGCCTGGGAGCCTCCGGAGCAGCTGGGAGAAGCAAGGGCGGCAAGGGGAGGCCTTACACAATGTGCCCTGTGACGCAAGCCTCCGATGCCACGGGCTGCACGTTGCGCTGGGCGATCACTCTTTTCAAGCCAGCGCCTGAAGGCGATGGGTGCCTCAAGGTGCGCACAGCATGTGGCAGCACGGCCAGGTCACCGGGCAGGACGGATAACAGATGAAACGCGGTCATGCATTGTGGCTCGGACCTAGGACGTCGGGAAGAAGTATTGCCAAAGCATCGCCGGCAATGCAGCACGCGACCATGCGCCTCGCTCTTGCACAGCCAGCGGGCTGCCGCTGCGTCGCACCCCGGCGCACGGCACGCACGCAACGCGCTCTGATGGTCGTGCGCGCGCAGCAGGGCGGCGAGCAGAGCCCGTCACCAGCAGCGGTGCCAGCGGCGGCAGCGGCAGCGGCAGCGGAGCATGTTGCAGCGGCGGCACAGATTGTGGCAGATACCGCCTCGGAGCAGCAGCAGGAGGTGTATGACGACGTTGCTGTGGCAGTGTCGCACGCTGCCGACAGCGCAGCAGCGGGGGTGGGCGCGGAGCAGCAGGTGTACCAGGCGGCGCCGCAGCCGGCGGCGCCAGAGCCACGCGGCAGCGGCGGCATGCCCTTTGGCCTGAGCCTGGAGCACCCTGCCGTCAAGGTGGCAGGTGCGCTGTGCCCAGAAAAAGGCTGGGAGGCACGCGCGTGCACTTGTACATGCAACAAGGTGGCGTCAGCAGGCGGGGCAGCGGCTGGCGCTGCTGGGCAGCATGCGCTCACTGCCCGCGTGTGCTCCAGTTGCTGCCGGATTCCCTACGCTCGGCAGCCTGGCCCTGCCGCTGCTCAAAGTTCACGCCCCTACCTCATAACCTCTGTATGCCACTGCCGCAGACACCTGGTGCATGTGTGCAGGCATTTGCGCTGCAGTGTTTCCGGGCGGCACGCTGCCGCTCTTGCCGTTGCACCCTGTCATCCTCACGCCCACACCCTTCACAATAATGATCATGCTTCCCTGCAGGCATCAGCGCGGCTGTGTTCCTGGGTGGCACGCTGCTGCTCACGCTGTTCCGCATGTCCAAGGATCCCACAAAGAAGCGCAGCAAGACGATCAACAAGAACAAGGTGTGTGGGTTGGAAGGGTGTTTGAGACCATGCACCGTCTGCTGGTTGTGCCAATGCTTTCATGCTTTTTGGGGGTTGGGAGGGGTGGCACTGGAAGGGCAATTGCAGCAAGGCAGTCAGTCAGCAGGCATCGGCAGCGGTGACCTGGGGCACATTCAATTGGTTACAAGGGTCTAACCCGGGGGGTATCCTGAGCTGACACGTGTCGCTTTAGAGCGCCGCAAGCTTTCAGCATGCAGCCAACCCCTCCTTGTCGCCGGCCTGACCCGAAGCACTCGTGTTCGTCCCCTGCGCAGGCGGTGATTGACACCATTGGCAAGTACCTGCCCGGCAACCGCGCCGGCCTGAGCAGCGGCTCCTTCGCCCTGCTCAAGCTGCAGACGGGTGCGTGCTGTTTCCAGCTGCCTGTGCACTGCAGCAGAGCGGTGGGGACCCCGGGGGCCAACACGGGGTTTGCAGGGCACGTGGTGCCAGGGTGCCTGGGGCAGCTGTGGCGCCCATCCTTGCCGCCATCGGCTCCCACGTGCGCTCCCTCTTCCTGCATGCCAACCCCTCCTGTGGCACGCGTCTCAAATTCCGATATTTTCCGTTGCCAGCACGCCACCTGCGCACACGCCTCTCCAATGCCGTGCTTTCCCTCTTCCCACCACCCCGGCTTCTCCAACGCCACCACCCGCAGGCTTCTCCAACGCCGAGATCTTCCGCAAGTACCTGTGGTTCCTGCTGCGGGAGCGGCAGTTTGACGAGGCGGCGCTGGGCGACTTGGTGGCCCTCAAGGCGGCACTGGCCCTGACCGACGAGGAGGTGAGGCAGGCAGGCGGTGGTGCGTCTATGGGGAGGAGGTAGTGTGATGAGGAGGTGAGCAGGAGGTAGTTCGTGTAGTGGTGGAGGGGGCAGTTGAAGTGGGGAGGCGCTAGATGCCTTGGTGGCCCTCAAGGCGGCGCTGGCCCTGACCGACGAGGAGTTGGGCAGGCGGTGGTGTGACTATGGGGAGGAGGGGGCAGGCTGATGAGGAGGTGAGCAGAAGGTGGTGCGTGTAGTGGTGGAGGGGGGAGTTCAGTGAGGAGGCGCTAGATGCCTTGGTGGCCCTCAAGGCGGCGCTGGCCCTGACCGACGAGGAGTTGGGCACATGGTGGTGTGTGTATTAGGAGCGGGCAGTGACTGTGTCTGTCTGTCGTGCTGGCGCCCCCTGGGCCGCCCCAGGCATGTGATCAACCTGGTGTCGTCGGAGCCACATCAGCGTTTTGGGCCTGGGTGATGAGGTTGGCTGGGCAGGTGGCAGATGCTGCCCAAGTGAGCAGCTAGCCGTCCAGGCACTCCTTATCGATTGGAGCTGCCCGCTGCAGCAGCAGCAGCAGCAGCAGCATGATTGAAGCGCTTCAGAGCATGCACACGGTTTTCCTGATAGGTAGTGCTGCTTCGCCCCCCAAACCCTCGCTCTTCCACCCTTACCCGCAGGTGGCGGAGGCGCTGGCGGAGCGTGCACAGCGCGTGTATGAGAAGTACGGCACAGTGATGGTAAACCTGGAGGGCTTCAGCCAGGTGGGTGCATGGCACATCGGGTGTGCTTCGCCTGTGAAGCGGTTTGTGGCGCCTGTGGAGCGGTGTGGTGCATGAGGAGCAATGTGTTGTGCATGAGGAGATGAGGATGCAGGATTGGGGGCAAAGTTACCGGGGCCAGGCCGGATGCCTGTGCCTGTGTTGTTGCATGCGCATAGTGGGTGTGTGCCTGGGCCCGTGAGCGCACCTGAGGCCACGCGTGCCGCCACGCAAGTGGGGCCGCCTGCATCTCTCGTCCCCTCCTACCCTTCCACCTCCCTCTCCCTGCCCCAAAGCGCGGTCCGACATCGAGCGCCAAGCTTCCCTCCATCACCCTCTCCATCACCCCCCACCCCCCATCCCCTCCCTTTCCTGTGCGTGTGCAGGGCGGCATCGAGCGCCAGGCCTCCTCCCGCAACCTGTTCATCAAGCTGCTGTCGCTGAGCGAGAGCCGGCCGCTGCTGTCGGCAGAGGCGGGGGCCAAGGTGGACCTGTGCAAAATCTTTGGCGTGACGCAGCGGGACATGCTCACCCTACGCAGCGGGTACAGCGCAGAGGCGGAGAGCGGCGAGCGGGAGGGCGAGGAGGGCGAGGAGTGAAGGAAGCGGGCACTGTGGATGAACTGTTTTGATGTAATTCTGTCCCCAGCATGGCACTGTTGATGGCAGGTGCAGCGGCGGGGTACAGACGTAGGCATGCGGGATGAGGCGGGTCGGCGGGAGGTGAGATGACCAGATGTAGTATGCGCGTGCCGTGCTGGAGGCTGTAGGACAACGATGCGGCTGGGTTACATGCAACGCCCACCACCCCACGGAACATCTAGCTTCGCCGCCTGCCGACCACACAACCAAACAACCGCCACCAGCGGAGACCGCCGCCTAGCTGGCGCCGGCACCTGATGTTGGCACCTGCTGTTGCAGCTTGCTCGGCTGCGGCAAATTCAAGCCAGCTTATTAGGCGTCCCTGCTGTCGCTGATGTGAGGGCCGCTATTCAAAAGGCAGCACTTGGTTTGCCGATCACTGTGTAGCTGAGCTTGGCTGTTGGGGCTTCCGGCCCATAGATCGGCGATCGACGATTTATAACGTTTCTAGAAGTCCGCCCGGTCAGCGCCCACCCCACCTCCGCAAAGCCTCCGCCATGAGCGCAAAGGCGTCGCCTGAGCAGGTGGCCCACCTGCTGCAGCTGCTGCAGGCGTCACTGAGCGCAGGTGCGGGACCGCCGCATTGCTTGGCGCCCGCTGGCTTGGGGGGGATGGTGGCGGGGGGGGATGGTGGCGGGGGGGGGATGGTGGCGGGGGGGCTGGTGGCGGCGGCTGGCGGTGCCAGTGCATGGTGGCGGCAGCGAGTTGCCAAGCACCTCCCTGTTGTCTTCTAATGCCTGCCTCTCTCAGCAGCTTGGTACCTCCCTTCCGACACATCGTCATTATACCGCGCCCCGCGTGCAGACACCGGCGTGCGGCAGCAAGCCGAGGCGGCGCTACAGGCGGCGGCCGCGTCCCCCGGTTTTGGTGCGGCCCTGGTGGCGGTGCTGCTGGCGGCGGGCGGTGAGGTGCCGCTGGGCCTGCGCCAGCTGGCAGCCACCGTGCTGAAGAAACTGGTGCGCGAGCACTGGACGTCCGAGTCCCCTCAGTACATCGGCCCCTCTGTGGGTGCTGAGGAGAAGGAGGCAATCAGGGAGCAGCTGCCCACGGGGCTGGGAGATGAGTCGTCTCTGGTGCGCACTGCTGTGGCCATGGCGGTGGCAGCCATCGCGCGCTGGGACTGCCCGCAGCAGTGGCTGGGCCTGATCCCGGGGCTGGTGCAGGCCATCACAGCCAAGAAGAATGCTCACATGGGTGAGTGTGGGAGGTGGGGTTGGGCGAGCTGGGGTCGAAGGTAGGGGCAGCGAAGGGCTTGGGGCATGGGGAAGGGGGCACGCGGTGGGGTGAGGGGTGTAGCAGTAGGGTACTGGGAACGAATGGGGTGCGCGGATGGGGTTGGGTGGGGCTGTTTTGTGGTCTTCGCCGCTTGCGCTGCCGGCTGCTGCATGCAAGCGTTGCTACTTCTCCCGTGCCTGCACTGCCCTGCCTGGCTGCTTCTCTGCGTAGCTCACTCGCCTCGGCGTACATCCGTATCAACTCACAACGCGCCCGCCTGCCTGTCCACCCGTTGGCCCATTCAGTCAACGGCTCCGTGCGCTGCCTGGCGATGTTTGTGGATGAGCAGGGGGATGAGCAGGTGGGCAGGTTGTGGCAGGGAGGCAGGCAGGACGAGAGCATCCTGCACGTGCAGTGCAGCGCACCCGCCATTGCAGATGCCTGCAGCAGCATGACACCACTCGACTCACTTGCCCCGCACTCCCATACACCGCACACGCCTTCAGCACGCGTATGGCATGTGCACAGCATGCTCTCCTCAGCCACACACCGACACATCCCCCGGGCATCCTTCACCTCACACTCCACTCCACGCGGTACAGACAACGTGATATTGCATTGTATTGCCCCACACACGCCACCGCAGATCATGGCCATCGCCCTGGTCCTGCTGCCCAAGTCGCCGGGCATCCTGCACCCCGCATTCTGCTCCATATTTCAATCAATAAAACGTGAGGTTGCGTTGTATTGCCTCCTCTGCCCGCAGATCATGGCCATCGCCCCGGCCCTGCTGCCCGAGCTTCTGGGCATCCTGCGCAGCGACGAGTACGGCGCCCCGCTGCAGCGCAAGGCGCTGACCATACTGCACACAATACTGGAGGTGCTGCAGGTGGGCCCAGAAATTGGCAGAGGACAGCAGGGGTTGGGGCGGAGGCAGCCTGGCCAGATTTACTACGGAAGGCAGGGGTTGGGGCAGAAGCAGGCAGGTGAAACGTAGTGCCGGAAGCAGGCGTTGGGCAAAGGCAGGCGGGTCAATTGTACTGCGGAAAGCAGGGGTTGGGGGGACGGCAGGCTGGGTGGGAGGCAGAGGAGGGGGCACCGTTACTGGGCTGGCCTCTGAAGCAGAGCAGTGTGCGCAGACCTGCCACTCACTGCCCTCTCGCCCTCCTTTCTGCCCCAACTGGCTGCCCCACACCAACAGGAGCTGGCGAGCGGCGCCACCCTGGCGGCTGTCAAGCAGCTTCTCAGCTCCATCCTGCCCGGCTGGCTGGCAGAGTTTGCCCGCCTGCTCAGCAAGCCGCTGAGCGCCGATGTGAGGCGGGGCCAGCACAAGGGGGGATGCAGTAGTGCTGGCAGCAGTGTGTGGGCTTGCAGGCAGCTGCCTGTTTGGGCCCGCCTGCTGTGCAGGCAGCCATCTGGCGATCTGATCACCAACTCACAAACTTGACATGGGCACATGGTGCCCTGTGGCCATACTGCTCTGCCCGCTGCCGCCCCATCTTCCACAGCCTTCTATGTGCTTCCACCTGCACTGCCCTTACTTGCCAGGCATGGCGGAAGTTGTGTGCAGGGGGTGCCTGTTCTCCATGCTGCCTCCAAATCTTTCTCTCCACGCGCCCTCCCCTTTTCCATTGCTGCAGGACTCTGAGTCGTGGGGCGTGCACATGGAGTGCCTGCGCTGCATGCTGCTGCTGGTCTCCGGGTTCAGCCGCCTGGCGGCGCCCCACATCGGCCCCGCGCTCTCCGCCGCCTGGCAGGTGGGGCGGGCTGCCTGCCCCGCGCTGCCTGCCTTCGTTGCATGTCGCTGCTGATGGCCTCTGCCCTGCGGTGGCCGTCTGTGGCTCCCGCTTTATGACCGTGGGTTTTGCGTCCCCGCCTGCAGTTGGACACCACTTCCCTGCCCTTCCATTTCAATCCGGCAGCGGCCATCTGTGGCTCCCCCGCTCTACATATGTGTGTGTTTTGCTCCCCTGCCTGCAGATGTACACCACCTCCCTGCCCCTGTACTGCGAGCTGGTGGTGTCAAGCGAGGATGGGGCAGAGGGCAACGTGGACGCGGGTGGGTGGGGCGGGGCGGGGTGGGTCATGGGAGATGGAGGGGCACCTGGGCCTGTGCTTGAGTCTGCCCATGCACTTGCGGGGTCGCCGCTGCTGCCACGCGGATGGCCTCCAGGGCTGGGCAACCCGCGCAAGCCTGCCGCTTAGCCTTGCTTGACGCGCAGCCGCTTGCCCGTCCCTTGCAGATGGAAATTCCGTTGATTCCGTGGACTTTGACGACCTCACCTCTTAGCTGCTCTAGCGCCTAGTCACTGTAACTGTGTGCACCCCCCGTCCCTTCCCATGCAGACGGCGATTCCGTTGACTTTGACGACCTCATCTCCCAGCTGCTGGAGCTGGTGCTTGCTCTCGTAGGCAACCAGCGGTACCAGGGCATGCTGCGCGCCTCCATGCAGCAGCTGCTGCACCTCACGCTGGGATACATGCAGATGACGGCCAGCCAGGTGGGTGGCCAGGGTTTTGAGGGATGGGGTGGGTTGAGGTGGGTGGTGGTGTGTGGGGTGGGGTCCACGCAGCCGCTACTGCACATGATGCTGGGCTGTATGCAGGGAGACGGCCAGCCAGGGGTGGGGGTGAGGGGAGCGCGGTCCTTTACGGGGACGGGGTGTGCAGGTAGACGGCGGCTGTGCAGACAGGTGCCGGTATGAACCTGCTCTGCTTTTGCTCAGTGAGAGACCTTGAAGTGGCAAGGGTGCAACTCCTCATGTGCAGGTGGAGCGCTGGGCGGGTGACCCCAACCAGTATGTCGCTGACGAGGAGGACGACTTCTCCACCGTCAGGTGACATGTTTTCCTTGCAAGTGTATGTATTCGTGCATTCCTGCCTCTGTGGGTATGCAGCAGTTGCTTGCCTGGTGGTAGATTCCCCCACTGTTGGGTGGGGCAGGGCATCTGGTTAGAGTCCTTGCTTTGCTGGTTACAACAAGTGTGTTCAGTGAGTCATTTGAGGCATTCTGCTGTTGACCCCCTCAGTCCGTGCATACCCCTGACCATCATCTTTTGCAGGGCTGCTGGGGAGATGCTGCTGGACGAAATGTTCGAGGCATTTGAGGGGGAGGCGGCGGCGCCCTTTGCGGCGGCGGTGCAGGCGCGGCTGCAGGTGCGGGGGGGTGGGTTGGCGCGGCATCCGGTGCCCTGGTGCCCTGCACCGCCGGGTTGTGGTGCAAGGGTGATTCCTGCGCCATGCCTGCACCGTGGCAGCGCAGCTGAAGTAGCAATGGTGGCGCTGCAGGGACCGCCCATCGTCCTGTCATGCTGTGTGTCAGATCCTGGCGCGTGGATGCCTCACCCCATCCCGCCGGCCAACCCACCTTGTCCCGCTCTGCGTGCAGGAGGCGGCGGCGGCGCGTGCAGCGGGGCAGGAGGACTGGTGGAAGCTGCGAGAAGCTGCCCTGTATGCTGTGGGCACCGTCAGCGACGCACTGATTGGGCTTGCAGGTGCGCCTGGGTGTCCGTTCTGCTCATGGATGAGGCATTCATGTTGCGCTCACTGTCGCTAGCTGTCTGTCTGTTGCACGGCGCTGGCTTTGAGAGGCCACTTTGTCGAGCTGCGGGCGTCATGAGCGGCGCTGTGTTGGGCTGACAGGTGGGCCTGCCTGCCACGTTGCCTGCTGCAAGTCTCCCCTGCTGCCACACCTCCTCCCTGTTGCGTCGTCCCATCCACTCGCCGTCAAGCCCCTTTTGTCCGCAGCTGGCAGCGGCGGCCACCTGCCTCTGGATGTGCCTGGGCTCATGGCCAGCATACTGCGGGAGGACCTGGTGCCTGCGGCGCCCTCCTTCCTCATCGGGCGCGCCCTCTGGGTGACCTCCAGGTGAGCCTGGCGTTGGTGGGTGGGTTGGGCAGGCAGGCAGGGTGGGTTAGAGAGGGTGGGTGTTGGGCGGGCAGGGTGGGTTAGAGAGGGTGGGTGGTGGGCGGGCAGGGTGGGTTAGAGAGGGTGGGTGGTGGGCAGGCTGGGTGGGACAGGGTGTGGGTGGTGGGCAGGCTGGGAGGTTGGGATAGAGAGAGTGTGGGGCCAGGGCAAGTTGGCTTGATCGGCAGTGCGTGGATTGCTAGTGTGTGTGGCTGCTGCCTGATTTCAAATGCCTGCTGTGCATGGCCTGGTCACCCGTAAGCGCGTGCCTGCTGTGTGCGGCCTGACGAGTGTGTGCCAGTTAAACTGCCCTGCCTTCTGGGCCCGTCAACCTGCCCTGCTCGCCCGCCCCACCCCTCCCCCGCCGCTGCAGGCTGGCCCCCGCCATCCCGCCGCAGCACCGCGCCGCCTACATGCAGGCGGCAGCCGCGGGGCTGGCGGTGGGCAGCCCGGCGCCTGTGCAGATCGGCGCGTGCCGCGCGCTGGCGCAGCTGTGCCAGAAGGCGCGGCCCGAAGAGCTGGCGGGGGTGGCGCAGCAGATGTTTGCGGGGCTGTGCCAGCTGCTGCGCTCCTCCTCGGGTGCGGCGATGGGGCAGTGCTGTGGGGTGGGCACGCGTGGGTGGTGTTTGCTGGGTGCAGGGTGCGAGGGGTGAGGGTCTAGGGGGCACGTACGTATGCGCGTGTGTGCTGGCTGCTGGGGCCGCCAGCCGAGCGCTGTGGCAGAGGGTGCGGCCGTTGTTCAGCTCATTGGCGAGCGGCAGCAGAACGGGGGGGCGTGCAGGAGGCGACGCCAGTGTTACCTGCTGGCTCGCACACACCGTCAGGCCGGCCAACCTGCCCTCCCACGGCCGCACATACCGACCCACCCCTGCCAGCAGACGAGATCTTGCACCTGGGGGGCCAACCTCAGGCGTTGGCTCGCTGTCCCAATGTGCCCCCCTCACGCATCTCACTCTTCCAAAGCTTTCCCACTCGCGCCCCGCCCCTGCCCAGTGACGAGGTCCTGCACCCGGTGCCGGCCAGGCGCTGGCGCAATTTAAAGTTGCATTTCTCACGCATCCCACTCCTACCCATGCCCTGCCCCCTCCAACAGATGAGATCCTGCACCTGGTGCTGGAGACGCTGACGGCTGCAGTCAAGGCGGCCCCTGAGGCGGCGGCGCACTGGGAGCAGCACATCTCGGGTGCGTGGGTGCGGGGGCACGTTCTTGCTAGGGCCGATGCGGCGGTGGGAGCATGCACAGCGCACCGCGGCTTGCACAACTCATACACCCCCGCCTCTCGCCTCGTGTGACCACGCTTGGGCCGTGCATCTCGCACCCTGCAGAGCCCGCCCAGACTGCGTGTGTGCACACTGTGAACGCCCCCGGCCTGTCTGTGCGCACCGTGCCCCCTCCCCAAGGCTTGGGCCACTCAGACCTCTTGCCTGCAACGTCGTGTCTGCGTCCCCCTGCGTCCCGCTGCAGAGCCCGCCCTGAACGCGTGGGTGCACAACGTGAACGACCCCCTGCTGTCTGTGGACGCCCGGGAACTGCTGGAGGCGCTGGCAGCCATCCCCGCCTGCCTGCCCAGCCTGCAGGTGGGGCGGGGCGGGGTGGTGGGGAGGGAGGGCAGCAGGGCGGGGTTGGGGGTGGATTGGCAGGTGTGGAGCGGGCTTGGCATGGTGGCGTGGTGGGGCGGGAGGGCATGTGCGCTGGCGGGAGGTGAGCTGGGCGCAGCACAGCAGCACCTGGGCATGACCCTTCCTGCATCCCGTTCAATGCAACACTGCGCCTGCTTGCCACGTGCGCCGTACGCCCGCGCCAAGCTCACCTCCAGCTTGTGCATTGCCTGCCGACACTCTTTTTGACTGATGTTTGCCCCCCTCTCACGCCCCGCCCCCCCCCCGCAGGCCCGCATGCTCCCCACGCTGTGCGGCATCATCGCCGCCCCGCAGCAGCACTCCTCCATACTGGTGGACGGCGCCCTGGAGCTGATCACCGTGGCACTGGCCCCCTCACCGCTGGGGGCGGCGCAGCAGATCCACGCGGCCGCCACGCCCGCCGTGCTGCAGGTACGCCGCCGCCACGAGGGGTGGGGTAGGGGGGCTGATCTGCAGTGGAGGGGAGGGTGGCATGCTGCCGCTCCTTGGATCCCGCCAACTCTCAAGTTCTCAGTCTGAAGTTCTCAGTTCACTAGGGTGGGGAAGATGCATCTGAGGGGAGGCCAGGAAATTGGGGGGGGGTTTCTGTTACAGGAGGCGGCAGGGTGTAGTCAATGCACTCCCTGCCACAGGTGGGTCATGCGCCAAGACAATGGCGAGGTGCTACAGCGGGGGGCTGTGCACCTGCACCAGCTTCACACTCTCATATGCTCTGTGCCCTATCTAAGCACGCAGCATCCCTTCCCTTTCCTGCAGCTGGTCATGCATCACGATGACGGGGAGGTGCTGCGCAGCGCCACCGCCTACCTGCGCACGCTGCTGCAGGTGGGCAGGGTGCCCTGTTTCTGCGCAAACCCTGTGCAGTTGTTTCGCCACCACAGTCTTGGGCAGGGCTGGCTGAGCCACAGCGAAGCTTTTCCTGCCAATGCAGCCCACGGTGTGCTCCTCGCCACCCGCCACAGCTGCTGCTGCCACTGGTGTGCTGATGAGTGGGCACACAGCTCTGTGCCTGACCTCATGGCTGCCATGCCTGCCTGCCCTTCTCACCATGTAAGCGCTCCCACCGTGCCCGCTTCCTTGCAGGTGGGCGGCTCCGCGGCCCTGGGCTGGCCAGGCGTGCCCGACTTCCTCCCAGCCCTGCTGGCGGCAGTGCAGCGGCTGCTGCAGCCTGGGCTGGAGGACCGGGCGGCCAGCCTGGTGGGGGCGCTGATCCTGGAGCTGCTGCGCCACGCTGGGCCGCAGATGGTGAGCTGGCGTCGGGGTGGCGCTGGGCTGGGGGATGTGGCTTTTGCCGGACAAAGGGTGGCACATGCTTAGCTTGCCCTGGGTTGGCGTCTGGCCTCGCAGCCCGCCCAGGACTCTAGTAGTGTGCCCCCCGGTCCCCTGCCCTTATTTCCCTGCCCACTCACCCTGTCCCTCTTGCAGGCGCCGCTGCTGCCCGGCCTGCTGACCGTGCTGACCGTGCGGCTGGTGGCTGCCGAGGAAAGCGGCATGGTGCAGAGCCTGCTGTGCGTGCTGGCCCAGCTGCTGCATGCTGACCAGCAGCAACTGCTGGACTGCCTGGCAGGCATACAGCTTAGGTGGGGTGGGGAGTGTCGGCGAGGAGGGCACGTCTGGGGGTGCCTGACTTGAAAGGCAGACGCTCACACAGGCAGCTGTGTATCTGTTCACAAGTTATAAACCACCCGCAAACACATCGCTGTGCGTCTCCTGCGTCTGCCCCTGTGCTGCCGCAGTGATGGGCGGTCCGCTTTGCAAGCAGCAATGCAGAAGTGGTGCGAGCGCCAGATCGAGGTGCGACTCTGCCATGCACGGTGGTGCTTTGGTTGGCTACTTGCCGCTGTGAGTGCGCATCCCATGCTGCTGTTGCTTCTGCGTGCGCCTTCTGGAGAGCCCATACCCTGTCCGCCCTCCCCCTCCTCCTCGACGGCTCGTTCGCTCATCCACCCGCACAACGCGCCCACGGGCACGCCTCATGCCCCTCTCCATGCGTGCTGCTGCACCCCGCCCGATGTGCCGCCAACCACCCTGGCCCCCCCAGCCCCGCTCCTGCAGGTGCGCACCCCCTACGACATCAAGCTGACCACCTCGGCCCTGGCCGCCCTGCTGGCCTCCACACATCCCGCCCTGGACACTATACAGGTGGGCCAAGGGGTGGCTGCGCCTGCTTACTTGGGACGACTTGGTAGTTCGTACCGTGCCTGGGTGGTCGGGATTCGGTTGCCTGGAAAAGCTGCTGACTGACCGGGCTGAGTGTGCACGGCAATTGGCAGGGCCGCAGGCAGCCGCAGCTGTCCCCCGCACTCCCCACCGCTTGCCCCACATAGCACAGCATAGCGGTGCTGGCTATCAGCAGTCCAACACATTCTTAATCGAGCGGCAGACTCCTCCCCACGCACTGCAGCACACAAGTGCCACGCACACACAACCGCTGCATTCGTGTGCTCGCCTGCCCACCCCCTGTGCGCCCCCACGTGCCTCGCAGGTCAAGGGCAAGCGGCTGGACACGGAAGGCGGCATCCGCACGCGGGCGCGGGCGCGGGCGCAGGCGGAGCAGTGGAGCGCGGTGCCGCTGCGCGTCAAGATTTTGATGCTGCTGACTGACGCATACATCGAGGCCACCACACAGGGTGAGGGGTGCAAGTGAAGAGGGGGTGGTGTGGAGATGTTGGTGCATCAATGCCACAATCGTGCACAGGGGCAGTGCAGAGGGGAAGTGGAGAGATAAAGTATGAGGATGGGATGATGGCATAGATAGGGATGGCGTGCAGAGGGTAGTAGGGAGGCGCAGTGGTTTGGGCGGCCATTGTGCTGTGGGCAGAGCGATGCGTACGGCATGTCCCTTATCGCATCCTCTATGCTTGTTTGTTTTTCCCAACCCCTCCTCGGCTGCTCTGCCCGGCCTCGCCCCTGTGCAGACGCGGGGAGCGAGGAGGAGTGGGAGGACGCGAGCGGCAGCGAGGACGAGGAGGAAGAGGAGGAGGGGGAGGACGGGGCGGCGGGGCAGGCGCCAGGAATGATGATGGGTGAGCAGTTGGGAGGGCAAGTCAGGGCTTGGCTGGAGGCCAGATGTTGAGGTGTGGGCAGATTAGGCAGGCAGTATCACGGATAAATGTCCTGCTGCTGCTCCGAAAAAGTGTGGATTTGGGCATGAGGCGTGGCACCAGTGGGCAGGCCTCACACTCCGTCTTGTGCCCCCCTCGCCCGCAGGCGCCATGCGCGGCACGCTGCGCCGGCTGGCGGATGTGTATGGGGAGGACGGTGCGTTGGATGCCGAGGATGCTGCGCTGTCAAATGTGGACGCACAAGAGGCGGCCCGCCGGGCAGGTGACCCAATCAACGCAGTCGACATCCTAGCTGCAGGTGTGCCGGGGCGGCGGTGGCCCTGGGTGGGAGGGGGCACAACACAAGGGGCCAACACAAGGGGATGCAGGCGGGCAGAGAGGGCATGGGAAGCGGTGGCAGGGGAGAGAGGCCTGGCAGGGGGGAGCAGCATTTCGACATGAATTCTCGGGTGGCTGCGTGAAGAGCAGGCAACCAAAAAGGACTCGTTGCATGCCGGTGCTGCAGTGGAGCGCTGTTCTCACGGCCCCCGCTGCGCCTGCAGTACACGAGATGCTCAGGCGCAATGTATTCCTTCCGCTCAAAACAGCTGCCTGCCTGCAAGTCTTTCTGAGCCTTCCGCACCCCTGTTGCATTCCTCAAGATGCCCAGTTGCTTTGTGTGCCCCTTCACCACCTTTTGCCTGCCTGCCTGCTAACCCTTCTTGCCCTGCTGTGCACGCTCCCTGCTGTGCCCCCACGCAGTGCGTGCCGTGTTCAAGCAGGTTGCGTCGGCGCAGCCGGCGCTGATGCAGGCGGGCAGCGAGCAGCTGACGCCCACGCAGCTGGCGGCGCTTCAGCGCATCTTTGGGCAGTAGCAGGCTGGCCGGGACCAAGCATGCGGGCACGGGCGTGCTGGCAGCCACTTGATTGCGGGCCCTGCGAGCCTCTCCCACCCAAGCGCCCCCCAATTCCCAGTGCCTGATCTGCTGCCACCTTTTATGGGAGCTCCGCCTTTGAAGTGTTGCGCCCTGCTGCAACCCCCTGCTGGTAGCCGTTGCACCTTGCTGTAAGTGCCAATGTCCCGACTGCTTGGGCGGGCACGCCCCTGTCAGCCGCAGCCGCTCCCAGAGGGCTTTCCGCTGCTGGCATACCATAAACCAACATAATCCATTCATCCCGCATCCGTTTATTCCACAAGCATGCATGTACTGATTCTCCAATGCTAAACATAGTGAGAGTAGTAGCCCTAGTGTGATTAGGGGTAGGTTGCTCAGCTCGCAAGCGCGGGCCACAGCCGCAGCGGCGGCAGCGGTGGCGGCAGAAGTGGCGGCAGGGCTGGAGCAGGCGCTCAGGTGGAGCACATCGGCATGGTTGATGCACGCAATATGTGTACCTACTTCAGCTGACGCGGGCTGTGCCTTTCTGCACCGCTGCTCACGGAGGCTGCGACAAGCTTGCGCTGCCCCGGCGATGTAGGGACGCTCATTACCTTACACACGACGCCAAGTGCAGTTTAAAGCGCTGCCATAGCGCTACCCGACATGGCAGGAAACGGGGTGCCCCGGCCAGCGTGTCATCATCTCGATTTCAGCCACAGCAGCCTCGCTGCCGGGCGCGAAACCAACGCCTGGATTTGTGTTCAACGTTGTCAGGTATCCTCCGGCAGCTAATTGCAGCCCTCTAGGACCCCAGCGCACACCATGCAGAGCCTTCAGCGCCAGGCAGCGCCCTCCGCGGCGTTCGCCCCGGCGCGGGGCGCAGCCAGCACACGCACTGGGCTTCAGGCAGCGTTCCCGGCGCGCCGGCAGGCGCGGCAGCAGCCGGCCCTCCGCTCTCGCCTGCTGGTCGCTGCCGTGGCAGCGCCCGACGCCCCCAAGGCCAAGAAGCGCCCGGCGTTCCCCTTCACGCGTCTGGCGGGCCAGGACGACATGAAGCTGGCGCTGCTGCTCAACGTGGTTGACCCCACTGTCGGCGGCGTGCTGATCATGGGCGACCGCGGCACCGGCAAGTCGGTTGCCGTCCGCGCCCTGGTCGACCTGCTGCCCATGATCGACATTGTGCCGGACAGCCCCTTCAACTCTCACCCCACCGGTGCGCAAGGCCTGGGGAGGGGTGGAGCCGTGCAGACTGGGGAGGCGGGGAGGCGGGCGGGCGGGTGGGCGGGACGCCAGGCGGGCGGGCGGGCGGGTGGGTGGCAGCCTGTAGGCCGCAGCTCCGCGCAGCTCCTCTGGCGGTTACCCAGCTGGATGCCTCTGCTGCTGCTTCCAAGCGCCCCAGCAGCAGCGGCACACTGCCAGTGCACCTTCGTTCCCCCGCCGCCAGTCGGGCCTGGCGCTGCTCCGCCGCCGCCCTCTCGTCTGCCCGCCCCTGCGTGCGGGGCACGACGGCACAGCATCCCCTCGCACCAATTCCTGGATCCCTTCAGACCCTCCCCACGCAACCAGCACCTGTCTTCCCTCCCTACCTGACATACGCCCCTCCACCGCCTGCCCTGCCCCACCCCACATGCAGACCCCAAGCTCATGGGGCCCGACGCGCTGCCGCTGTATGCAAAGGGGGAGAAGCTGCCGGCCACGCAGATGCGCACGCCGCTGGTGGAGCTGCCGCTGGGGGCCACCGGTGAGGCGGCAGCGGGGGATGGCAGGCGCATGGGGGGAGGCGGGCGGGGCGGCGGGCATGCATTGAGCAGAGCTGGCAGAGAGGGAGCAAGCTGCGGTGGGGGCCTGGATGTGACGCAGCTGCCTGCCTTGGCACGTGGTGGTGGCATATGAGTGGCCGCCAGCTGGTGCAGCCTATGTGGCGCACACCACGACTTTTCAGCTGCGATGCCGGCAGCTTCATAGCAGCCAGGGAAGCAGCAGTCTGTTGGGCTGGGCTGGGCTGGGCACGCGGAGCAAGCGTTGTGGCGCCCCCCGCTGCCGTTTGTGCGAGATCTGTGCAGCGGTGTGTGTCCTGTGCCGACCGGGAACCCTGGCTGCCTGCAGTTCACCGCTCACTTTGCCTGCCTGTGTCCGCTCTGCTGTGCACTGCAGAGGACCGCATGTGCGGCACCATTGATGCTGACAAGGCGCTGGCAACTCAATGCAACCGCCATTGAATGCGCTTAACCCCCTCCCCCATTTCCCCCTTGGCAGAGGACCGCATCTGCGGCACCATTGACATTGAGAAGGCGCTGACGGAGGGCGTTAAGGCGTACGAGCCGGGGCTGCTGGCGCGCGCCAACCGCGGCATCCTGTATGTGGACGAGGTCAACCTGCTGGACGACGGACTGGTGGATGTGGTGCTCGACTCGGGTGGGTGGAGCTGCTGTGGTGGGAGCAGTGCTGGGCTTTTGGTGCGCTTTGTTCTGTGCTGTTTGCTGGGGTGGGGCAGCGGGCATCCTGTATATGGACGAGGTCAACCTGCTCAATGACAGGTTGGCATGGCCTGGCGGATGTGGTGCTCGACTCGGGTGCGCTCCCCGTGTGCTGCTTGCCGAGGTGGGGCAGCGGACAGTGGGTGAGGTGGGCCTGCTGATTGGCGCGCTGGTGGGCGTGGTGCTGGACCCTGGGTGGGAAGACCTGCTTTGGTCAAGGCTGGGCAGAGGGGTGGGTGTGGTGCTGGGCTTTGAGCACTCTGGTTCGGCTCTGTGCGGTGGGCAGGGGGGGGGCGGGTGCAGGGGGGGCGAGGCGCTGCGCCTGCGCCTGGGCTTGGCATGCGCGTGCTTGCCCCTTGGCGTCCCCCCGCCACTCGCCCGCCCTCACCCATGCCCGCCACCCTGCTGCTTCCCCCCTTTCTCCTGGTGCGCAGCGGCTGGCGGGCTGAACACTGTGGAGCGCGAGGGCATCTCGATTGTGCACCCCGCCAAGTTCATCATGATTGGCAGCGGCAACCCGGCGGAGGGGGAGCTGCGCCCGCAGCTGCTCGACCGCTTCGGCCTGTCGGGTGGGTGCCGCAGCGGGAGGTGGTGGTGGGGGGCTGGTTGACTGCTGCGGCCTGTCGCGTGGGCGCCGCAGCGGGAGCAGGGGCAGCAAGGTCGCGAGAGGCTGGCAGCGGCATGCGGGTAGCTGCTCGTCTGCTGTGGCCTGCCGGGTGGGTGTGCGCAGGGGGCAGGGAGGGGGGCATGGGGGAGGCGCGGGGGCGGCCAGCTGGGGACGTAAGGGTGAGAGGATGGCCGCTGCTGGGCAGGGCACCGGGGCCTGCCTGTGTGTGTGCCTTTGGCTGTGCTGGCAGGCTGCTGAGGTGCCCCTTCTGTCTTTGATCCCCACCCCGCCTAATCGGATTCAATCAACCAATCAATTCTGAACACCTCTTGCCCCCCGCGGTGAATGTGGAGACGCTGCTGGATGTGCCTCTGCCTGCTCCCCTGCCCTCCCTGGCGCCTGCCTGTGTGTCTCCTTGCCTGCCCTTCCTGCAGTGGATGGAGCCATTCCTGAGCGTACCTGGGCCATCCTCTACCCTTGCAACTCTGCTCTCTGATCCGCTCCCCTTGCTTTTACCCCACCGCACCCCACCCCACTGCCCGCAGTGAATGTGGAGACGCTGCTGGATGTGGCGCAGCGCACGCAGATGGTGATGGACCGGATAGCCTACGAGGCCAGCCCAGACAACTTTGCGCGCACCGGTGGGTGGGCCGGGTGGTGCTGTGCGTGGTGCGGCCCTGCATGGAAGGAACGCCTGCTTGCTTGTAGGGGCTGACCGAGTAGCCTTTAAAGTCAAAGCAAGTGTGCCCCGGGCCCCGCCACTGCCTCTATCCAACTGACGCACGACCCGCACCCCATCCGATGCTTGCAGTGCTGCCCGACCAGGACGCGATGCGCGTGAAGCTGCAGGCGGCCCGCGACCTGCTGCCCAAGGTGCAGGTCTCTCGGGAGCTCAAGCTGAAGATCAGGTGAGTTGAGCTGGGGGTGGGTAGGATCTCGGGTTGTTTGGTGCCGGGCGTGCCTTGGTTGCGAGTGGCACAGGGATGCCAGGGGGTGTGAGTACTGGAGGGGTGCCTGCACAGGAGGAGCGGGTGTTGGGGCACGCCTGTGCAGGCTGTGCAGGCAGCACACGCCCCTGCTCCTTTGCTGTGTTTGCACTGGACTGTGACCCTTCGACAGCGCCTCTTCTCTGGCCCAGCGAGCGCTGCCCCCTCTTGGGTATATTGGTGATGCGCGCAGCGGCACCCACACCTGCCTGGGATCTTCATCCTTCCCCTTATGCTCCCTCACCCCTTCTTTTGTCCCTTCCCCAATGTTCCCTGTCCTCCCCGCAGCGAGCTCTGCTCCTTCCTGGAGATCGACACGCCTGCCCTCCCTCCCTCACCCCTGTCGCTTCCTCCCTTGCACTCTTTCCTCCCTTCCTGCCCATGCAGCGAGCTCTGCTCCCTCCTGTTCACCCCTGCCTCTCTCCCTTGTACTCCTTCCTCCTGCCCATGCAGCGAGCTCTGCTCCTTCCTGGAGATCGACGGCGTGCGCGGCGACATCACCACCAACAAGGCGGTGCGCGCCTTTGTGGCGTTTGAGGGGCGCAAGCAGGCGACGGTGGAGGACCTGGAGCGCATCGCACCGCTGGTGCTCAACCACCGGTGCGCAGCAGCAGGGGGCTGTTGCGTGCATGGGTGTTCCGTTGGCCAGTGTTGCGTGTGTTGCAAGGGTGATGGGACGGTGCGGCGTACGGGGCTGCGCCATGGACGCCGCCGGACCAATTCATGCCGGCACCAAGGTGTATTCAAAAAGCCACCAACCCATCTTACTGCAAAGAGAGCCACTGTGGTGTGAACCCGTTTATGTGCAGGATGCGCAAGGACCTGCTGGATCCGATTGTCGGCAGATGCCACCAACCCTTTTGTCCGACATCTGCCCCTTCTAGTTACCTTACATCTGATTAGTATATGTGTCCTGATGTGCAGGATGTGCAAGGACCCGCTGGACGTGATTGACGGCGGCACCCGCATATCTCCTTTTTTGTTTGTAAACACACTTTAATGGCTGCTTCCACTGCACGCCACCCCGCTGTGCAGGATGCGC
Organism: Micractinium sp. NFX-FRZ; assembly: GCA_029339195.1. Lineage (NCBI taxonomy): Eukaryota > Viridiplantae > Chlorophyta > Trebouxiophyceae > Chlorellales > Chlorellaceae > Micractinium > Micractinium sp. NFX-FRZ. Next base: position 121,640 of record JAPTJF010000063.1, on the reverse strand, counting down.
AAGGACCCGCTGGACGTGATTGATGGCGGCACCAAGGTGCGCCTCGCGCTGCGCCGCCTGCTCAACCCCGAGGCCGTGAAGAAGGAGGAGGAGCGCAAGAAGAAGGAGGCGGAAGAGGCCAAGGCAGCCAAGGCAGCGGAGAGCAAGAAGGCCGGCGCGTGGGGAGGCCTGCCCGGCCGCTGAGCGCGCGGGGGGTGCGGATGCGCCGATGCGGCCCCCCCGCCGCCGCGTCGCCCCGCCCGTCCCGCCGCTTTTCCCCGCGCCCCGCCGCGCCCTGCTTCCTGCTACCCCTTGCTTGCTTGGTCACCTGCTTCCCTGCTCCACATGTCTCCCTCTCTACATCTCCCTCTCCCGGCTTGCTATCCTCTTTCCCCTCTCAGCATCGCCCCGCTCTTGGCAGCCTCAACATCACTCGGCTGCCTGGGCGCCCCTGGCGTGCCATGCGCTGGCTCGCACACGGCCTCTGCCCCTTGCGCATTGCAGGCAGCTGGCTGCTCATGTAACGCCTGCCACCTCAGTCCATAGTCGGCGGCTGAGGTGGTGCTCAACACTGCTCTGTGCGTGGGGAGGAAGCGCAGGTGGGCGGCGGGCGGCTGCTGCGCCCGCTGCCCCATCTGTTGGGGCCCGGGCGTGCCTTTCGCAGGCCACCCACGGGGCTAATTGGCTGCTGTTTGGATCATTATCACCGTCCCCGACCCATATCCGGCTCTCAGCTCTCCCTCGCTTCCCGCCACACACAGCTCTGCCGACCCGAGCCGGCTGCCCGCTTGCCGCCTCGGTTTTGTTTTTCAGTCACCCAGGGGCAGCCGGCTGCAAATGGATCCGAACATGGCGGCCATGGCGGCGGTGCCGCAGGAGCAGCAGCAGCAGCTCATGCAGGCGATTGAGCAGATGCAAGTGCGGGACAGGTGAACAGGGAAGAAGTCGTGTTGGGGGACGCCCGCCGCCCACTGCTGTTTCTCCTTGACGCGAGGTGCCGCCAGTGCCGCCGCCGCCGCCTTCGGCTGTGGGAGGGCGCTGCCTGCGCCGGCCTTCGGCCATCGGGAAGGCAGCACCGCTTGCCTGCAGCTCCGGGGCGCAGCCGCCAAAACCTGCGGCAGCCAGGGATGCGACTCCCTGATGCACTACCACCAGTTTTCTGCACCGCGACCCCACTCATGCACTCTCCACCTTTCCGCTGCTCACCAGCCACAAGTGCTCCCCTGTTGCCGCTGGCACTGCCCTGGAATCTGTTGTGCCCCCCCTGCCATTCTTGTGTTCACGTTGCCGTCGCCTGTCACTCATGCCCTGCTGCCTGAGCATGATACAACAGCCTAAGTTGAGCGCTCCCCATCGCCCATTCCCTTGCCTTCCTGTTTACCAACTACCTGCCTGCAGCCTGCGCATGTACAATAGCCTGGTCGAGCGCTGCTTCCGTGACTGCGTGGAGTCCTTCCGCCGGAAAGACCTGGATGCCACCGAGGAGAAGGTGGGCGGGCATCCCTGTAAATGCTTTGGCCTGCAGGTGTATGTATGGGTGGCCATGGCATGGGTTGCAGGATGTATCTGAAAAGGGGGAGACGAGAGAAAGCGGGAGTGAAATGTTTGGTGCGCAGGCAAGAGGACATGCCACCGAAGAGAAGGTGGGCGGGCGTCCCTCCCTCTGTGCACCTGGGCCGGTTGTAGTGGCGTGTAGGCCTCGCCGCCGCGGGTGCCCTGGGGGGTCTTCTGTGCCACCCCAGCAGCATCCCATGTTTTGCAGCTGTGGATGTGGGTGGCCGTGGCATGGGTTGACGGGTGGATTTGTCTAGATAGGGGAAGGTATTGGAGGGCGAGAGGATGCGGAAGTGGCTTCAAGAGTGGATGTGAGCTGTTGCAAGGGTGGGCGCCGACGGGGCGTGCCAAGCATGGGCGGCATTGCATGGCGTGGCCTTGCCAGTTCAGCGTCCCCGCACGGTGCCGGGCAGCAGGCTTCTGCTCCCACTCTGTTGCCCCCTGCCGCCCCCCTTGGCATCCCGCCCTTGGCCGTGCACTTGCGCCCAGCAGTGATGCAGCGCATGCATGCATGCAGCGCAGCGTCCTCCCTCCTCACCCTTCTAGCTGGGCCCGCATGCCTCTCCCCTGAGTGGCCTCAACGCATGTCCCCCACATGCACCTGTAGTGTGCGTGCTGCAGCAAGTATATGAAGCGCAGCGCCCTCACTCCTCACCCCTTCCACTTCTCTCACCTCAACCCTTTAATGTCCCCCCTTGCTCTTCCCTGTGCAGTGCATCCAGTCGTGCTGCAGCAAGTTCATGAAGCACAGCGCGCGCGTGGGCATCCGCTTTGGCGAGCTGTCCAACGAGGCGGAGACGCAGATGCAGCAGATGATGGCGCAGCAGGGCAAGTGAGGAGGCAGCCGGCGCGCAGCGTGCACAGCGGACGAAGCGCAGCGGGCACGGCAGGCGGGGAGCCGCAAGCCGCAGCTGTTGTTGCCGCCGGCAACTTTCGGCAGCGGGGCCGGCACGTGCTGCGCTGGGGCTTGCTAGCGGCAGGCAAGCAGCACGCACCACTGCGGCAGGCACAGGCCAAGTGAGGCGTGCAATGCAGGCAGGGTGCACCCGTGTGCAGCGGGTCTGCGTCGCAGCGGAGCATCACCAGCCCCACCAGCTGCCCCGGTGCACCGCTTTCAAGACGCCTTTCCGGGCATCCCGATTTGGCACTCCCCCTGTGCCCCGCCCATTTTTCCAGCCTTGATTGAGCGTTCACTCTCTGATGGCGACAGTGCTCTGCCATCCACCCTGCTCATCATGCCTACGCCTTTCATGCTGGTCCAATTTGGGGGGCCTCTTTGTGGGCCCGTGGTAACGCAGTTCCCTACTTCATAAAGAAGCACTTACCATAGGGTTATGCAAGGACGACCTGTTGGCATCATGGCTGGCTTGGGGGGATCCCAGGGCGGTGCGGCGGTGGGCAGATGGGCAGCATGCATGCCTCGAGTCATGGAGGCAGCAGGGGACCCTGCGTGGCGCCCGATGTTCTCAAACGTGCGGCTGCCTGCCACGAATCGGCTTCCCATTAATGCACGTGGACGTAGGATTGTGGCACGGGCTGTGCACTGCAAACATGGTGTGCAACAAACGCCCGGTCTCCCACACTGGATTGGGGCACAGAGGGGGCTCTTGCCTTCCCGCCGCCAGCTGGCTCTTCCCCCTCCTCAGGGCCCAATGCCTCCCTCTCTTCCCTGCTACCCCAGCAATGATCTCATACGAACCTCTTCCTGCGGTTTGTGACAGAAGGGGTGTATGAGCATGCGTTGCGGCATGCCTGGGTGCAAAGCTGCAATGGAATGAGGGCAGGCTGCGAGAATGTGAGCCTGCCGACGTGTCCGCTGACGCCGGCCTGCTGGGCATGCTGGCCGCTGTTAACTGTGTGGAGCGGCCCGCAGATACTCCGTTCATCGCGGTCCTACTGCCCCAACTGGGTTCTTGGTGCACACAGCCAGAACGTGCCTCGGTTGGCAGTCTACATGGCGCACTAGAACTTTGGACACCGCGCGTCATGGCGACACCCCGGCGGCTGAGTGCAGGCCTGGGTATGCTTGCAGGGCTACTCGCCCTGCTACTGGCCCGACAAACGGCGGAAGCAGCGGCACCTGCCACCTTCCCGCTGGCTTTGCGGCTGGCAGGGCGGCCTTACAGCTTGAAAGGGGAGCAATGGCGTCCGAATATGCCTCTGGGCTGCCCACGAACGGGCACCCTGCTTGAGGTCCTGCACCGCGTGCCCGCTGGTGCCACCCGCTGCTCGGGGGCGCTGTCGGTGCAGCCTGGCGGCCCTGAGGGTTCATCGGGACGCCCTTGGCGCAGTGCTCAGGTGCGTGGGGCCAGGGGGAGGGCGCGCCATCGCACGTACTTGGGCAGTGGCACTGGGCACGGCGGCAGGCCTGGGCGCCCAGGCATGACGGCAAGGGCGGCAGAGCTCAGGTTTTAAGCTGTCAAGCAAAATGGTGGCATGATTAAATCAGCAGAGTGGCAAAGGGCTGTCTAAGGGCTGTTGCAACGCCTGTAGCAAGGCTGCTGGTTCACACTGCTCGCCTGCTCAACGCCCGCCACCCGCCGCTGCCAACCGCCTGACATGTCATCATCATGCGTCTATCCATGCAAGTCATCTTTGCATTCATCCCACCTGCCTCCCTTACCCTGCCGCTGCTGCCTGCTGTTGCCGATCCCGTGCAGGTCGCAGGAAGCGCGCAGCCGGCAGCGGGGGCGGCGGTTGCCGAGGCTGCCCCCTCCTCGGACCAGCAGTGGTTCTCCTTCCATCTAGACGCCTCTGCTTTTGAACAGCAGCAGCAGCAGCAGCAGCAGCAGGGAGACGGCAGCTACATTGTACGGCTAGACGTGCATTGCGATGAAGCAGCGGGCAGCAGCGGGCCGGTGTTGGTTCAGAGCGCACTCTTTGTGCACCGCGGCTGCGCCAGTGGCGACGGCAGCAGCAGCAGCAGCAGCAGCAGCAATCAGGTGCGTTGGCTTGCCTATACCTGCTATGTGTTTGTTTGTTGCTGTGTGCATTGCCTCAGATGCCTGCTGCCGTATGCTTATGGCGAGCAAGGCGCAGCATGGGCAGCGGGGCTGACCCCGCCCCCGCCCATCCGTCTCTCGTGTATGCAGGAGGCGGCGGGCGTGTCCCGGCTGTGGCACGCGCTGAGCGACGGCTTGCAGAGGCTGGCGGGGCGTGCAGGCAGCGCTGCCCAGCATCACCTGGGCATCGCCATACCCGGCGGCGACGCAGCAGCCAGCAGCGGCGGCGGCAGCGGCGGCGTGCTGGGCGGCGGCGTGCACAGGGCGCGCCGCCTGTCGCAGTCCTCCCCCGGCCTCGTGCCGGTCATCTTGGCCCCAGCCTCTGCCGACGGCTCAGTTGTGGTTGATGGCTACTCTGGCCTGGCCCGCCCTGTGAACGCCTCCAACCAGCTGCCGCTGCCATGCGGCGCCGACGGGCTGCCGCCAGCGGGCGCCGCCGCCAACGCCACCTGCCTGCGTGACCCCGTGCTGCGCACGGGTGGCAGCCAGGTCGCGCTGGCACTGACGCTGGGCGGGGGCGCCAGCTTCCCACCAGACGTGCTGCCAGCTGAGGCCTTCGCCATCGCTGGGAATGCCTCGCTGATAGGGATCACCCGCGGCGCAGGTGGGATGATGTGGGGTGCGTTCAGCCGACAGCCTGCACGGGCACGGCCCGCCTGCATGCCTGCCCCTGCCACATCATCTCCCACCTGCAGACGGAAGCGGCAGTCGGGTGCTACATGCTGCCCGCCCCTCTCCTGCACCTGCTCACACACACCAGCCTCGCACTCGTCTCACACCCCCCACGTCTGCCCCCGCCTCTGTGCAGACGGGCGCACGATGCTGGCCCAGCTGCGAGTGGGCGGCTCCGACCCAATCCAGGTTGCCGTGGCCGAGGGGGCCCTGGCGCGGTACGGCATCGCCAACGCCCTCTCTAACACAGTCACCATTGAGAGGGACACCACGCCGCCAGAGGTGCGGCGGGCAGCTGCAGGGGCGGCATGTGTTTGGAAAGGGATGGCAGGGGGAGGGGTCAGAGAGGGCCCGGGGAGCTGGAGGGAAGCCCTGGGCGTATGGGGCAGGCTTGATGCACTGCCTGCCTGCCTGCGCCGCATGCTCTCGAGGCCGCCGCGCTGGGAGCTGTTTTGAGAAGGATGCACATGTGGTGTGCCACCCCACCCACAATGCCGCCCCTCCCCGTCCCCTGCACGCTGTTGCTGTTGCCGCCGAGCTCCATTCCTCCATCTCCACCCCTTTCCCATCCACGCTCGCTCGCTCCCCATCCTCCCGCCGGCCGCTGCAGCCGGTGATCACCACCCCCAGCTCCGCCGGCGTCACCCCACCCGCCCCCCAGCTCCACTCTTGTTTTTCACGCTCGCTCCCCCCACCCCCCGCTGATGCCCCCACCTGCAGCCGGTGATCACCACCCCAGGCTCCGCTGGGGTCACCACCGCCACCCAGCTCTACTTCTCCATCTCCTACGGCGAGCCCGTGCTGGGGGCCGACCCCTTTGCAATGTTTGGGCACAACGGCGCCAAGCGCGTCGACGCCGTGCTGGACGTGGGGGCGGGGCGGCTGGACATTGTGATGTATGTGCTGGATGCTGACCAGCAGGGCGACTACACGTGAGTGTTGGATCGCAGCAGGGGGACTGTGCACGCATGAGGCAGCAACGGTCGCCGTTGGTAGGGTGCTTGGTGCGACGGAGGTGCGACGGATGGCTGTGAGGGTGTGTTGTGCGAGGGGTTTGCAGGTGCATGAGGAGCGGGGGCGGGCGGTTGATGCATGCGGGTTATGAATGTGCTGACTCTGTGTGCTAGAAGCGAGCAGCCGGCAGGCTGGGCTGGGCGTCCTGTCATTACACACTGCCGAGCAGCAGCTGGGAGAGCTCTCGCACGCCTGACATCGCACGCCACCGACCCCTTGCCCGCTGACCCATTGCCCGCCACCCCTTGGCACGCTGCAGGGTGTGGGTGAACAAGGGCACGATTCGGGACCTGGTGGGCAACGCCAACACGCAGCCGGCGCAGCTCACGATCAAGTACCGGCCCAAGAGCCAAGGCTTGGAGGTGAGTGTGCTGTGGGGGCGTGAGGGCAGCTGGGGAGCGGGTGGGGCCTTGGGGGCGTGCTGGGATGAGGCGACGCTGTACTGGGCAGGCAGTTCCTCTGCACCTCGCCTGCGAGTGCCGCGGCTCAAGTGCCAGGCGTGTGAAGAGGGAAGGAAGAGGCAGCAGGCAGGCAGGGTGCCTCCCTTAAGGCCCTCTACACTATGCCTCCTCATCACTCACTTATTCACTAACCAACCGCCATGCAGGCCGCGGGCATTGCTGCCAACGTCTTCCTCGGCACCTCCCTGGCCCTCTGCACCGCCGCCTCCTACGCCTCCTCCTCCCTCCTCCCCTACGCCCCCGGCGTCCTCGGCTGCGGCGCCATCTCCCTCGTCGGCTACGCCCAGACCTTCTACCTCACCAGCCGCCTGGCGGCCCAGTGGCTGCCCGACAACTACCGCACCGTGGCCTCCACCTTTGGGTGGACCGTGGGGGAGATCAGGCTGCCCTGGGCCGACAGCTACCCACCTGACATGGACCCCGACTTTGCTTTCCCTGCCATCCCAGTGGTGCTCACATCAAAGGGCCAGACGGTGAGTGAGCTGAGCTGGCGCCCAGATGGCGCTGCATGCAGCTGCATGTGCTAATGCGCTGGGGCTGGTGGCACGCGGTGCCGCCGCTTGTGTTACGCAGTGCTCAATTAAGGGCTGGCATCGGCTGGCTGGGGGTAGGTTGCTACGCAGCCTGCTTGCTGCGCCGTCTTGCTGATCCATCATCTATACTGCCATGCGCCTGGTACCCGCCCTGGCAGTGCTCCCCCTGCTGCACGCCTCCCTGCCCTGCCCTGAACCCGCTATCAAGCACCATGCAGACATGTATCCTCCCCCCTCCCCAGGCGCGCACCTCCCTCCTAAACCCAGCCCCTGCCCCGTCCAATTTCCCCCCCTGGCTGCAGGTCAATGCCGCCCTCTACCCAGCCCTCTCCCCCGACGACGTCACCGGCAAACCGCTGGTCACAGTCGTTGGCAGCCTGGCCCCCTTGCCGCCAGGCAGCACCGCAGGGGTGGGTGCAGCTTCCTTCTCTGCTGGTGCAGCCTCTGCTGCCGCCGTCGCTTCTGCTGCCTGCCCTGCATGCTCCACAGGCCAGTCAGCCCCGCCACCCTCTGCCTTGCACCACCTGCCCTCCCCACCGCCACCCTGCCCGGGCGCCCCCAACCACCCTCCTGTGACCCATCACCCTATCTGCTGCCCGCCCCCGCCTGCCTGCCTGCCTGGCCTCCCGCCTGCCTGCAGATTGCTGTGCTGGGTGGCATCCCCTTCCTGACGCCCTCTGAGGCCCAGCTGGTGGGGGCTCCCCCGCAGGCCAACTCAGCCCGGGCCTTGGCGCCCGCACAGGCGCCCACAAGCGCAACGCAGGCCAGCGCGGGCGGCACCGCTTCGGCCTTCTCTGTAGCCGAGGATGCAAGTGGGGGTGGGAACACGCAGGGCGAAAGGGCGCCCAGCCCCTCCCCGCCGGCCTCTGTTCAAAGCCTGCCGCCCCCGGAGCAACAGGCGCAGGCGCAGCTGCTACCCCAGCAGCAGCAGCAGTTGCAGCCACCGCCCGCTGGCGCAGGCGCGCCGCTGCCGGCGCCGTCACCGCCTGCCGGCGGCCCGCCACCCACGCTGGGCTCGCCGCCGGCGCAGCAGCTTCCACCGGGACCGAGGCCTCCGGTGCCGGCAGCCCCTGCCTTGGAGGGAGGGGCGCCTCCCCCACAGGGTTCTTTTGCCAGCCCTCCCACCTCTCCCCCAGGTGATTTTCCAGAGTTAGGTTGCCCTGCAACACGGATCCCCTGCAGAGTTTTTCCTCTTTTCAAGCGCAGCCAGCAGAGCCCAACCCATTGTGTTGGTGCGTGCCTGCATGCCTGATGCTGAAGGCGGCACGCTTACTGGCCCTCCCCTTGCCTTCCTTCCCTTGCTTTGCCTGGCTGCAGCCCCGCAGCAGCAGGCGGAGAGCCCCCCGCCCGCAGCAGGGGGCGAGCAGCTGCCGCCGCCTGCCGACAAGGCCCCCGCAGCTTCCCTGCCCTCCCCGCCGACGACGCCAGATGCCCAGGCCGCCTCGCCGCCGCCAAGCTCGGATGTCCAGCTACCCGCCCTCACAATGCCACCTGCAGGTAAAGCTGTGTGCCTGTGTAGTGCTGGCCCTTTGACACACGAGGCCGGCTGATGCAGCCGCTTGCGTGGGCAAGAGACCTAGCAGATTCCTCAGCTGCATGCTGCCGGTGCCACGGGTCCTGCTGCCCTGCACTGCGCATGCCCACCACCTCTACAGCCGCAACCCTCTGCTGTATATAGCTTATGCTACTTTTGCCGCCCCAATAGCGTTCGCCACCGGCGCCCTCTGCCTGGGTTGTTTCCCACGCCTCCCGACTCGCTCCTTCACCTTTGCCTCTGCCACCCTTGCCTCTGTGTGCAGCCGGGGTGGGCGCCATGTCGCTCACGCCGGAGCCCAAGCAGCCGCCTCCTCAGCCAGAGGCCACCCAGGGGGCCGACCCGCAGCCCACCCCGCCGGCAGAGGAGCAGCCGCAGGCGGCGGCAGACCCGCCGCCGGGAGAGCAGCAGGCACCCGCGGATCCCCCACCAGAAGGCCAGCAGGCACCAGTGGCTGACCCACCCCCACTTGAGCAGCAGCCCCCGGCAGCCGACCCACCGCCCGAGCAGCAGCAGCAGCCGCCGGCAGTGGAGCTCACGCAGGGTAAGCCGCCGGCGCTGCGCCGGCTTGCGGCCATTGCTGCGCGGCGCAGCGGGGGCGGCCGCGGGCGGCGCTCGCTGCTGCAGGCGGCGGGTGACGGCGCGGCGGAGCAGCCCGCCTTTGAGGGAGCCCTGTATGTTGTTGCCTCGCGGGGCCTGCAGTACATGTCCCCCAACGGTGAGGCTTGCCGCCCTGCCCCTGCTGTGTTGCGCCCTGTTTCTGGCCGGCGAGTCTTGCTTACAGGAGGCTCGCGCCGCCCCCGGTGCTGTTGTGCCACGTTGGGTTGCCAGCCAAGCCCCTGTGCCTTGCGGTGTCACTTCGGCTGACCAGACAGTATGTGTCCACAAGCTCAATGTGTCCCATGACCCTCACATTGCTCTGCCTGCCCTCCTGCCGCGCACTGCAGGCCAGTTGAACACAGAGGATGTCCTGGTGGCGGGCGGCGCGGTGCAGCGTGCCTACGACGTCATCGACGCCGCCGGCAACGACGGTAAGCAGAGCTCCTTCTCTATCTCTCACCTGCCTGCCCCCTACTTGGTGTATCGCTTTATGCAGGCGCGTGTCCCCCAGCCCCCCCCCTCCTGCTAAATGCACCTCTGTGATGTGTTGTTGCCACCCCTGGCTCACCCGTCCGCCTCTCTTTTTGCTGTGCCCTTTCATGTGAGCCCCCGCTCCCGCAGGCGCCTACCCACGGCAGTACTACTACGACCGCCTCGCCCGTACCGCCTTCTGGACCTCCCTCTTTGCATTCGTCGTCATGCTGGCCCACCTGGGCCTGCTGGGCGGCATGATGTGGCGCCACGCGCGCATACCCAACACCCTGTGGTTCCCACGCATCGAGACAGCGGTCTGCCTGGCCATCCTGCCGGCCCTCGCCTATGGCGCTGCTGGTGAGCACCCTGCTGCCGTGGCAATGGGTGGATGCTGGGTGGATGCTGGGCAGCGCGGCGCCTGGCTGCCCTGGTTGCCAGCAGCAAGCTTGTCGTCTCGGAAGCTCCGCCTGCCTCGCTGCATGTGCCTACAACCAACCAACCAACCAACCACTTGTTCGCTGCACGGCCCCTCTGCTCCGCTCCCTCCCACCTCTCCCTTCACTCCTGTCCCTTCTCCTTCTCCTCTCCCTGCCCCGCCGCAGGCCTGTTCAACTGCAGCGTGGGCGACATTGTGTTGGGCGCCTTCCTCCTCGCCCTCCTCCCCTGCTCCTTCCTCCTCGCCGCCTTCTTCCTCATCTGGCGCTGGCTCCAGAACCCCGGGCTGGGCAAGCGGCGCGCAATCTTTGTGCTGCACCGAGACCCGCTGGCGGCAGCCATCGCAGCGCCCACGCCCACCGCCAGCCCGCGCGGCCCGCCGCCCGCGGGCGCCGCCGCCAATGGCGACGCCAATGGCGACTCTTCTGCAGCAGCAGCAGACCCAGCGGCAGCAGCAGCAGATGTGCTTCCCGCCGACCCGGCCAGCGCAGCAGCCGCGATTGAGACGCCGGCGGACCTCGCCGCCCGGCACCGCGCCTGGAGCTTCACCGGGCTGGTGCGCAGCCTGTGCGGCGCGCGCAAGCTGCAGGGCGACTGGTGCGGCATCAACCTCGACTCGCGCTTCGTCTTCAAGTACGGGCCCCTGTTTGAGGCCACATATGGGCAGGCCATGGCTCGCCGGAGGGCCACCTACGAGTTTGACCCCGTGAGGGGCAAGATCGACAGGGGTGCGCTGGTGCCAATGCCGGAGCTGGCCACCATCAGCTGGAGGTGAGGGGCTGCAGGCTGGGGCGGGGCTGGTAGCTGGGGTTGGTAGCTGGGGGCGTTACAAGGGGCGCGTGTGTGCCCATGCCCAAGCTGGCCGCCATCAGCTGGAGGCGAGGCGCTGGGCTGCACTGTTGCCTTTGAAAGAGTGCATTGGGGGAGCAGGAGAGGGGGCAGGGGGCTGTGAGGCGGCACGTGCAGGGGGGCAGCAGGGCAGCGCCCGTGCCGAGCTGGCCACCTGATAGGCTAGAGGTGAGGCTCCGCAGGCTGCAGGGGCAAAGCGCTGCTGCAGCCCCACCACATAACAACACGGCGTTCACCTCAGCCGGCCCCTTACACACACGCCTGTTTCCCTTACGGTTGGTGCATCCCCTGCCAGAGCAAAGCGCCGGGAGGCTCACCACTTGCTAGCACCACCAGCCCAGCTGCCTTCTCAAGCCACACACACATGCCTGCCTGCCTCCTCCTCACCTCCCCATCCACCTCGCCATCTCTGCTGCAGGGGTAAGGCGCTGGTGGAGCCTCACCACCTGCGCTCGTCCGCCCAGCTGCTGGCGGTGGCCAAGGCGGTCATCCTGGCGGCCGCCGTCTCTGGAGTGGATGCAGTCGATTCCTACATCCAGTGCTGCCTGCTCATCCTGCTCTACGGATGTGAGTGCGCCCCAGGGGGGTGGGCTCCCCACACACACCGCTGCTGGGGTGTTTTAGCCCACGCATGCCCAAGGGCGCACTCCCCTCCTTCTGCTCCTTCTTCGTCATCCTGATCGAGAGTGTGCCGCCTCACTGCCCCGCCCCCCGCCGAGCAGCATGCCCTGCTTGTGCCGTCTGCTTGCCGCCACGGGGCCTCTTGCCAGCACTCACGCACCTCTTGGGCTTGCCAGTCGCCTTGCAGGCCTAGGACCCAGAGCTGCCTGCCCCCTCTGCCCAGCGCGTGTGCCCCCCAGGCACCTGCCCGCCCTGCCTTAGCTTGCGAACAGTGCGCTTGGCAACTCAACACACACACCTGGCAATCCGCCTCCCCCTGCCGCAGTCTACGCCATCTATCTGCTGGCGGTGCGCCCCTACAACGTTGCCCTGGTGGGCGCGTTTGAGCTGGTGACCACCCTTGCCAGCCTGGCGGTGGTGGGGCTGGCAATGGCGGTGATGGATGGCCGCGGCAGCAACGACATGACCCGGTAAGGCCCGCCACGTATTTCAGATAGCACAGCCTGGCTGTCAGCCCAGCTGGTTAAAACTTGTAGGGTGGGGCTGTCCATGGGAGAGCAGCGAGCTGGCAGCACACCTGGCGCTTGTGGCATCCACTCAAATGCGTGCCCGCCGCGTCCCGCTGCACCGCCCCTCTCTTCAACCTTCACGTGCCTGGCCTGCACGAATCTCCTCCCTGCTCCTCTGTCCTCCCGGCCTGCAGTGCCACCGTGGGCACCATCATGCTGGTCATCCAATTGGTGGGCTACCTGGCCTTCATTGCCGGCACGTGGTGGGTCAGCCTGCGCGCCCTGTGGGCCGCCTTTGGCGTGCGCCGCCGCCTGCGCATCCGCCCCTCGCCCGCCGACCGCTTCGCAGACACCGTGCGGCAGGTGGGTGGGCAAGGCACGAGTGGGGGCAGGCAGCGTGGGGTGGGGGCAGAGTGGGAGGGCAAGGACTGAGTGGGGACAGTGTGGGGTGGGGGAGCTGAGCGGGTGGGCACGTAGGCGGGCGCTGGCGCTGGCCCGAGGAGGGGCCAACAGCAGAGAGGCACCCGGGTGTGGGCAGGCCAGGTGCAGGGCAGACGGACTTGCTACGGAATTACTACAGACTTACTATGGATATACGATGGGCGTACCGTGTCAGCCAACCTGCTCCGCTTGTCCTTGGCGGCCATGGCCCCTATCCTATTTCACTCTTACCCTTACCTCCCACTGTTTCGTCGCCACAGGTCATGGCCCGCGACCCCGACATCTTGGAGCGCAAGTTCTTCGACCGCTGGATGGTGCGCGCCCTGGGCGTGGGGCTCTACGACCGCCCCGTCTGGCGCCGCGAGACGGGTGAGTGAGAGGGCGGCACAATCGCTGCTGTGCCGTGCTGTGCTGTGCTCCGCCTGCTGCCCGCTGCCAGGCGCGCCATGCAGCGTGGTGCACTGCATTCCCCGGCCTGCATTGGAGACATCCATGCAGCATACCCCCCTGCCGTGACAGCCAACGCCACTCGGGCTGCTGTGCCCCCCCTGCCCCCCCTGCGCCCCCTGACTCTTAACCTCATCGCCCCACCCCCACGGCCACCTGTGCTGCAGAGGACCTGCGCCGCCTCCTGCGCGCCACCACGCTTCCCAAGAAGAAGGTGGTCAACATGGGGTCGGTGGTGCGTCGCAAGGGAAAGGCCGTCACACCCAGCGACCTGCCGCCTCCTGTGCCGGCCTCGCTGGAGCCGGCGCCCGGCGGCAGCGGCAGCGGCGGGGGCGGCACGCCCGGGGGCAGCGAGCTCGGCGGACGGCCCAGCTATGGTGAGTGTTGGGTGGTGTTTGAAAATGGTATCGGAGAGGGCATGGGGTAGGTGCTGCGTGGGAGGCAGCGCAGAGGGAGGGGGCTGCTGTCCGCCAGCCGGGTGCCCTGTGCCCTCTCATGCGGCTCATCAGCTGGGTGCCTGGCAGCTGACTCGTGTTGGGACACTGCTGCTGCCTGGCAGCCCATACAGCCGCCGGCTGACGCACCCGCTCCTGCCGTCCTTGCCCTGTGTTGGCGCTGTGCAGTTGACTCCGACGCCCCAGCTCGGTTTGAGTCTGCGGTCTCTGAACTGCAGCTCGACCAGCAGCAGCCGCAGCAGCAGCAGCAGCAAGCCAAGCAGCAGTAGCAGAAGCAGTACCAGCAACAATGAGCAACAGGAGCAGCAACAGGAGCCAAAGCGTGCGCAGATGCACCCAGCTGTGACTGCAAAGCACGGCAGCTAGCTGCCCCGCCAGCTCTGTAACACAGCCCAGCGTTGGAGGACACTTTGGGCGGCCGGCAGCTCGCGTGGCCTCCTCAACCAGCAATCCTGCAGTGTGTGTGCTGCAGTGCCCGCAGCAGCCTTGCCTGGGCTGTGCTGCAGCACCTTTTCCCGCTCCACAAACCGCTCCTCTCTTCTCCTCGCTTTCATTTGCATCAAGTCCCCCGTTTGCTGCTTCCCTTGTTTGATCCCTCACCGATGCCCTGAACAAACCACACGCTCATGCTCTCGTCTTTTAACGCAGCAGCCCCCAGGCTGCAGCAAGCACCTGTGTAGTCAGCATCCCAGCAGGCCCAGCGCTAGCAACCCCAACCGACGCCTTCCCTGTCTGTCTTCCTCGCCGCCCCCCGCCCCTCCCTCCCTGCATGCTTGCACACTTTTGTGCGCTCGCATTGAATGTGCCAGCTGGGCAGGCCTTCGACCCCCGCTGCAGTGCGTGCAGCCCCTGGGGCCGCGCCCCTCCCATCCAGCCGCACCCCTCGTTCCTGTTGCCTAGAAGGTAGACAGTGCATCCGATGATGAATGATTCAACCTCCCTTCTCGCCCCTGCCCGCTGAAGCTTCAACCCAATGGGCAGAGGCCATCCTGCTGCAGCTCCCCCTCTCAGTGCAGCCCACTCCAGTGCCAGTGGGGCACTGCAGCCCTCGCATCGCACTCCGCACTGCATCTCCGTTGCTAGTAGTTGCCGCCTTTCGGCCCCCCTGCTGCCAGGCAGCTTGCTCGTTACACTTTGCAGCCACGCCGGACTGTAAGTCTGGCACTCACAGGTCGAGCATGTGGCACAACTGCTTGCATTTCACGGCATCGGCAGGCAATGTTGGGCCGGCTTTGAGTGCGCGTTGGACATGCCTAAGTCTTAGTGCCTTGGGCATGGCGCCTGCTGATGTGCAGCCACCATCGCACGGTGCATTGCTCTCGCTTGAACCAGCCGACTGCAGCGGCGGTCCCACTTCAGTCGACATCGCCCGACGGGTTGGCGGGGTTGGAGGGCTCTGCATGCGCACCAGGGGAGGTCCCGCCCACGCAACACTCAGCACAGGTGTGCATCCACACAGGCACAGGCACACAGGCACACAGGGACAGGCACAGGCATACAGGCACACAGGCACAGGTGGACATTCACAGGTCAGCGTGCCCGGCATGATGTCAGCATGCCCGTCTGCAAAGCTCCCTGCCCCGCGCCGCCCCTCGGCCCCCGACGTCGGTTGAAGTGTAGGTGGGCTGCCGCAGCCAGCCCCGTGGCGGGCCACGCTGGCGGGGCTGCCCAGCGGGGGAGATGAGCAGGCACCCATCCCCCGCCCACAACATGCACCTGCGCGCACAGCATGCTGCGCCAGCGGGGCAGGTGCACAGCACAGCACAGCGCATTTGCTCCCCCAGCTCCTTCCCTCCCCACCCACCTGCCCACTCTGCCACCACCTCGTGCATCTGCACCGCCGGCGGCCAGCTCACGGTTCTCAACCCAGACATGCATGCGACCCCCGGCTCCCTCCTCCGCCAGCCCGCCCACCACCTCCACTCACCCACCACCTCGTGCATCTGCACCGCCGGCGGCCCCGCCAGCTCGTGGTCAACGTCCACGTGGTCCTGCTCCTCGGGCACCTCGCGAGGGTCCTCCTCCGGCTCCGGCTGCAGAAAGGGTCTCGGTTGTTTGTTTTCTGTACTTACAAAAAGAGGTGTGTGTTCTGGCATGACGTGGCTTCTTGGATGTTGCGCGAAATTTGGACACTGCCGCCCGGTGCCGCCAACTCGCCAGAGTCCGATGCAGTTGCTAACATGCCAGGGCAGCATGGGTGCGTGGCAGCAGCCAGCCAGCCAGCCCCGTAGCGGCAGCAGGCAGGCAGGCAGACAGCCCTAATGGCAGACCGCGGGTCGACCGCCCCATACACAGAACGGCCTGCAGCCACAATCCAGCACCAGGCAGCCCCATAACGGTAGCAGGCAGGCAGACAGGCAGCAGCAGGCAGGCAGCCCTGCCCGCCTGCCGCTAAGCAGCGGCAGCGGCAGGCAGGCACGCCTGCAGCAGGGAGACAGCTAGCCCTCGCTACAATCTGGGAGCAGGGGAATCGAAGCCCCTTCGGGTGCGGCAGGCGGCTCACCTGGCCCTCGGTCTGGGCGTGCTGGGGCGTCAGGATATGGTCCCCCCTGCCGCCCACCTGCGAGGAGCCGGCAACAGTGGAGGGGGGCGGTAGCACGGCAAGATGGAGTATCAGAGGATTGCAGCAGGACGCCAGGAGCAGGAGAGCAAAGCAGGGCCGCTCCAGGGGCCGCTTTCCGCCCTGCTCAGCTGAATTAGGACGGCAAATGCACCACGAAAGCCATCCAGTGACCCTGCCCGCCCCCACCCCGCCCTGGCATCCCCCTCTTGGGCCGGACCAGGGCGCCCCACCTCGCCAGCTAAGCGCCCGGTGGTGCCGCTGGCGTCCTCCCCCAGAACCGCCATGTGGCTCAGCCCCTCATCATCGCGAGACATGCTTGTTGGGGTGGCGCCGCTGCTAGCTGTGGGGTGTGTCCTGATGTGTCTGCAGGAGACGGGGGCGGTATGTGTGGGCCTCGGTGCGGCAGCGGCGGCCCAGCGGGGGTGGCTCAAGGGTTGGCTGGTTCTAGAGGCAGGGACGGGGTCGTCGCTGCCTCCCGCTGCTTCATGAACCGCCAAACAGCGCTGCAGGCCATGCTGCGAGCAGTCCAAGAGGCCGGCGGGTCGGCTGACTCGGGAAGCTAGCGTGCGCGGCTTCCGACACACCTTCGGCTTGATGTAAATGACTTCAGCCTCTTTTAAAAGCAGTAAGCACGGACCGAAGAGCTTCCGAGCAGGGTTTGGCTGAAGGGGCACCGGCGCCGTCGCTGAGTTGGCACCATGTGCTCCCTTCACTTGGGCACACTTTTTAAAACCAAAAGGAAGACGAGTGCCCCCATCTGTCCAGCTGCACAGAGTCGGTCTGCATGGACCTGCCCAGCCTCTGCAAGAATCCCTGCTGGCAGCACCCAACACCATGGCCCGGCCACCCGCAACCCAGCCCTGCGCGTCTGGTCAGTGTGCTTGATTTTGCAAGGAAGGTGCGATCAGCATATACAGCAGGCGCAGGTGCAAGAATGCGGGTTTCAAAGTGGATGGATTGGAAGGAAGCAGGTGGTGCAGGGTGGAGCAAGTGGTACAACTCGTTGGGGCGAGCAACATCGAGGTTTGCAGCAGCGGGCATGAAAGGCAGACAGAGCAAAAGGGGTACAGCAGAGACGTGCTGATACCGGCCATGGAGTTGAGGTGCAAGGTGCATCCGTTCAGGTGACACAAACGCCTGCAGCATGGCCATGAAGGCGTGCATGCAGCGCTCGAATGGGGCGCTGCCTGCGAAGGGGTTGCAAAACAGCCTGTCAAGGCCGGGCGGTACAGTGGGCCGCTTGCGGCGGTACACTTGGCGGTACAGTGGGTCGTTCCCTGTTGGCCGCACGCCTGGCGGTACGCCTAGCACTTGCGGCGGTACACCTGGCGGTACTTGACGGGCCGCCCCTCCACAACCATGCTCGTCTCCACATGCAGCACGTCTGCGGGGTGTGGAAGGGCAGCAGGCAGGGGCGCAGGCAGGCAGCAGGCGTGAGTAACAAGCAGGATTGCGGCTGACACGGCCTGCCTGCTTGCCTGCCTGCTGCATGCTAACACCAGCAGCAGGGCCAGCAGCAGCGCCACAGCTGCCGCCAAAAAACCAGCACCCAACAGCAGCAGCAAGCAGAACACACAGGGCGCACCTGGGCTGACGAGGTGGAAGAGGTCGCAGCCGCTGCCGGCGTGGGGCGGGCCCCACTCCACCTTCAGCAGCACGCCGCCGGTGACGGGGCAGCGCTCCACGTGCCCCGTGTGCTTGCCTGCGGCAGACGGAGCAGGCGGGCAGGCGGGCAGGGTGGGGTGACTGGGGCAGGCGGGCACGCCGAGGCCGGGATTGCGGCAGGCAGGCAGGCGCGCACTGCTCTCGTGCACACCTCCACTGCTGCAGATGCACTCGCAGCAGATGCACTCGCAGGCACCCACCACAGCCCACGTGCCGCACGCAACCAACCACCTCTGCGCAGGGTCCTACCGAGCAAGCTCCACAAGCGTGCAGCACAGCAGGCAGCAGCCGTGGCGGCAACGGCAGCAGCCGCACCAGCACCACTTGCACCCAGCATCTCCACGCCCACTTGCCCACCTCTGCGCATGTCCCGCCGTGTGGGCTGCAGCCGGGTGCAGCACAGCAGGATAGCAGGCAGCAGCAGCAGGTACCAGCACCACTCGCCCCCATCCCCCGCATGCGCCCGCCCGCCCACCTCTGCGCAGGTCGCGCCGCCCGTACTGCAGGCGGGTGCCGTCCAAGGGGTACCGCTCGGTGATCTTGAACCACAGGAATCCAGAGAGGACAGACATGGTGAACAGCCCGGACACTTCGTCCTGCCGCAGCTGCACGCCCTTGATGATCCTGGGGCAGAAGAAAAAGAAAGAAGGAATATCATAATGAAGATTGAATCAGTTCACAATAAGCTGCGGGGAACCGGCGTTGCGGAGGGGCGGCCCAGCTCGTGCAGCAGGAGGGTCAAGGAGAGGAGGAGTGCAGGTAGCATGAGGAGTGGCACAGGGGTCGAGTGGTAACTCCAGACTGACAGCAGCATCGACAGCAGCAGCAGGCCCAAAAGGAGATGGGGGCTCACTTGATGGCGGTGCGCACGAGGCCCCCCAGCTGCATCGCGTCGCACGCTTCGTCCATGCTGTCAGACAGCTCCCAGTCCTTGAGATACACCCCGGTCAGGTCCTGGGCTGGTGCGGGCGCCGCTGGAACCTGCAGCGCTGCCTCTGCCTCTGCCGCTGTTGCTGCTGCAGGGGCTGCCGCGAGCGCTGTGCTGTTGGCGTCGGCGCCGACGGGGCGCCGGCGCAGGAGCCAGGCTACAGCGCCGACGGAAGCTGTGGCCAGGCTGGCTGCTGACACGAGCTGCTGCCATTCCTTGCTGCTGTAGCCGGCGGGGCGCAGGTGTTCTGCAAAGACAATTGCTGATGACGATAGCAGCGCGAGGAGCAGCAGCAGCAGGTATGCAGCCAGGCCGCCGGTGCGGCCGCTGGCGCCCTCGCCGCCACCGCCATCGCGGCCGGCGGTGCTGCTGCTGCTGCGAGCTTGCCTGCTGGCCGGTGCAGGCGCTGCTGCTACCGGCGCCGTTGCTGCTGCTGCTACTGCTGCTGCGTGCCGATGCTGCTGCCGCCCCACCCTGCGTCGCGGCGTCGGCTTTTTGGGCGCCTTGCTGGTGCGGTGGTGCGCCCACAGGGCACCCAGCACGCCCGCTGCCACCAAAGCAGCTCTTCCAGCTACCATGGCGTGCCAGCAGCGTGCGGCGAGCAGCAGAAGGGCGGTGGCACCGAGGCCTGGCTGCTTGCTCCCGCGGGGCGGCTGCCGGGTTGCTGGCTTCCCAAGATGAACGGAATTCAAGAACTGGGCAGCTGAATATACGACGGGAGGCCAGCAGCCTGTTGACCTTCACGTTGGGGGGCAGGCGGGGCGGGTGACGCTGCGCAGCCTGCCTGCTGTGCGCCCGCTAAGCCGGCTGCGCTGAGGACGGTGGGTGCATGGCAGATGGGTTGCTGCTTGCGTTCTGACAGCTTTGATTTGCACATGTACTAGGCTCACATACAGGACAGAATGGAAAGAATTCAAAGCATCCCTGTGAGGCCGAAGTGTGATGGGCACGTGCCCAGACGGAAGCGGCAGACGGCAGCGCCCGCCCGGCCCCTGCACTGGGTGGTGACTGCATCGACTTGCCCTGCCTACTGGAAAAATTCTGGGCTAAAACTTCAAGTAGAAATATCAGCACAAAAATGTCACCAACAATGTGTCGAGCCGCATCACTCATACTCCTCCTCGCCGCCGCCGCCCTCGCTGCCGCCGCCGCCCGACTCCTCATACTCTTCACCACCACTTTCCTCTTCCTCAAGCTCTCCGCCGCCGCTCTCCTCGTCCCACTCCTCCCTGAAGGCGGGAAGGCAGGCAGGCAGGAAAGCAGGCATGAAGGCAGGCAGGCAGGCAACTAGGCAGGCAGGCAAGGACACAACAATACAACATTGTCGACTCAGCTGGCACAGCAGCCACAGCGCGACCCAGGGCTATGGCGCCAGGCGGGGGTGCACTGCTGCAATCCTGCCTCTGAGCTTTCACCTCAGTGCACCGCAAGCTCATGCGCCCGCATGCCCCGTGCCCACTTACCCCTCTCCCTCCTCCTCCCCACCGCTCTCGCCGTCTTCCTCTTCACCATCCTCGACCTCCCCACCGCTCTCGGCGTCTTCCTCTGCACCGTCCTCCTCTTGCCCTTCCTCTCTGCAGCCAAGTAGGCAGACAGGCAAGTGCAGGATCAAGGCAAGGCAGGGCCCAACAGCGAAGCATGGCGTGTCGGCGAGTGCTGAGCGGGCATAGATGCAGGGCAGGGCAGCGCACGGCGGTGCACGGAACGGCACGGCAGTAGTGCCAGGGGGAAGCTCAAATCAGATGCACCCCGCATGCCTGCCACTCCCAGCTGCTAGCTGCCGCAGCTCGAACCACCCACGCACCCACCCACCCACATCCAGGCATCTCCCACTCACCCCTCTCCCCCCTCGCTGCCCCACTCCTCTTCCTCGTCGTCCTCCCCATCCTGTTCTTCTTCCCTGCAGCCAGGCAGGCGGCCAGGCAGGTGGCAGCACGGCGGGGCAATGAGCAGAGCTGCCGAGCTGTGCAACAAGGCGCGACGCATCGCGATGCAGGGCCATGCAGGGGCATTGCAGGGGCATTGCAGTAGTGCCCAGAGGCAGCACAGCCAGGCCTACCCCTCTTGGCAGGCTCACAAGCTGCTGGCCCCCGCTGCTACCGCAGCAATGCTGCCTGGCTACCCGCCGCCCCTACCACCCCCACCCCAGGGCCCCCCTACACACCAGCCTCCCACTCACTCCTCGCCATCCTCCTCATCGTCACCCAGCTCGCTCTCGCCCTCCTCCTCACCGTTTCTGCAGGGAGCCACGGGCAAGCACAAGGCACCAGATAAGTGAGGCAGGCAGGCAGGCAGCCATGCCCCAACAAGGGCGGGCGGAGGAATGAGGCCCAGCTGAGCTCGCACAGCTTGCACAACTGCAGTTCCCATGCAGGCAGGCAGTGGCGGCAGGAAGCAGCGCAGCCGCCCCCATCATGCTTGCCGCTCCTACCAGGCAGCCATGCTGCTGGCAACACAGCCTCAGGCTGTCCACCTGAGCCCACAGGTAGGCGCACACTCACTCCTCCTCCTCCTCCTCCCAGCTGCCGCTCCACTCGTCCTCTCCCTGCCCCTCTTCTGCATCAACCTCCTCGGATCTGCAAGGAGGCAGCCAGGCAGGCAGGCAGGCAGGCAGCACACAGCATGGCCGACCCTTGGCAACACGTCCAAACACCATATGCGCTGCGTTGCCATTCATGCTGAGCGCGGCTCGCTGCTGCCCACGCCCGCCATGCAAACTCGTGCATGCGTCCCATCAACAAAATGAAACTTGTGGACATGCTGGCAGGCATGCTGCACAGCACTGGCAGACATGCTGCACAGCACACACAACAAAGGCCTCGCCTGGCATTGCTCTCCTCCTCCTCCTCATCTTCATCATCCTCATCCTTGTGCAAGCCATCCAATGGCTCCTCATCATCCTCATCCTCATCCTTCTGCAAGCCATCCGATGGCTCCTCATCATCATCCTTGTGGCAGCAATCTGATGAGGATGAGCTTGAGGATGAGGATGATGATGAGGAGGAGGAGGATGAGGAGGATGAGGAGGGCGAATCCTTGCCGTGGCCCTTGCGCTCATCGCCGTCCTCATCCTCCTTTCCACGCTGCCGCCGCTCCCCATCCTTGCCACCACCCTTCTTGCCCTTTACTGCGCCTGGCGCCACTGCCCCTGCCGCCGCCTTGTTCAAACCTCCCTTGCCGCCCGTGCTGCTGCTCTTGCTGCCAGCTGCCTTGGCCTTGCTGCCGGCAGCCTTGCCGGCTGCCTTGCCGCCCCCAGCGGCGCTCTTCAGCGCGGCAGAGGGGGCTCCCTTTGCCTTGCTGCCGGCGGCCTTCCCAGCTGGCTTGGCGCCCTTAGCGGCGCTCTTCAGCGCTGCGGAGGGTGCCCCCTTGGCCTTCTTGCCCGCAGGCTTGGGCCCCCCAGCGGCGCTCTGCAGAGCTCCAGAGCTCGCGGCTCCCTTGCTGAGATTGCCGCCGCCGCTGGCCGCGCCCGCTTTGCCACCGCCGCTGGCTGTGCCCCCCTTACCGCCGCCGCTGGCTGCGCCCTCTTTGCTGCCGCCGCCGGCTGCCCGGGGTGCCGCTGGCACAGCTGGCACCGCCACCCCCACTGGGGCGCTCCCCGACACATGCATAATGGCCGTGTGCACACTTGGTTGCAGCATGGCTGCCTGGCTGCCTGGCTGGCCTGCCACGCTGCGCTGCATCATGGCTGGCGGGCTCATGCCTGGCACCGGCATGGCTTGGGGGGCGGGCTGCATGGGGAGGGTGTGCTGCATGGGCAAACCCATCATGCCGAAAACAGGGGCAGCCCCATGCATTGCACAGGGCACCATGCCTCCCGGAGGAAACATCATGCCCCCTGGGACGGCAGTGGGGAAGTGCTGCGGCATCATGCCGCCCACTGGAAAGTGCATGGGCGCGGCAGCGGGCAGCTGCTGCGGCATCATGCCTCCCAATTGGAAGGGGCTGGGGGCAGCGGCCGGGAAGTGCTGTGCCATCATCTGCGGCTGCTGGGCCTGCGGCTGGGGCTGGGGGTGCTGCTGCGCGGGCGGAGGCTGCATCCACGCAGGGAATGCGGCCTGGGGCGCCGCCGCGTGGGAGGCCGGCTGCGTCATGAAATCTGGCACGCTTGTGGTGTGCTGCTGCTGCTGCGGCCTCATGAAGTCAGGCACGCCAGCATTATGCTGCTGCATCATCCAGGCAGGCATGCCAGGCATGCCGCCGGCAGCTGGCCCACTGGACTGAGGGGCGGCAGCGGGGGCGGGAGCGGGAGCCGCCATAGGGGCTGCCGCCTTTGAAGGCGTCGGAAGAGGCGCCGTTGCGACAGCTGCAGGCCGTGTGCTGCCGCCGGCAGGCTCGGGCTTGGCAGGCCTAGAGGCACCCGCTGCAGGTTTTATGGTGCAGGCAGCAGCGGCCACAAGGTCATGTGGTGGCGGAGCAGATGCTGCACGATGGGCAGGCACCACAGCCAGGCAGGCGGGCAGGCAGGCAGGCAGCGTGCACGACACGGCAGTGCATCACCTGCTGCTGGGTTCTTGGGCTGTGTGGTGCCGGGGGTGGTTGCTTTGCTGGCACCCGCAGGTCTCGCCGGTGAAGCCGCCTGCAGTGAAAAGCAGGGGCAGGGGTGGGCATGGGGATGCGGAGCGGCGGCGCAGGGCGGGACAGCGCTGGCGGCGGCGCAGCTGGCCCTGGCCGCAGCTTCCACTGTATCGCCTCCTCCCCCTCCCGCGTCTCGCCTTGAGATCCGGTGTTAGAGTTGTAGAGGTGGTAAAGGAGGGCTTGTGCTCGTCCAGCACGTCGTAGGTCCGGCTGACTGCAGGCTGGGATGGGCCGCAACCCTGCACCAATACGGCATCTAGTTTCAGTGGGGATTGCCAAGCGTATGAAGGCCTCCGGCCGGCGGCAGCGCAGGCTGAGCTAGCCACTAACATGCTTGGAACCGGACACTTCGCAGGTAACGCTCACCATGCTTGCTTGTCAGAGGCCACTCCTGATCCGTTAACGCGAGTGCCTGCAGGCGGCGGAGGGGCGCCCACTCCGGTGTTGAACAGGGCTGAACAGGGCGTGAAGAGAGCGTGTACTGGCCGTACTGCCCTCGCGCACTCACATCACACTTGACACCAAGTCTGAGACCGAAACAAACACATGGCAGTGAACCTGACAGCAGATCGTCAGCATGCCTCCTCTGCACTGCCTACACCGTTGCACAACGCAGCGCTGTGCCACACCTGCTGGCAGCGAACGCTGGCTCACAAGCGGCAATTGCCAATTGCAAGCAAGGCGCTAGCGGTGCAAACAGGTATGGCGCAGTGCATCCTTGATGCAGATGGCTGCTTTGAGCAGTAAAAGTACAGGTTTTCATGTGGCATGGGTTTTGCAGGTGCCCGAGAGGCCAGCCGACGTGGAGTGGGCAGCAGGTGGCGGCTGCCGCTGGCCGGCCTGCAGCGGCCCCCACCCAAGGACTTCCTGGTGCTGACCTCCCCCCGCAACGTTTGTGGGGTCGATATAACCAAGTAAAACCGGGTGCAAGCGGCCAGCAGTTGCGGAATCAGGTCAACCCAGGCGGGGCCATCGGCCCACAGCATGCCACAGCAGCAGAGATGAGCCAGTGGGGGTGGCTTCACTCGGGCCTTGGCACCACCCAATCCGAGCGCCTGCGTCGCAGGTTTGCATTTCAGTGCCGCCGAGCTTCGCAGGCCCCAGCTGGGCTGCTCCCACTTCTTGCTTCCCTGCCTGCCTGCCACATTGCCGCCGGGGCTCTGTCAATATGATCACGGCAACGCGACCGCTCAGTTGCTCGGCGCAGCTGCGCGGCTCTGCCCTGCTCCGGACTCCACCAGCGCCCCTCCACCCTCCTAGGTCACCTCCACCTCCACTGGGCAAGCCCAAGCTGCGCTTCTCAGGTCGCTTTCCAGGAGGTCAGATTGGCAGCGCCTGATCGCTCACCAACCCAGTCCGCGCGCCCATTGGGCTGCCGCCGCTCTCCCGCCTGCCGCCGCTCCCGCTGCCAGCGCCCCGCCCGCAGCGCCGCTACGCCCACACCTCCTGCCTTGACACCTTACCCTTGCCGTCTGCCATGCAGCTGCCCTGGGCGTCAGCGATGGCATCAACACGCAGAAGCCGTCGCTCATGGCAGGCAGCTTAGAGCAGCACCTGCCGCCGCCCCCCATCAGGTAGGTGCGGCGGCACTGGCGCCTGTGCGGCGGCTGTGCAGTGGGTGGGGCGTGCCGAAGCAGGCATCTTAGGGGTGTTGCAAGGCAGCGCGTGCCCCCTCGGTGGTGGCAGACCGCCGCCTGGGTGCACCTCTGCCTGAACAGCTGGGTTTTTGTTTGCTGGTGTGAGTGCCTTCCTCTACCCGGCGCTCCCCCCCCACGCACACGTCTGCAGCAAGAGCGACGACGAGTTCCTGAACGGCGGCGTGGAGTTTGTGTGGGGAGCAGAGGGCGTGGACATTGCCGAGCTCAACAACCTGTTTGAGAAGGTGGGCACATGAGGGGCCCTCACAAGAGAACCGGCAGAGTGGTTGGTGGAGTGGGGGCGTATGCGCTGCGCAGTTGGTGCCAACTTGTTTGGAATGGGGTGCGTCAGGGAGGGACAGGATGTGAGCGGAACACGAGTGGGCTCTCCTCCTGCCTGCCCCACTGCGCCTCACCTCACTGCACCTCACCTCCTGCCCGCCCGCCTCCTGCACAGGTGGGCTTCCCCCGCCGCGACCCCGCCCGCCTGCAGATGGCTCTGGGCAACACGTACCGCACGATCTGGATCCGGGCAGCGCGCAAGAGCCGGCTGGCCAAGGAGGGGGCGCTGCTGGGGTTTGCGCGCGCCACGTCAGACGGCGCGCTGAGCGCTGTGATCTGGGACGTGGCGGTGGCGCCAGCCTGGCAGCGCGGCGGCCTAGGGCGCGCGCTCATAGAGCGGCTGACGGCCAGCCTGGTGACAGACGGGATTGCAACCATCACGCTGTATGCTGGTGAGCAGGGCGAGGGGCATGAGCTGTGCGCATCAATGATGAGAGGTCTTCGGTGGCACCTCTGGGGCAGCACGGGGGCAGCTCCAGGGTGGGCAGGGTCTGCCAAGGGAGGGGGGAGCCGGCCAGGCGCGCCTGCTTCGAACCCACAAGGTGTGGCGCAGGGGCTCGACTGGGGCGGCAGGTGCCCTCCTCAGGTACCCTCCTCATGCCCGTACCCTCACAGGCGCTCGCCTTGTCCAGCTCTCGCCTTTGCTGCCTCGGCCACCCTCTGAGCACCATTGCTGACCACCCTCTGGGCGCCCCTGGCCGGTTCTGTGCCCCTCTTTGACGTGCAGAGCCCAATGTCGTGTCTCTTTACGAGAAGCTTGGCTTTGTGGCTGACCCAGATGGCATCCGGGGGGTGGCCTACCAGTCCAAGCTGGCACGCAGCCTGGCAGCCGCATCTGGCGGCCCACGCCGGCGGTAGCGCGCCCTGGCGGTGGGTGCCTCAGGGCCGCCCTGTTGGCCCTGCAATGCAGTGGCACGCAGCCAGCAGCCGCCCCTGCACCCCGTGTTTTGAGTTGACCAAGGGTGTGCTGTTTGGTCCCTGCCTGCCCTGCCTTGTGCCGCTGGTGGGGCCGAGCCGTGCCCTGCCCCCCCAGCCATGTGCGTGTGTGTTGTGTGTACACGGTCCACCCCCATTCGTTTTTTGCGCCGTGCGTTGCGCGCTTGTGCCCGATTTTGTATACTAAGGGAGGAGGGGCGGCCCCCCCAGGCACGCGCCAGCAGAGCACGCCGGGGGCTTCAGCGGGGCCGCCCCAGCAGTCTGCTCCTCCCGAACCGCAAGCCATGTACTCCCTCTTCCACCCCCCTCTCCTGTCCGCATCCTCCGCCACCCCCCCCGCTCTCCCTCCCCTGCTGCTGCCCCCGCCCTTTTGTTTGTCCGTTGTTATTTGGTGTGCACCGTCCCTCAGCCTGCATTGCCTCTTTTATTCCCGGGGCCCCAGTCCCCTCAGCAGTCTGCCCTGCTCAACTCCCCCTTGCTTCCTCTGATCTGTTGACAATTCCTGTGAACGAACCGCATGCCGCCGGGTTTACAGGTGCACAAGCGTGGGACAGGTGGGGGCGGGACACTGTATAGTACATTATAGTGGACAGGTACAGGGAGTAGAGGTTATGGCAGAGCAGGTGTGGTCGCACAGGAGAATCAAATGGCGCTCTGGCAAAAGAATTATGGGCTCTCTTGGCCTCACTGTCTGGGCTGAAATGGCTCGTGGCACGACACATCAGCTCTAAGAAATTAACCGCTCTCACATACTCTCTCTCCTCCTCCTCTACTCATCCTCCAACAGTTCCAGCTCATCACTCCCCTCCCCAAAGGCCGCTGGTGCCACGCCCCCTCCTGCTGCCTCCTGCTGCTGCTGCTGCTGCTGCTCTGCTCCAGGCCTCCCTGCCACCGCCTGCTGCTGTGCCTGCTCTTCTTGCTGCTCTGCCGGCGGCGGCTGCTGCTGGATCTGCTGCTGCTTGTCCTGGTGCACAAAGGTGACATGTCCCGCAGCGATGGCCGCACACAGCGGCGCGTCGGTGCAGGCGGCGCTCACGTCCTGCAGCGGGTAGGAGCTGGAGCGTGTTTACTTACACAGCAGGCAGGCAGTCCGAGCAGGAGACCAGGCAGCGGCAGGCAGGAGACCAGGCAGCGGCAGTCAGGCCGGGCGGAGTCAGGCCGGACGGCGGTCAGGAGACCAGGCAGCAGCAGGCAGGCCTTTGCAGGGCAGCAAGGCTCTCAGGAGCAGCTGCCCGCAAGCCCCGTGCACAGCGCAAGGCGACCCTGTGCCACCCACCCACCCACCTACACCTGCCCACCCACCTGGAATTCTGCTGCCGCTGCCATGGCGGCTGCCACCGCTGGGTCCTCCTCCTGCTGCCCCAGCCCCTCCTCCTCCTCCTCCTCGTCATCCTCATCCAAAACCTGCCGCTTTCTCATCCGCTGCTGCTTCAGGCGCTGCGCCGCGGCCACTCCGCCGGCGGCCGCCGCAGCCGCCCGTGCTTTGCCCGCCGCCTCTTTCAGGATCTCTGCCGTGTCGCACTTGGTGTTGGTGCGCAGCTTGAACAGCTGGGCCAGCTCTTCCTTGCTGCAGGGCAGTAGGAGCACGAAGAGGGGTGTACCCAGGGGGGGTGTAGAGAGGGTGTAAGCAGCCGAGAAAGGCGGCCCTTTTGTGCATTGCATCTGTGGTAACCAGTCCTGACATGCAGAGCAGATGGGGGTCCATGCAGAGCAGATGGGGGTCCAAATCATCGTCACTGCGGGTCCCACGCCCAATGCCACCACTCTCAACAACGAGCACCCGCCCTGGAGGCCCAGCCCTGGCGCCTGCCCGCCCCCACCTGAACTTGCCGCCCGCCTGCTTCTTGGGGGCGCCGCCGCCGCCCGCCCCGCCCCCTCCCCCGCCGCCCATCATTGAGGCAGCAATGTCGTTCTTCTTCAGCTGGCGCTGCCACATCTTCTCGTCCACGGTGCCTGGGAAGCAGCAGAGGAGGTGGGGTTGGCGGCAGAGGGCGGGCAGGAGGGCAGGGTGGGTGAGTTTCTGTACTGGCATGTGCTGCTGCCACAATTAAGAATCCTCAGGAAGGGTGCAGCGGTGTGGGCAGGCCTGGCGCTGAGTCAATCATTCAATTACATTTCAACTCCACGGGGTGCGAAGCAGAGGGGCAGGCTGAGTACGGAGACAGATGGGGCAGGCTGGCGCACGCTAACGCACCTCACGCACTGCACTCGAAGGGTCCATCTTGCACAGGCCAGGCCCTGCACCACAGCATCCCCCACAGCGCTCACGACTACCCAGCGCCCGCCCCCACCCACCCGTGGTGAGCAGGCGGTAGATGACGCAGGGCTTGCGCTGGCCGTCGCGCCACACGCGCGCCATGGCCTGCAGGTCCATCGCCGGGTTCCAGTGGCTGCAGCAAAAGGGGCAGGAAGGGCAGGTGTCAGACTGGCACGGTGCTTGGAGGCGCGTTGCGGCAGTGTACTGTCTATGGAAGCAGGAAGGCAGGGAATCGCGCTTGTTGGCAGGATAAGGGTCGTGTGCGAGTGCGGGTCCTTCTCCTCAGCTGTGGGCATGATGGCACAAGGGGAGGGAGGATCTGGGAGGCAGACAGGCATGCAGTGGGGATTTGAAGGCATTTTAAACCTCGGCTGCCTCAGAGCATCAGTGCAAGAGCATAATGTATGCTGCTGCCGGCACAGAATGCTGTCACAATGCAGTACCACCGTGCAGCATCACACCTGTCCAGCAGTACCAGGCGGTTGGCCCCAGTCAGGTTCAGTCCCGCCCCGCCGGCGGTAGTGCTGAGCAGGAAGACCTGCGGGCACGGCACAGCACCGCCAGCGGCAAGTGGGTCAGTGTCAGCAGGGCCGCCGGCCAATCACGAAGCAACCTCACGTCCTCCTCAGTGGCAGGTACCTTGCAAGGGGCGTCACAGCACGATGCTCTGGTTGCACAGCAGGAGGACCCTTTGCTCTGACTCCAGGAGGCTGCTCTAGTCTGGCAGCAAAGGGGCGGCAGCCCCAGGGCATCCCCCTGGGCCCACCTGGCCGACATTGTAGCGGTTGAAGGAGTTCACCACGTCCTGCAGGCACAGCAGAGCACACGGAGCGGCAGGAGCACGTGAGTGAGAAGTGCGTGCACTGGACTTGGTGCACCCACAGGAAGCAGCATGTCCGTCAGGAGTGCAATTTCTCCTGCACCCACCTCCTTGCAAACCACAGAAACCCAGTGGGTCGCCACCCGAGCTATACTGCGAGGTCTCTGAGGCTCCCGCCGCCTCTCCCAATTTGTCTCTGTCCTAGGGCTAAGCGTGCTGCCAGGTCCTGGAACAAGCACATGCATCCTCCTCTCGCCACGCTACTCCCCGCACCTGGCGCTTGGTCACATCTGTGCTGCCGTCGATGCGCACCGTCTGCCACGTGTACTGGTCGCACAGCTTCTGCAGGCGGGATGGCGGGCAGCAGGGCAGTGCAGGCATGGTGTGCAGGGCGGGCAGCTCATGGCAGTGCAACTTCGCAGCTTCTGAAGCGCCAACCTGCCTGCGCTCATGCCGGCCTGCCCCTACTGCTGTCCACATGCTGCCCACCCCAGCCCTTACCACTCTCCTCTGCCCACCTGCACCAGATCCAGCGCCGCCGTTGACTGGCTGACCACCACCACGCGGTCCCCCGCCACGTTCAGAGACTCGTGCAGCAGCACCCTCAGCGTCGCCATCTTGCCTGGGGGGAGCAAGGCAAGGGGGGAAGCATGGTGCGGCAGACGCGGGCGGTTGGAGCAGGCATCCGCATGCTGTGTGGACACAGCGCCCAGGCTGCTGTGTCATCGTCTTGTTCTCTCACCCCTTCTAAAGCAAGTACGGGCCTCGGCATGGCTGCGCTGCTTCCTCCTGGCATCCCAACCCGCATATCAACCGCTTTCCATATGGCGCACGCCGCAGTACAGGCGTACTGCGCCGACCTTTATGGTCACCCGGCGTCCCCATGCTCCCATCCTCCCATTCTCACCCACCGGACTGGTCAGGATCAAATTCCTGCAGGGCCCCTGCACCAGCGCCCTCATCGTCCTCCGGTGCCCCCTCGCCCCCGCCGCCGCCGCTCTCTGCCTTGGGCACGTAGAGCACCGGGTGGTTGCAGATCTTGCGCAGGTTGGTGAGCACGGACAGAGCCTGGCGATGTGGGAAGGCAGGACAGCGGGGCGGGGAAGAGGAGGTTAGGAAGCTGGGCGGGCACTGAGCAGCTCCAGCAGCGGGCACCTTCCCCTCCCAGCAACATTACCGCGCGTAGCATCGCGGAGCACTTGCAGCGTCAAATCCAGCCTACTGTAGCACTGACCAGAATTCTGCCATGCGCCGTCATTACAAGGTGCCCTGCCCCGCCCAACCTCAACAGCACACAGGGAAGCCCCACCTCAACAGCCACAGCACACAGGAGCCCCCCGCCCCGCCCCCACCTCAACAGCCGCAGCACACAGGAGCCCCCCGCCCCGCCCCCACCTGGTCCCCAAAATCTGCGCCCGAGGGGGCCAGCATGCGGCGCACGCTGGAGGAGCCCAGCACCTGGCTGTACACCTGCAGCTGCTGCTCCGTGGGGCTGCAGCGCGCAGGAGGGGGTCGTGTGGAGAGCTTGTGTTGAAAGGCAGCGCCCAGTGGGGTCGGATGGTTGGAGTGAGTTTGAAGGCAGCTGAGCTGAGCTGACTCACCCAGCGGGCAGGCAGGGGGCCCCACAGGCAGGGAGGTGCACTGCCCAGCCATAGGCAGGCTGCACACAGAGGCTGATTGAGGCAGCGCAACCCAGTTTTAGTTCTGCCCTGTTCTTGGCACCTGCGGGTGACCCGGCCCACCCACCCACCGGCAGAAGACGACCATGCTGGTGAGGGGAGGCAGGTACCGGGCGTTGACCTCGCGCGTGCGCCGCAGCACAAACTGCTCCACACGGCGGGACAGCTCACTGCAGAGGGTTGTGGCAGCAGGGCAGGGCAGGCAGGGGCAGGTGGGCGTGGGACTGCCAAGATTGGCCACAGACCAGCTTAGCATGACGTGGGGTACATGCCAGCCACAGCGGCTCCCATGCCAGGCACAAGAGGCTATAGGGAACCCACGTCAAACCTCCCCGCCCCAACTCCTAGCCAGCATTAAAACTGACCCAACCATCCCAGGGCGCCCCCATGCCCACACTCACGCTGACCGTGCCGCCCCCAGCTCCTTCTCCTTGTCGCTGGCGTTGCGGTCCCGCGAGCGGTTGATGGGCGCCGCAAGCACGCGCTCAAAAGTGGGCAGGCTGCCCAGAGAGTCGGGGTTCACAAAGTTGACCCTGCAGCAGCAGCAACAGCCAACCACACAGTTCAGCACGTCAAACTGCAGGCATGCAGGCACGCAAGCGGGGAGCAGGGAGGCATGCTGTCCGCTTGCAAGAAACACAGGGGTGCACGGTCCGACTGCCCGCAGCGATCACGAAAGCTGGCTGGCCTATCCAGGCTGACACTATACAGGCAGCAAGTCTTGTGCGGCTCACATGGCGAAGAACTCGGTGAGGTCTGGGGGAGTCGCAGAGTGGGGGCGGCAATAAGGCGGAGGATAGGACAAAGGGGCAGACGACAGAGTTGAGCAAGCAGCACACTGGGTGGGAGACATCATTGCAACGGACAACCTCACCACAGCGCGCTCAGCAACCACAGCGGCCGCAGGACCAGCGGCACACGCACTCTGCATGCCAGCCCCAGTGGCGGCAGGCGCACCGTTTTGGATGGGTGTGCCGGTGAGCAGCACGCGGCGGCGGCAGTTGAGGC
This sequence comes from Micractinium sp. NFX-FRZ, assembly GCA_029339195.1. Classification (NCBI taxonomy): domain Eukaryota; kingdom Viridiplantae; phylum Chlorophyta; class Trebouxiophyceae; order Chlorellales; family Chlorellaceae; genus Micractinium; species Micractinium sp. NFX-FRZ. Next base: position 89,650 of record JAPTJF010000063.1, on the reverse strand, counting down.
TGGTGAGGGAAGAGATGGTCTTGTTGCCCTGAGCCGACTTCAGCCTGCCAGGGAGGCAGCAGCAGCCAAGATTGGGTGACTTGGGAAGGGGCGGCATTCAGGCTGACTGGCACAGCCTCGGCAAGCAAACACAGCAGACGACACCTGACCGGCCCGAGCGCCACACACCTACCTCGGCCACCACTCGCAGGACCCTCCCACGTCACAGGCCAGACTGTTTCCACTGCCAACAGGTGGCAACAAACGGCATCGCTTAATAAGCATAACATGCACCCCACCCCACCTGTGCCCCTCGTCGCACACCAGCAGGTCCACTGTGCCCGCCAGCTCAGCGGCGTGCTTGCGCAGCGTCTCGTAGCTCACCACCACCACACGGTGCACCGACCCGTGCTTGAAGTCCACCACCTGTGTTGATGGAAGTTGGAGGGCAGACTTGTGCGATCATCAAAGGAGGGACTGCCTAGTGGCGCACCAAGCCGTGCTTGAAGCCCGCCACCTGTTCGCTTAGTAGGCGGTGAGACGGGGAGACCAGGAAGGGTGGGGGGCCGGCAGGAAATGTGCATTGCAGCACGGCACCCGAAGGGCACTGCGCAACTCCCCAAACAACTGCATCCCCCTGCCTGCCTGCCACCCTCCCCAACATCAACAGCCGCCCACCCGCAGCAGCCTCTCCCGCTCCCACAACCCCCACTGCCCCCTGCCTCACCTGCTGCTTGCCGTCTGGTCCGGGCGCCAGCACCATAACCTTCATGCGCTCCACCCCCAGCCACTTGCGCGCCTCGTCCGCCCAGTTCTCGCAGAGCGAGGAAGGCGTAACCACCATAGCCTTGCGCACAGCGGGGCGGCCCTGCGCCAAGCATGGGGAACATGGGGGAAGCGGCGGTTAAGTAGGGCGCAGGCAGAAGGCAAGCAAGCGGTGACAGCCACGGCCAGGCACAGCAGGGGGGCCTTGCGGGTGTGTGGTCCCCTGCAAGGACCCAAAGCTCACCTCAGGCCCCTGCTTCAGCAGCGTCCACAGCAGCGCCAGCACCTGCAGCGTCTTGCCCAGGCCCTGCGGCATACACATGGGCAGGCAGGCCAGGGGATACAGGTATGCTGGTGGAGCAGACCCAAACTGGGGTGGCTGCCTGGCAGCTGAGAAGGCCGCCAAGCGCCAGCACCCATTCTCGGCTCGCGTCTGCTGCCAGGTGATGCCGGGTCGCAGCAGCAATGTTGGCTAGCGCAGGTACCCCACCCTCGGTAGCAAAGCCGCCGCCCACAGCACCAGCCCACAGCAGCAGCCGTCACTGCAGAGCCTCTGCAGGCACCACCCACCTCCCCTGTGCACCCATTATGCATCCCTCCCCTGCTGCCCCACCATTTCGTCGGCCAGGATGCAGCCGTGCATGCCGGGGGCGCGCAGCTCCTGGGTGGTCTCATACAGGAAGCGCACGCCCTCCACCTGCACAGAGAGAGAGAGCGAGAGCAGCGGAAGCAGTGGCAATTCGAAGAAGGTTGCTGGGCGTGACAGGGTAAAGTAGTCCCTTGCGTGGCCTCACTATTCCAAGTGCACACCACCCACTGGGGCCGGCAAGCCAGGGGGTGGGAAGGGCGGCTGTACCCGGCACAACACTGCAGGCTGTTGCGCTGCCAGACGCAGGCATGGCAGGACCCTGATCCTGGCAACAACAACGCAACGCACTGTGCCCACCCCCCGCATACCCCCCACCCTGCCCGTGCACGCAATTCCCACCCACCTGGTGGGGCCGCAGGTGGCGTGCAATGTATGGGTCCACCACGACTGGGCTGACGGGGCGCCCTGGTGCCAGCATCCCCTTGCCGCCCGCCCACTGCGCCACATTCAGAATGATGGCCCCCTCAGCTGTGGGGTCATGCAGCGCAAACGCCTTGGGTGGCTCGCCCGCCGCCGCTGCCGCCGCAGCTGCCGCTGCTGCTGAGCCGCCGGCGCCGCCGCCCGCCCCACCGGGGCGTTTGAAGCCGCCGCCGCCCGGCGGGCGGAAGCCGCCGGTGCCGGGCGGCCTGAAGGAGCCGGCTGCAGCGGGAGCTGCCGCCAGCACGGCTGCCACGGCTGAGGCGCTGGGCTTCATGAAGGCCTCGCCGCTCCTGCAGGAAGGCAGGCAGGGCAGGCCAGGCAGGGCAGGCAGGCAGGCGGGAGGGCGGGCAGGCGTCGAGCAGGAGGGGCGGCCTTGGGACATTGAGCTGCAGGCACCACAAGGCACCCCGCCTTCGTCTGCCTGGCAACGCCCAAGTACAAATCACAGAAAGTTGAGGGAGCAGGGCCTGCTCACTTGAACTTCTCTGCATCCATGGCCTCCTCCACCTCCACCTGGCAACCAGACGGGGGGACGGGAGGAGACAGGGGGGACATGGTTTGGTGGCAGGGGGATATGGTTTGGCAGCAGAGCAGGCAGAAAGCGAGAGACCTAATGACGGCAGCTACAGCAGGGCCCGGGGTGATACATCCACTGTGCAGTGTGGCAATACCTCCCGCACTCGCTCACCCTCATGCACCTGCATCGTCCCAGCGCCCCAACGTCGCCACTCCACCCACCAATCGCCGACCGCCACGCTGATACCAGCACCCACAACGTTGTTTCCCTCATCACTGCACCCACCCCACAGTTGCCCACCCCCACCGCGACTTCAAGGGGCCGACTCCTGCCTCACAACCCTTGCCCACACACAAATTCCCATATCGACAGCCACCATAATCAAACATTTCAAACCGGCCTCACCTCCCAGTTGCCCACCACCACGTTAGAGCCAGCACCCATCTTCTCCACATTGACGCCACGCAGCACCGAAGCGCTGACCTGCTTGCCCTCAGCATCCAGCAGCGTCTGCGGGTGGCGAGCGGTCAGGTTGCGGTGCAAGTAAGTAGGGGCGATCCGTGGTGCGGTGGCATTGCTGGGTGCTGGGCGGGGTTTGCGGTGGCCAGGCCAGGTGCAGGAGGCGTGCAGCTGTGGCACAGAGCCAACGTGGGTGCTGGGTGCTAAGATGTGCCCGAAAGAAAGGTGGGCAAGTGTGTGCCGCTGCGAGGCGGCAGGGCAGCGCTGTGGTGGTCGAGGGCTGGCGCAAGCTGACGGCAGCTGTTCCCGCCCACCGACACTAGCACCCCACGCACACACTCACCGCCTTCTTTGTGTCCACCGCCACCTCCAGAATGCCATCCGCAAAGCTCTTGTTCTTGCGCAGTTTCTTGGAGGGCTGCCACTTGCAGTAGAGGCAGGAGAAGTAGCGCGCATCGCCGGCCGGCTGCGCGGCGGGGCCGGTGGCAGCGGCAGCGGCAGCTGGGCGGGGCGCGGCAGCGGCTCCTGGCTTGGGCTTGACGGGCAGGGCGCCCGCCCCTGCCGCGGGTTTCTTGATAAACGCAGGAGCACTAAACGCTGGCCGGCGCTTCACACCCAGCACCGGCTTGAGTCCAGTAGCCGCGGCGGGCTGTGGGACGTTCTCGTCCTCACAGCGCTCATCCATGCTGATCAGATGCCGAAACAAAGCGAACCAGGCCGGCGAGGCTTCAAATGCCCTGAAAGCCCTGAGGCGCGCCATGCCCAGCGTGACGGCGCCTGGCGCAGCGGCAGGACCCGGCAGCACGGCACAGCTGGCACTGGGCAGTGCCTCCTGGCCACCAGTTTGCCAATAACTGTTTGAAAGTTTCTCACACGTCTACTTGCCAAGTATATATAGCGAGAGAGGATAAGTAGGGTTGCTTGCCCCCACGCACCATGCTCCCGCTGGACGCTGCTTGGCAGAACAGTCTGACCCTGTTCCCAAAACGCACCCATTCCCTTCCTGTCCCGTCCAAGTCTCACATGAGAGTTGACAGCGCAGTATAGAGGGTGAAAATGAAGTTCTGACTGGCGAGGTGATGACGGGGATGAACAGGGGGCGCGTGCGAGCAGAGGTGATGTCAACATGTGGCTGAAAGCAGGACGGCAAATGGGAAGACAAATTGACAGAGCGAAGTGACTGAAAATTGATCCAGGGTAACGCTCAAAGGGCGCCTCCCGCTGCCAAAGCTGCCCCGGCGCTTGCAGCGGCGCGCTGGAGGCCCTCTGGGCAACTTCCCCTCTGTGCGCCAGCGGCTACCTGCCGATGCGCTTGGGCGGCGGGCGCTTGGGCGGCCGTGGAGAGGGGGGCGGCGGCCTGGGGGGAGCGGCAGGGGGAGAGGGCCGGCGGGGCGGAGGTGGGGGCCGCGGTGGCGACTTTGGGGGCGGCCTCCTGCCTCCTGGTGTGCGGGGCGGGCTCCGTGGCGGAGGCCTCGGCGTGGGCGGGGGGCGTGGCGGGCGAGGTGGCGGGCGTGGCGACGGCGGCGGGTTTGGGGGCGGGCGCGGGCGGGGTGGCGGGCGCGGCGAGGGCGGCGGGCGGGGCGGGCTGGGAGGGGAGCGCCTCGGCGGGCCCACCATCCACTTGAGGGCGGCCCAGCGGGGCACAGCGTCGGTGCCATAGTCGTCGATTGCAAACCCAATCATGTAGCGGGACACCGAGGTGGTGTTGAACCCGCCGGCTGCAGGGCGGGGCAGGGTTGGCAGGGGAGATGTGGGGGCACGGGGAAGGAGGACATCAGTGGAGCTTCACACGGATACGCACATGTGGGTGAGGGCTGGATCGGCAGTTAGTACTTGGGCAGGCAGGCAGACAGGCGGGCTGGCGGGCTGCCCACATGCTGCCCACATGCGCGGACAGTGCTCTGCGGGCTGGCAAGCAGGCGGGCAGGCAGGCGGGCAGGCGGGCAGGGCGGCAGCGCACGCGGGCACGCACCCAGGTCCTGGCACGGCAGGTTTAACGTGGTGGCGTTGCCCCTCCCCTTGAACTTAAGAACCATCTGCTCTGTCAGCAGGGCACAGAACTGGGTGGTGCTGTCGTTGAACCAGGGGCCCCAGCGCGCCCAGTCCGTGGTGTCTGCGGGAGGCAGGGAGGGCGGGCGGTGGGACACGTGAATGGGCACGGGTGCGGAGCTTGGGTGGGCAGCCGGGCGGGCAGGTTGCGTGGACGGGATTCATGTGCGGCACCCACCAGGCATGAAAGGTCCTAGGCCCACAGGCAGCGCCTTGTCACACGTCGTGCAAAGCATGCTGGGCATCACGTTGGCGAGAACCAGAACTTGCTGACATGCACCCGGGCCTCACCAAACTTGAAGGTCGGGGGCGCCTTGTCAGAGGTCATGAAGAGCATGCTGGGCCAGCGGGTGCCCAGGTCAATCGGGACCACAGCACGCACGCCGTAGTAGTAGGGGCGCTGCGCCGGCTTCAGGCTGCACTCAGCGAGCGGGGAGGGCGGCGCCGGGCAACACATGGGTGGGCGGGTGGGTGGGTGAAGCTCTCCAAAAACAACCTCTAAAGGTGAGGAGCACGCATTCGAGCTTCAGGCCGCAGGGCGAGCGCAGCACGGACTTGGGTATGCAAGCGGGTGCGAACACAGGCATGCACATACCGCACCACCCGCCCATGCGCCCTCCTGCTGGCACCACCTGGCCGCCACCTCAGCCCCGCCCCGTCAGCGCCCACCCGGCCAACCGAAGCACCATCACTCACAAGGAGGTGGACACCATCCACCAATTGCAGGTGAGGTTCTGTGGGTCGGCGGGCACGGACTTGCCCCACATGGGTTCGTTGGCGCTGTAAGAAAGGGTGGCCACCTCCACAGTTGAGAAAGAAAGGAACTCTTGCACCCCGGACTCGTAAGGCGTAGTGGGGTTGGGGGTGGCGGCGGCATAGGCGGCCGCCAGGGCGTCCACCCGCCGCTTGATAGCCAGCCACAGAGTGTCGTTGGCGCAGGCTGCGCGCGGCGGACATTGGGGGAGCGACAGGGGCGGGGCGGGGTGAAGAGGCGGGTCGTGACGCGCTCACTGGAGTGGTTCAGTGGCACGCATGCAAGATCACAGCGCTCGGCGAAGGCTGCGGTCTTCAGCATGTGCATGCGGCAGGGTTGGTCCCTGCCAGGCACACGCCGCTGGGCTGGGCTGTGAGTGCTCACCTCCGCCAGACCAGTAGGGAGGAGCAGGAGGCATGGGCGGGCTGGGTGGCGGCGGGGGCGGGCCGCTGCACGGGCAGGGGAGGGGACCGGGCGGCTCATGCTGCCAGTCAGCTCAGTGGTGAGAAATGCATCTGGCTCAGGAGGGCGAGATGGTAAGTGTACCGTCAACACGCTTTTGGTCACTTCCCAGCTGCGTCTCCAAAGCCTCTCGGTGCTGCAAGCAAAAAACAGCATGCAGTGGTGTAACGAGTGTCCGCATGGGCGGTGCCCTCCGCACTCACCTTGGGGTGGTGTACTCCAGAAGCACGCTGGGCGCGCTCCTGCCCGCCAGGCTCCAGGAGTAGGCATACAACCGGTACATGCGGCCATACAGGTGGGCCCCCTCATCAAAGCTCAGCAGGCGCTGCAGGGGTCAAGTGGGGCAGCACAGGAGGAGGGGCTCGGTGGCCCAGTGGGCGGTCGCGGCGCCTCAGCCCGGCACCAGCGGCAGCTGCCTTCAGCTTCCTTGCTTGTGGCACCGTGCACATGCACCGCTAAGGCCAGCACTGCGTGACTGACTGTGCTGGTGACCTGCCTAGTGGCCGCCCGCACGCAGGGTTGCCAGGCAAGCGAGCACAACGTACCTTGCCGCCTGCCCCATTGTCGCCCAGGGACTCTGGGGTGGTGAGGTTGGCGCTGGGCCAGCTGGGCACCGCGACGACCTCGTAGGCAGTGATGTCTGCGCAAGCATATAAAAACAGGGGCAGGGCAGCGCATGAGGCAGGGAATCCCGACATGATGGCAGTGGTGCCTGCAGGCACCTCGTAGCCAGTTGATGTCTGCGGGTGCACCATTTAGGCACCTTGCACACAGGGGGAAAGCACAGAAGTGGAGGGGGCACCGTGGCGGCAGCGAGGGGCATGTGGAGCTGGCCAGCTGGGCTGGGCCCGCTTGGTACTTCATGGGCAGTTTGCACACAGGGGAAGACAAACGAAGGCGTGGGTGAGGCACCGTCACGGCAGAAATAGGTGTGTGGCGCTGGCCACCGGGGCACCGCACATGTGTTTTTTGGCAGTAAATCTGCAGGCATTGGCCCACAGGGGCAGGGCAGCAGGCGAGGCGGCCACATGATCCTTGGCATGTCAGCGGCACAATGACGTCTCCCTGGCCCACATGGTGCCACCCTTTCCCTTCCTCTGCGTGCTGGCACCAAGCAAGCAGCGTACACTCAAACACACAAGGGACGCCCGCAGGGCCCTGCCCTCCAGGCGAGGGCCGCCCCCCTTACCCAGCTGCTGGCGCAGGCCTGCCGGGCTGGTGGGCGGCGTGAGCACCGCCCGCATCGTGTTGTTCACCACCTCCACCTTGCTGATGGTGGGGGCGGGCGGCAGGCTGCGAGGAGGGGGGACGGCAGGCACACATGGGCGGAGGTCACACTTGGCAGTTTGGCTGAAGGCATCCGCTCGCCCTTGATTCCCAACCGTCTCCGCAGCGCTGATTGTAAGAAGCTGCAGCAGACCGCGATGCTCCAGGAATTCCGGGGCTGCGCTGACCTTGCAACTACTTGCATCAGGCTCAAGCCGCCCGAGCCCACTGCCCACCCGCTCCCTACCTGGGCGCCACCCAAACCAGCGTGCGGTTGAGGTCCTCATCCGACACCCCCAGCGTGTTCTGGGCGTAGGCGTACAGGCGGTAGGTTGCGTTGGGGATGACCTCCGAGGGGTAGAGCGGCTCAGGGGAGACGAAGAAGACCTGCAGCAGCAGCACAAGAGGAGAGCACAGAGGAAGACGCCGCGAGTTGGAGGGTGAGGGGTGCAGTGGGGCACCGTTGCACTCTTTAATTCACAGCGTGGGGAGGAGAGCGGCCAGGGGCAGCGTGGTCCCTACAGGGCGAGTGCAGGAGGGCGCCCGCCTGCAGCAACTTGAGCCACCACAGGCACTGGATGGCCCTGCCCCTGGCCAGCTCAGCGCGCCAGCTCAGCGTGCTGACCTGGCCCTCCACGTCGTCAGGGGTGCCCGCGTCGTTGTATTCTGAAAAGAAGAACACATCGGTGCAGCCTGTGGAGGGCAGGCACCTGGCGCCGGTGCCCGTGGCGATCATGCTGGCCCCCAGGGCCAGCCGCACGACGGGGGCTGCACACACACATGGGAGACAGGGGGCAGGGGACAGGGTGAGGTGGTGGGGTGAGGCTGGTGTGGGAGACAACTTGCAAGACAACAGGTGGAAAAAGGCTGCTGTTGGGAACACATGGGAGGCGGGCAGGCAGGCAGGCAGGCAGGCCGGCAGGCAGACAGGCGGGCAGCCTGGTTGGCAGGCAGTGCACTCACGGTTGCTGGGCAGCACCACCAGCGTTACGCGCAGCTTCCCGGCTGACGCCTCCTCCGTTTCCACCGTGAGACCCACGACTGTGGGGGCATCAGGCTTGGTGCGCGGGATGGGAGGCGGGGGCGGCGGCGGCGGCGGCGATTCGTCCTCAGGCGGCGGCGGTGCCTCCTCCTCAGGCGGCGGCCCGGGCGGGTCGGGCGCTGCCGGCGCCGCAGGTGGCAGGGCTTGAGTGGACGGCGGCCGGCGGGGCGGTGGGGGTGAGGGCGGGGGCGGCGGCGGCATGGGCAGCGTGGGTGCCGTGGGCAGCAGGATGACCCGCGTGTTGGCCTTGCTCTGGCGGAAGGCTGCCGATGTGTTGGCTGTCACCGTCAGGTTGAATGTGGGGAGCTGGGGGGCGCACTTCACCACGGCAGTGTCTGCTGAAATGCTGAGGTACTTTTTGCAGCCGGGGCGCTCCTGCAGGTGGCAAGAAAGAGGGCGCAGGGAGGAGGGTCAGAGGAGGGGTTGGGGATGGGCTGGAAAGGGGTGGGGGAGCGGTGAGGGTGGGCTGGGAAGGCAGGCAGGCAGGCAGGCCAGTGCATGATGGCACAGGCAGGCGTCCGCATGCATGCATGCAGGCAGGCAGGCAAGCTTTGGAGTCGGCCACGGCAAGGCACCAGCGTCGCCCCCTTGCCCCCTTCTGCGTGCCCCCTCCCCTCCCCGGTCCAGCCGCCTCACCGTATAGATCGTGTACGTGTCAGCCGTGTTTGCCACTGCCGCCACGATCCACTTTGCAGGCTGCTTGGCCGCCACGGTGGGGTTGCCAGTGAGGTCCAGAGTGGCCAGGGCGCAGTCGTCTGGGGCCCACAGGTAGCCGGCGCACTGCTTGCGCGCCGTGCGCACCGCCGCCTGAAGGGGGCGTGCGAGCGGGGGCAGGCGGGCAAGCGGTGGGAATCAAGGCACACCCACCAGGCCGGGCGCTCCAAAGTGCACTGTCCCGAGCGGCAAACGCGCCTGGGCAGCCCCTTGCTCCAGCCAGACGTTTCCCGGGCAACTGGGTGCAAACAGGCTCCCGTGCTCTGCACCCACCCAGCCCTCGCCCTTGCCGGCGGCCATCTCCTGCTCTGAGCCCGCCCACGGCCACCCCTGGCAGACCATGAAAACCCCAGCCGGTGGGTTCAGCCGCCCCCAGCCCCGGCCTCACCCGGATGCGGAACTCGTTGGGCTTGTCCGTCGCCTCCAGCACCCACTGCTCAGCCTGCAGCCCGGGGACGTGGCCAGCAAAGGCGGCGGCCGGAAGCGTCGCCCTGGCGGCACTGCAGCAGGGGGGAGCAGGTGCAGGTGCACGTGTTTGTTTTACACATTCACACAGGTGAGGTGTTGTTGCTGGGCGAGTAGCGGCAGGTTGCCACATCCTGACACCTCGAGCAAAGCATGTCTTGATTGTCGCCCCGCTTGAGCTTAGTCAAGCTAGGCGATAGCATGCAGGGTGGGTGCGGCGGCACTCACGCTATGTTACAGGCATCAGCACGGACGAAGCCTGCGGCGTAGCGCGGGGTGGCCAGGTGGCACGGTCAGGGGCGCGTCAGTAGGGGCTCGAACAGCTGTTGAACAGCGGCTGCTTTTCAGCTGTTACCACCAAGAAACAACTGTGTCAGCACGCTCCCTTGGTGTGTAACAATCTCATTGAAGGAGGCCAGCGGACACTCGAGTCAGTGCAAGCAGCCACCCACCCCATGCAGCCGAGTGCAGATGAAGCGCTTGCTCCCCGACCCACCCTTGGTATTGTAGCAGAGGGCATCAAGGAAGCCCAGTGCCATTTTGAGGTGGGAGCGGGGCACGGAGGCGGCTACCGTGGAGGGTGGCACACGCCCCACGGGGGAGTCCAGCATGATCTGCAGGAGGCGGTGGCGGGTTCAAGGCTGCCAGGTCAGCACGATGCAACAAGGACATCTGTAAGCCGCGTTTGATGCCTGTCAGCCAGCAACAAAGGGGCGTGCCCCGCAGGAATTGTTTTCTTCCAGCATGGCCTGCACAGGGCCCCAGCCAGGCCAGGGTTGGCGGGCAAGCAGGCAGGAGGCAGAGCGATGTGTGGCAGGCTCTGCAGGCCGATGTGCAGTGTGTCGTAGTTGGGGGGCTACCGCAGAGACGACGAAGAAGAAGAAGAAGAATACGCCCTTGGGCGTGGGTTGAGGAAACCAGCAGAGGTGTGGACCCCCATGGCGGGGGCCCCCTCCACTGGCTACCGCAGAGACGCACAGGCTCACCACCGTTGGAGGGTGCCCAAGTCAACAGCACCATGCCCGCCCACCTTTGACGTGGCGTCAATCCAGGGCCGGTACCTCCTGACATGCGTGTACACCCCTGCAGGGCCAGGGGCAGGCAGGCAGGCAGGCAGGCAGGCAGGCAGGCAGGTGGGTGGCACGGTCAGCCAGGGTGCCGCTTGCGCGGGCGTGCTGCTTGGGGCGGGCTGTCAATGACCTGCCCGCCCTCCGTCTGCAGCACAATGGGCGCATCTGCACCGCCTCCTCGCACCTGGCGTCTTGCCGGCGCAGCTGATGCCCCAGGAAACGATGCCCCACTGCACAGGCAGGGCAGGGGCGGCAACGGCGGCGGTTGTTTGCTTCCCCTTTCTTTGGGGCGACTGGCAAGGGCAGGCTGTGTTTCTTCCTGCCCTTTTGGTGGCTTACGTGAAGCCAGGGGCACCGACAGGGCCACCTTTCATGAAAGCGTGCAGGCAGGCACAGCCTCCGCCCGACAGGCAGGCGCGCCTCCCCCGCAGTGCATGCTTTATGGCCAGCACGTGCCTGCATGTCTTGCGCCGGCGAGCTGTTGCTGCTCTTCTGTAAGAGCGGCCCTCCCGAGTCTCCCTGGCACGCATCCTTGCCCGCCCCTACAGTGCCGGCCGGCGTGCCTACACAACAGTGGCAAGCAGCAGCACCACAAAGTTGGGTCATCAGGGCGGAGCCGAGACTAGCCCAAGTGGGGAGGGAGGTTGCACATGTTTATGCCTCGCTACCCGCACAGCCACTCTTGCTGCCCCGGCACTCGCACGCCCCACACAGCGGTCTCCACGGCCTCCCCTGCTTTGGCTGCCGCCGGGCCGTGGCCACACATGACACCCCCGGAGCCCCATCCTCACCGGCACACAGCATGTTGCTCGTGTTGTACGTCACTCCGGCCACGCCCTTGAAGTAGGTGGCGCACTTGGCCTGGTCAATCAAATCCAAGTTGGCCTGCTTATAATTAGGATGTTGAGTGGGGGCACGGCGGTGGGAACAAGCACGGTGGTTGGGGTGCAGTGCGGGCGGGAGGGCAGAATGCGGGTGCGCTGCTGAGCAACGTGGTTTGGGGGCACTCGCAGCTGGTTGGAGTTGGCACCAAGCAGCAGCGCATGCGGGATTGAAGGACCACCGGCGGCAGCCTCACCTCCTGCAGAACCTTGGGCACTGCGCCGGTGCTGCCCGGCGCAATCCAACCCAAACCCAGCAGCGTCAGCGGCGCGCCCACCGCGGGCAAGGCATCCGAAGCTGCAGCACAAAACAAGGGAGCAGGGGTCAGGCCGGTGGCAGCACTGCCGGTGGGTACCTGGCACCCTGGCACCCGTCAAAAGACACGGATCCCTACTAGGCTGCATGCACAGGTATCCAGTGAAGAGACTCAGGCAGCAGGAGGTGGACAATGGGGTGCCGCCTCCGCCGCTGTAGCAGCAGCAGCAGCAGCAGCAGCAGCAGCAGCAGCAGCCCGCGGGGCAGTACTCGACTGTTTCAACGCCCCGCCCCGGCGGCCTCTTCCCATCCCGCAGAGTCCCCCAGCACCTGCTGGCAGCTTGATGGGCGTCTTGGTCGACGGCCTATCCAGGAGGACGAGCGCAATGTCGTTGCTGTCGTCTGGGCTGCCTGGCACGTAGCCGCGGTGCACCACAACCGCCACCGCCTGCCGCTGCTCGTACGCCTTGCAAGGCTGGCCGGCCGGGCAGTCGTCCCTCTCATATGCGTCGATGCGCACCTGCGCAAGCAGGGGGAGAGGAGGGAGGAAGGGTTACAGAGCTGTGCGTGGAACCGGGCGCGGTTACGTCAAACAAGGGCAGGAGGGAGTTTTCAGGTCATGCTGAACGCGTGCGCATGAAGTGACGTGCAGGCGGGGCACAGCAACACAACCTCTGGCTGCCACTTGCCCTGGGGAAGAGGATGGCATCCTCATTGGGCGGAGCGCCACTTTGGCTGTCGTTATAAAAGCACTGCAACGGGATGGGAAGTACTGGGTGAGTGCGGCGCGGCTGGGGTGGGGCTTTGCTTTGGAAGTGCTGCCATAACCTGATAAGTCTGCCAAACTAGCAGGCGGGTACCCTGCCACGTGCATGCATTCGACCCAGCTGCCCGGCTGTGCATCCATCAGCAGGGCTGACTCAAATCAGCACCAGCCCGGCCCCGCTCACATGCGCGGCAGTCAGCACCACCCGCGGGGCTATCAAGCTGCAGGGGGCAGGGAGGCAGCGCGCCGGCACGTCAGGGCGCGAGCGCAGGCAGCAGCACGGCTGACTCGCCCGCAGCCCTGCCGTGTAGCTGCTTGTGCCATTTGCATCGGCACCCTGCGACTGATGGGCCCTTCCTCCCTTCTGCCCTTCCTGCCTCCCTTGCACTATACTGTGTGCATGTCAGCAGAGGGTCGGCAGCCTGACCTGCCGCCGCAGAAGTGCGGGTAAGCTGGGTTGGTGTTGTTGGCATCTATTCGGAGCGTCACCATCCATGGGTATCTATACACGTGAATCAGGGCAGGGGGAAGCAGGGTGGTGAGGTGGAGAGAGAGAACCACAGGCGCACAGGCAGAGGGGAGGAGCGGGCTGGCAGTGAGACGGCCAACACACGCCAGGCCTGGTACAGCATGCATGGCATGTATCGGACGGGCTATGTGGTGCTGCCTGCCTGCATGTCGGTTTGGCCTGCTGTGCAACATAAGCGCGCACCTGGCTTTGGTGGCATTTCCACCGTTCACGACTGCAGCGTTCACGCCCAACGCAGTCAACGCTCGCCTGCAGGCCGAGGCAGGGGAGTTGGGGCACCCACATGCGCACCTAAAAAATTGCATTCTCTGCAAGGCGAACATGCCATACTAGATGGGCGAAAGCAATGCATAATATGGTATTACCCGCTGTCACCCAGGCACCACGCGGCACATACCCGCTACCATCATGTGACGCCGCTGCCGCTGACGCTACCGCCGCAAGCAGCGCCGCCAGTGCAGCCCAGGCCGCTGCGGGCCTGGGTGCCATAACCTGCAGCGAAGGCCAGTGCAGCTGATGCAATTTGAAAATGAAGGCGCTCCGCCCCAGATGCACATTTGAGGGACTCAATGTGCAGGCTGCTCTGAGGTGGGGGGCACAGGCAGGCGGCAGGCGGCAGCTGAGCGGCGGCGGTACTGCCGGCGGTATATCACGGGCCGCGGCCAGTCTCAGCAGCTCCTGAAGCATTGTGCGTGCGCAAAGGAACAAACGAGAGCCGCGCCGAGAGGATGGGCGCTCCCTGGCAGCTGCCCGGCAATTGAGTGGCCCACAGGACGCGCACCTGGCTGGGGCGACGATGCGGCCCAACCAGCTGTCAGAAGAACTCCCAATATACTTCCGAAGCCCTAATGAGCAGAATTAACCGCGTACGAGGCCTGTCCGCGAGCAAGCCTCGCCCCAGTGCACCCAAATATCGGCGCCGCCCGCGCTGCAACCACAGCAGATGGGTCTCCTCTGTACCCGCGATCGGTGTTTGGCAGCACCAAGGCGCTGGGTTGACTGCCCCCCGCGCCCCCTTTCCTGGCGGCCTCCACGTAGGCAGGGTGCACAATCGGGCAGAGGACAGCCCTGCTCACATTTACCTGAACTAAGGGGATGTGAAGATGAATTGGTCTCGAATTGGTGTGTGTTAAAAAGCCCAGCAAGCGGGAAGGGCTTAGGGACTCCGCCTCCAGTACTGGCGCGACAGCTTCCTGCAAGACCAAACGGTACCCCTGCCGCCGGCCAGGGGTACCTTGGTCTTGCAGGTAGCCTTGCACCGCAGGCAGTGCAGGAACAGGTAGCCTTTCAACAGGCATTGTTACGAAAGGCACAGACAACAGTCCCCAGCAGCTGCACGTGTTTGCCCAGCCACAGCCACCACATCACTGGAACGGGCCCGCACCCACCGTGCCTGGGTGCCCCCATGCATGCAGTGCCGCTCCCGCCTGGTGGCGGCAGGGCTGGCTTGTTAACGTTGGCTCTGCCACGCCACGGTTGCCCACCCCGCTGCAGATGTGCGTGATTACAATATGATTCAAATGAGGCGTGGTTCGCCTTGATTAGCGGCATGAAATGTGTCGGGAGTCGAGCTTGCCGCTCAGGCGCCGACGCATTAGGTTGGTTTGTTCGATTTGGGAAACAAATGGGAGTGAAGCGGCAGCAGGTTGGTAAAAGGAGTAACACACGTCAGGTGATGGGCAAATCAGTCACGGGCCAGATGTCAGAGCAGCAGGGGATACGGGTAGGAAGGAAAACTGGGTGAGCAGTGGAGTCTGTGAGTCAGGTGAAGGCGGCAGTTGGAGAGTCGTCGAGTGAACTTTCAGTAACGTGAGATAGCAGTTAGGGTGGCAGTGATTTGCCCAACATCAGGGACCGGCATCAGGCTGCGGCCTCAGGCTGGCGCCGGCGCAGGTTCCGGCGGTGGAGAGGGCGAGAGTGGAGTGGGTGGGGGCGCCTCTGCAGGCTCCAGCGGAGGTGGCAGCTGCGGGGGCGCCAGCGGGGCAGGTACGGGGTCCAGCAGAGCGGGGGGCGGCTGTGAGGGCTGTAGCGGTGCAGGCGTGGGATCGAGTGGAGGAGGGGATGGCGAGGGCGGGGGAGGGGATGGCGAGGGCGGGGGAGGGGACGGCGAGGGCGGGGGAAGGGATGGCGAGGGCGGGGGCGGGGATGGCGAGAGCGGGGGCGGGGATGGCGAGGGCGGGGGCGGGGACGGTTGTGCGGGCGGCTGTGCGGGCGGCGCCCCAAACATCCAGTGCGCTCCGCCCCAGCGAGGCACGCGCTTCGTCCCCTGCCCGTCCACTGCCAGGGCAACCGAGTACTTGGCTGCAGAATCGAAGATCGCTCCAGAGCCTGCAGCAGGGCAGCGCCCAGCAGAACGGCAGCTGGTGAGCCCACATGCTTGTGCATTCGTGTGCCGTGGGCGCAAGCCCGAGGGGCAGCAGGCGGCCCTGCCATGTAGCAAGCACTCGCCCCCCCCTGCTGCTGGCCAGTAGGCGGGCGTGCATCATGCGCTCAAGCTGGGGGCGCGGCAGATGCGTCCGCCAGTTCTGCCAGCACGTGATTCACTGCTCAAGCTCACCCTCGCTCCAGCAGGGCAAGCTGAGCACCCTGGAAGTGCCCCTCCCCTTGTAATTGAGCGCCATCTGTTCGGTGAGCACAGCGCACAGCTGGGTGCTGCTGTCGTTGAGCCAGGGGGCCCAGAGGCCCCAGTTGGTGGAACCTGCAGGCAATACATGTGCAGGGCTCAGAGGGTAAGCACACGGGCAGGCACTTGCCAGGGCAGCACTTGCGCAGCACTGGCGGCAAGATGGGCAGGGCAGAGCCCCGGGCAGGCTCTGGTGCCGCCAGTGCTGCCCCGGCAGCTGCAGGGTAGCTGGGTTGGCTGGTGGTGCTGTGCTGTGCTGCGCTGTGCTGCCAGCTCACCCAGGGTGAAGGCTGGGGGCTGCTTGTCGCTCAGCATGAAGAGCATGGTGGGCCAGCGGGTGCCCAGCGCAGCGGGGACCACAGCGCGCACGCCATACACGCTGGGTCGCCCCGCGGGACGCAGCCTGCAGGCGGGGCAGAGGCAGGGACAGGGGCATGCACTGCGTCAGCTGTTGTGTGCATGCCAGCGGGGCTTGTTGTGAGGGCATCACCACATGTTCTTATGTAATCTGTTCACAGTACAGGTGTGCATGCAGTGCCCCCACACCTCCCCATGGGCAGCTGGCAGTAGGAGGAGCAGCGCAGCCCACTCACGGAGCGGCACTCGCCATCCACCAGCTGCAGCCCAGGCTGGCTTCAGCGGCTGCGCCCTTGGCCACCGCCCCCCGCATAGGTTCGCTGGCGCTGTAGGGCAGGCCTGCTGCCTCCTGGGGCGAGAAGGGCAGGGAGGGCATGGCGGCTGGCGGGAAGATGCCGGCCGCGGTGAGGTCGCCCGTGGCTGCGGCGTAGCCGGGCGCCAGGCGGGCGGCCAGGGCTGTGACTGCCAGCCAGAGGGGGTCACGAGAGCAGGCTGCAGGGGGGGGCGGGGGTGGGGTGCGCTGTTGAGGAAGTGCGGTTGCGGGCGCGGGACCGGAGGTGACAGGCAGGGGGTGAGGTATGAGGGGCAGATTGGCATGGCAGTGTCAGGCCGACAGTAGCAGGCAGGTAGGGCGTAGTAGGCGTAGTAGGCGTAGTAGGCGTAGTAAACCCGTTTCTGCAACAGCTGCTGCTGCTGCTGTGCGGCAGGCCTCACCGGGCCCGGTTGGGAGCGGAGGGGTTGGTCTGGGCGGCGGCGCGGCCGGGGCACTGCAGAGGGCAGCAGCAGCATAAGGGGAGGCCTGCAGTGAGCATTCGGCAAGGGGAGATAGCGGAGGTACAGCAACAGCAGGAGACCTGGCCAGTGGGCGAACGTATTTGCGCATGCAGGGGGGCAAAAGGGCGTGCTTGCTGACGAGTTGGGCGTCGTGATTCCTGCCACATGCAGGGGACGAGTTTTGTATGATTCCCGCCACGTGCAGGTGGTGCGTTGGTCACACACACAAGTATTTCGGCACATGCAGGTGATCCCTGGATTGCTTGCTGCCGCACCGCACCGCACCCTGGGGTGGTGAACGTCACCGCCACGCTCGGCCGGCTCCGGCCGCCCAGGTTGCGGGCAAAGGCGTAGATCGCGTACCTCCGCCCCACGCCCTGGACGCCCGCCTTGAAGGCCAGCCGGCGCTGCAGTAGCAACAGGCAGGGGCGGGGAGGGCCGGGGAAGGGGGGCAGGTTGAAGGCATGGGGCAGCCGCAGTGGCAGCTGGGCAGCACTCCAGGTGCGCACCAGCCTCCACAATGCTGCCGCGGCCAAATGGAGCCTTTGGACACATAGCTGCCTGATGCCCACCGTCGCTGAACCATCCCCAAGGATTGGGGTGGCGGCAGCTCGGCTGGGCCCAGCCGATGGATGCAGGGCAGGCAGGGGCGGGGGCGGCTTCGCAGGGTCACAGCGCGGGGGCAAGGCGGCATCAACGCGCAGGAGCACTGGGCGGGAACAGGCGCCAGGACCAGCGTGGATGGACACGCAAGGCCGACAAGGCGGCTTCCAGGCACGCAGGCCCGCTTGAGGAGTGCACACCGTGCCCCCCGCACCCACCTGGCTGCCTGCGGACGCCAGCCCCAGGGTCGAGGCAATGCTGAGGTGGCTGCCGCTGGAGGCGGGCACCGCCAGCACCTCATACCCCAGAATCTCTGCGGGCGGAAGGGGGGGCGCAAGTTTGGGGCCAGCAATGAGGCTTGGACAATGTTGCGATTGCTTGGCAGACGGGGCAGCACAGCACCCCTCGGGGTGTCTGCGCACGCCGGGTGCAGTGTCGGCCGGTTGCCTGCGCAGCAGCCCCCGCCCCGCCCCACCCCTCCATCTCTCCCCTTGCCCTCCCCCCCCGCTCTCTCACACGCTGCGGCTTGGGGTTTTACCTAGCTCTGGCTGCGTGGCGGGCGGGAGGATATCTACCACCAGCTGACCCTTCACCACTGTCACCCTGCTGATGCTGGGTGGGCCGGGGACGCTGCACAGCACAACAGCGGGGGGCGGAGGAGGGAAAGGCAGGAAGCAGCGTGATGGGAAGTACCACTGTGCCTTGTGCGGGCAGGCTGCCGGTTTACCTCGAGGGACCACAGCTGCTGCAGGCAGGCTGCCGGTCGTACCCCTTCCACCTCTGGCAGGCAGGCTACCTGCCTTACCCGGGGGCCACCCAGATCGTGGACTGCACATTGCCGTCGGGCACAGAGGTGCCTCGGGTGCTGGCGGCCAGGCCTGTCAGGCGGTACCGCGCCCCCGGCACGATTTTCGACGGGTACAGCTTTGCAGGGGACAAGAACTCAACCTGGGAGGGGAGGGAGCGGGGTGGCGGGGGCAGCAATGGGGAGGGGCGGTGAAGCACATTCCACATGTTTGTTGGAGCGCTGAAGGAGCTCTGTCCCCAAGGGGAGTCTGGGAAGTATACTGCTTGGCAGGTCACCATGAGTGGGGTGGGAGTGGGGCATGGGGCAACAATCGGAGGGGCAACCTGAGCAAGCAGTGGGGGATTGTGCTGTGCGTCGTGTGTGCATGTGTGCCCCCTGCAAGCCCCCCAGGCGGGCGCAGGCCCTCGCCCAGCCAGACGCCCCGGCCCGCCGCCCCAGCGCACCTGCATGCTGCTGCCGCTGCTGCTGCGCACGCTGCGGCGTGGGCGCGAGAAGAAGGTGAACCCCTCGCCGCAGCTGGGGGCGGGGCACTTGACGGAGGATGGGTCTGTGACCATGGCAGCTGCCACGCCAAACGTGCTGGCGGGGGCTGCGCGGTGGAAAGGGTAGGGGGGGGGGGGGCAGAAGCATGGAAGCATGGTAGTAAAAAAATGATGACAGGGAGCACACGCTGGAAGAGGGCTCAGTGATCATGGCAGCTGTCACGCCAAAACATCTTCGACTGGCAGGAAGCTGGCAGGAAGCAGCGGCACGGGCAGGACGACAGATTCGGCCGATGCCATGCTGGCGGCTGATGAGCGCAGGCAGCAGCGGGTGCAAGTCTTATTCCTGTTGCCAGTCGGTGTGCAAAGCAGGCATGGCAGCAGGCACTCACGGTTGCTGGGCCGTGAATCAACCGTGATGACTAAGTGCCCCGCCATTGGGCCGCTGCTGGCCACCGCAATGCTGACGATGGCTGGCTGCTGCGGCTTGTCCAGCGGGATGGGTGCCGGGGGCGGCGGGCCGGGCGGCGGCGGCGGGCTGGGCGGTGGGGTGGGGCTGGGCGGCGGTGCCGGCTGGGGCGGCGGCATGGGCAGGATGGGGCTGGTGGGCGTCAGAAGCGCACGCAGGTTGACTGCCCGTGGGAAGGCCGCGCTGGTGTTTGACACGGCTTGGATGACAAATCCGCCGCCCAGGTCACAGGCGCTTGGGGCGGGACGTGGGAGGGACAGATACTTGGTGCAGCCGGGGCGCACCTGGCGCGGCGTGGCACGAAGGGAGACAAGGCAGGGGGCATGGCGTTTTGAGCAAGGGGCGGCAGTGGTGAGCTGGGCTGAGGGCGGGGCACATCCCTGTGATTGGTCTGGCCACACACGGTGGGCCGAGCGGGACTGCCAAACACCTCCTGCCAGCCAGGTCATCGCCCCCCTGTGCCCTCATCCTGTGTGTGTGGTGTGCATGTCTAGCCGCTCCCTGGCACACAGGCGCCACCACCCAGGCGGTCCCCATGCTGCTCAGCACGCACAGCAGGCCAACCTGGATGCAGGCCAGCACAAAGCCCTGCCTTCCTGCCCCCCTGTGCCCTCACCGTGAAAATTGTGTACGTGTCCGCTGTGCCCTTCACAGGGGCCACCACCCATGCGGAGGGGACCCTGCTGGAGGCGGCCCACACAGAGGGGCCAGACGGGTCCCCCCTCACATCCACTCCCGTGTCGCTGCACCCGTCGGCGGCCGAGAGGTAGCCGCCACACAAGCCGTCTGCCAGGCGGGAGCCGACCTGCGCACACGGGGCACCCAGGCGGCGAGAAAGGGGAGCAGGGGCGGCTTCAAGGGGGCCGGAGCTGGTGGTTGCTGGCACTCATGCAAAGCAGTGCAATTTAGGCAAGACCAGCCCAAACCGTGAAGCGGGCTGCCATTGCTATCAGCTTGTTCAGCCCTCACCCGCTGCTTTCCACCCCACTTGGGCAGCAGCAGCCACCCCAGCCGCCCCCAGCCCCGCCCTCACCCGAATGCGGAATTCGCTGGCCCTCTCTGTCGCTTCCAGCACCCACTGCTCCGCCTGCGCCCCGGGCCTGTGGCCTGCAAAGCCTGGGGGCGGGATGAACACCTGCCCGGACCTGCAGCCGCGCCAGGGGGGGGGGGAGGGGGCGACCAAGGGTGCAGGCAGTTGGGCAGGCTGCTGGGCGGGCAAAAACAGCATGCAGCCCGCCCAAATGCCTGTGGGTAGCGACGTATGAGCCCATGCGTCAATGCACCGGGGTGCACCAGCATGGGATTCAGGGAAGCAAGGCGGCAGGCTTGCGGGTAGGCGGGGCGCTTGGGGACAGCCCCCCCCCAAATGTCAACCGGTGAGCAGGCAGGCAGGTGCAGGCAGGCAGGCAGGCAGGCAGGCGAGCGCGCAAGGCAGGCAGGCCCAGCTGTCACTCACGGGTCCTCGCAGCCGCCGGCCCTGACAAAACCTGCGGGCCAGGGCAAGGCGGGGCGCGGAGGGGCCAAGGCAACCTCACATAGCGGACCACGTGTGCTGCCAGGCACAGCCACGAGTGAGTGACGCAGGTGGGGCGGGCACATGCTGGCGGGGGCTGGCCACTGCATCCTGGCAAGGCGCAGTGCCCTCCCCACTGCCCCACTGCCCTGTGCTGCAGGTACGCGGCACCCTCTTTCAGGGGCACTCTGCGCTCAGTGCTGCGCCGCTTCGCAGAGGCTCTGCAAGGCAGGCGCCGGCATTGGCTGCTGCTGCAGGAGCCCGGCACTCCTGCCCGACCCCCTGTTTCGTCCCCACCTCTCTGCTTGAAGCAGACGCCGTCGAAGAACGACATGGACAGCCGCAGGTAGGCGCGGGGCACCCCCAAAGACTGCACCGGCGCCGGCACGCGCACGCCTCCTGGCCCCAGCACCGCCTGCGAGCGGGCAGTGCAGACATTTGAGAAGCGCTCAAATCAGACGGTAGCGCACACCACACAGCCGTAGACGCAGTTGCAAGCAGGGGAGCTCTCCTCCCGGCGGCACGGATTGCCAGCAGGGCAGCCAGCTCACTGGTGCTCCTCTCCCTCGGGGAGCAGCGCTTGGCACAGGTGTGCCACCGCAGGGTCGCTCTGCCGCAGCTTGTGGCAATGTCCCCCCGTAACCTCGGCTGCTCCCCCTTGCACTCCCACCCCCCTCCTCTTGCCACATGTGGTTTCCAAAGACCTTCCCCAGATTCCATGGGAAGGGCAGGTTCCAGGCCCCGTGAAAGCACAGGCATCCACTACCACACCCCACCTTGATTGTGCGGTCGATCCAGCTGCGGAACCGCGGCACATTGGTGTACACGCCTGCAGGCACACAGCACGAGGCAGGCGGGCACGCGGATGGATGCATGGAGATGCTACACATGGCCAACAGGCAGGCCCCCTCCTCAGCACGCCCCTCAGCCTGCGCTCCCCGCCTTGCAGCCTGCCCCGCCAGGCACCCTAAACCGCCCCCCAGGCGCTATGGGCCATAACCATGACCAGATCCCACCAGGCCTCTACACATATGCAGCATGGCATTGTTGAACACGGAGCGCCACAGAGCAGGCAGGGCCGGCCGTCACTCACCGGGCGTCTTGTCGGCGCAGCTGATTCCCCAAGAGACAAGGCCCCATAGCATGTCCTGCCCAGCCTCGCCCGCCGGGCTCTTGTGAAACAGCGGCCCACCAGAGTCGCCCTGCGCGGACCAGGGAGCGAGGCGGCAGGTGGCGCTGGGACGGGTTGGAATCAGGGCCGAAAGCACACGGGATGTGCGGCCGGCCATGGCTTGGATAGCAGGCACCAAAGGCAGCAGCACCAGCAGAGGGGGCTGCCAGGTGAGGCAGCAGCTGCTGCAGCTGCTGCTGTTGTCGATGTAAGACCAGGTCAGCGCAGGCGGTGGCACATACCTGGCACGTGTCTCTCGTGCTGCTGCCTGCGGGCGTGCCTGCAGCACAGGTGTGGCGGCAGTGTGTGTGTGTGTGTGTGTGTGGAGACAGCTGGGCGTGCTTACGCCAGAGGGCACACACACCCACTTTGCTGCTCCTCGCCGGGACGGCAGCAGCAGCAGCGCCGGCAGCGGTGTGTGGGGACAGCAGGCTGGAGCTGAAGTGCGTGCACTGCTGTTGTGGACACCTGTGCCTTTACAGTGCTGCGCCCGCCCGGCCCAACCGGCATGCCCGCCCGCCTCCCATCTGCTGGCTCCCTGCACCCCCAGCCCGCGCCTCGGCATGCCCGCCCGCCTCCCATCTGCTGGCTCCCTGCACCCCCAGCCCGCGCCTCGGCATGCTTGCACCTGCTCCCTGCACCCCCACTGCACGCCGACGGGATGATTGTTTGTGTGTACGCCCTTGCTAGGACTTGCGTGCTTGCACCTCGCACCTGCGCACACCATGGTCCCAACGTTGTACACGGAGTCCGTGCCTGCAAAGTAGGCGGCGCACAGCGCCTGGGCAATGAGGTCCAGCTCCACCTGCAGGGCAGTGCAGAGGGTGCAGAGTGTTATTAGATGTAATGCCTCAGCGCAGCCTGCAAACTGCTCTTCCGGCGAGTGGAAAGGATCGAGTTCAGCCTGCAGCGCAGAAAGGGCTCCGCCAGGCTGGCACCAGGCAGGCATGCAGCACCCAGAGGAGATGAGGAGGCTCCTGCCCCTGGGCGTGTGCCTTGATGAGAGCACGGCAACCCTGCCAGACCCTCGAAGTATGCGCCGCTGCAGCGCTGCACGGTGCTTCTAGCGAAGCTGCCAGGCAGGCGAGCAGCCTTTGGGAGGCTCACGCAGGGTGGAGCCCCAGCCCAGCGCCGGCAGACAGGCAGACAAGCTGGGTGGAGAGGAGAAGCAGCAGGCGGCAGCAGCTTGCCTCTTGGAGCACCGGGGCCGCTGGCCCTCCAAAGCTCAGGTCCCCCCACCCCAGGGACGTCAGCCAGCTGCCGGCCGACGGGAAGGCGTCGGAAGCTGCACAGGCACAGGCGCAGGCAAGGGAAGTGGCACGGTCGGGCAGTGGGGGCGCACCTCGGGCGCCCGGCAACCAGTAGGGAAGCGGGACCCTCACATGGTGCAGTGTGCCAGGCTTTGACTGGTGCGCCTTGGCGCCCGGCAGCCGTGCAAGCGCCCAGGCAAGCTCAGCCTCACCCCAGGCAGGCAGCCGCCCCCCATGCCTCGGCTGCACCCGCCCACCACTCTCCCCAGGCGGGGGCCTCATCCCTTGGCTGCATATTATGCGCACCAAACTTCCCCCCCCCCGCGCACCCGCCGGCAGCCGGATGGGCGTCTTGCTGGATGGTCTGTCCAGGAACACAAGGGCAACGTCGTTGCTGTTGTCGGACGTGCCGGGCACATAGCCCCGGTGCACCACCGTCGCCACCCCCTGCCGCTCCTCGTACGCCTTGCAGCGCTGCCCGAGGGGGCAGTCCTCCGTTTCATATGCGTCGATGCGCACCTGCGGGTTTGTTTGAATGCGAATGGTGGAGCAGGGTGGGTGGTGAGGGAGAGCATGTAGTGTGGTGCAGCGGCGTGACAGGTGGGCTGGGCGGGTTTGTGCACAGCCCATCTGCCGCCCATGTTCCACCCATCTGTGTGCTGGTATATGA
Organism: Micractinium sp. NFX-FRZ; assembly: GCA_029339195.1. NCBI lineage: Eukaryota > Viridiplantae > Chlorophyta > Trebouxiophyceae > Chlorellales > Chlorellaceae > Micractinium > Micractinium sp. NFX-FRZ. Next base: position 65,887 of record JAPTJF010000063.1, on the reverse strand, counting down.
GATGGGTGGAAAAGGCCCCCCTTGTGGCTGGCGCTGCATGCTGCAATGAGAACGGCACCAAAGCCCAAGAGCAGGAGCCTGCGGCAGGGCTGTCAGGCAATCACCGCCCCGCACCTTGGGGAAGAGTATTTGGTCGCCGTCGACCAGCGAGGCGGGCGGGGCATTCTCAAAGAAGCACTGCATGTCGTCAAATTGATTGAATCACGCATGGGGAGGGCAGCGGCGGCCAGGGTGGGTACGTATATTACTTCCCTGCAGGCAGGTGGCGCGCACCGGCAGCCCGCAAACGGCAGCACTGGGGCGTGCTAGGTACAAAGGTTTGTATTTCACGGCAGGGCAGCGCTGCTGGGTGTTGCAGGGCTCACATGTGCGGCTGTGAGGATGACGCTGGGGGCGATCAGGCTGCGGGGCAGGGGCAGGCAAGGATGACGAGCCTTTAGAGGTGGACAGCAGCCGGCACGTCCGCCGCAGGGCATTGCAGGCACGCCTGGCGGGTGCTCTGGGGCGTGACTGTGCCACAGCGAGCCGTCTCCCCATTATAAGTTGTAAAGCGTGTCCCCGCGGCCTCACCTGCCGCCGCACAGGTGAGGCTCTGCCTGGCCTTGGGAGGTGCGGTCTAGTCGGAGGCTGGCCATCCAGGGATACCTGCACCCACTCATGCGTGTGTGTGCATGCGAGTGATTGCGGTGAGCTGTGCTCAGGTGCATGCATGCAGACATGCGTGCGTGCGTGTGCGCATGCATGTGTGCATGTGAGAGGACCGCAGTGCGTGCGCGGCATCGCTGGCTGGCGTGGGCGGGGCGGCTGCCGTTGGGAGACCGGGCTCCCAGCCGCTGCAGCAGCAGTGCCAGTTCTGGGCGGGCTGGAAAGCCCCTGCCCTGCACCCAGGCAGCCCAGGCAGCCAAGGCCGCCCACCTGAGTTTGGCGGCATCCCTGCCGTTCACAATGGCGGCGCTCACGCCCGACCTGGCCAGAGAGCGCCTGCAGGCATATGCCAGAAACGCAGGTGAGGTGCATGGGCAGAGAGAGGCACAGAGACCCAGCAGAAGCCATGTGATGACCACCAATACCATGTGATGACCTCCATCTGTGTGGGTCACTCTGGCGGCTCGCACCTGCTGCCCTTGGCGCCGTCGCCTGCCGCCGCTGCATGTGCTGTAGCGGCAGGCGCCGCCAGCACAGCAGCGGCGGCCAGGAGCACAAGCAGGTGCATTTGATGCACATCCCAACCTCGTTTGTTTACCATCTGCAGTCAGGCGGGTCAAAAGTATGTCGAATGTAAACAGTCCACATGCTGGGGAAGCTAGCGTCGAGCGGCGGCGGCAGCGGCGGCGGCGCGCGAGGATGGCGGCGGCGGCAAGTAGTGATGGCCATGGTTACCTGCCCCGCGAGCCGCATCGGCTGCGGAGGGTCCCTATGCCCTGATCAAAGCGGCAACAGCTGTGGAAGCCCGTGCAGCGCGCGTTGTGCGAACGCACGGCAGGCTTCCGCAGCGCCGCGCTCACGTCCTGAACGCAAGCTCTAGCTTGCAGAGGGTGCTGGCAATGACGGGGAACACATTGGTGAGCGTTCGTTGTGCAGATTTATCGATGTACTAGATGTTCTGTTGTCAGGCCTCCCAGGACTGGCTCCAGGACACCCGTCCCGCACGGTCTGACGCGCGAACCAAAACGAATAACTTGCTCATGCAATGTTTCCTTGGGCAGGCATGTTGCGTACAACCCTGCGCCGCCCTTTGCACGGCCGCCCCAGCTTTGCCGCTGCTTAGCCATACCTGCCGCCGCCGCCGCTGTCTCAAGCTCAACCAGTCAATGAACCATGCCCTGTGCTGAACCATAGCCTCTGGCCGCCCCATCCTCTGCTTTGTTCAAGCTCTGACATGTACAACACGCCGCTGGCTGGGCCATAAGCGGGTTCCTCGGGGGGGCCTCTGTGCGCGCCCTTCTAGGAAGGAAGCAAATCATCCGGCCCATCGCAGTGCGACCACTGAGAGTACGGGGTGCACCCTTCACCTGCGTGGCTTCCCTGCGCACCCGCCATTCGACCTCAGTTTGCCGCACCAGGTGCGACCATCATGCCACGTGCCTTTCTGCCTGCCTGCCTGCCTGCCTGCCTGCCAGCCCGTCAGCCTGCGCCAGCACGCCTGCCTGCCTACCTGCCAGCCCGCCTGCCTGCACCCTGCCTCACAAGGTGGCCAGCTTCTTGCCGCCTGGCATTGGCCCTCCTCCTCTGCTGGCATCCAGGCAGGCTGCTGTTCCGCCCCTCTGCTCCCGTGCTGTTCCCCTCTGGCCCCTGCAGTTCTCCTGCCTGTGGGTGCTGGAGAGCCTGGCACTGCAGGCCATCAGGCGCCCTCCAGCAGCAGCCTGTTGAGGATGGGGAGGAGGCTGAGGAGCTGGCGCCCTGCTGAGGCATCTGACGCAGGGTAAGGGTGCGGGCACTGTTCTGTTTTGGGAGGGAAGCCCCGGGAGGGAAGGATGCACTGATAAGGAGCAAACCCGATCACTCTCCCTTTGCTCTGCGCTGCGCCACTTCTGGGCGGCACGTGCGCTGCACTGCTGCTGGGCGGCACGTGCGCTGCATGCCGCTGCAGCACGGCAAAGCAACAGTGCGACCCGCGTTGCAGCACTGCTGCACCCTGTGTGCCCGCTGTGCCACGTTGTGTGTGGGCTGCCCAACCTCACCTTGCACTCTGGCCCGTGTTCACCAAAACTAATGATGGCCAATCTGCCCCTGCTCATGCTGCACATGATGTGCCTCCTCAGCTTCCCTGCAGCTGACACTCCTTGCAGCTGCGGCGTGTCTGCTGTGAAACATTGGTGACTAATCAACCTGCCCCCGCCCGTGTGCCCCTTCTTTCTGCAGCTGACACACCTGGAGCTGCGGGCCTGCGACCTCCTGCGCCCGACCGCCTTCCTGACCGCCCTGCGACGGCTGCGCTCGCTGCAGCTCCATGCACCGCTGCTCTTCGGCCTGCGCCCGATTGGCAGCTTGACCCAGCTGACCCACCTGGAGCTGAGTGAGGCCAACCACGTGCGACTGCTGACGTGCCAGCGCTGTGCCAGCTCAGCGAGCCCTGCGCCAGCTGGACCTGTGGGGCTGCCGGCGGTGGGGGCTGTCACCTGGCGCCTGGCGCCGCCAGCTCACCCGCCTGGGCGTGTCCTGGCCCGCGCTGCGCGGGGCGGCGCAGAGGGAGGGGCGGCCCGTGCTTGCTGACCTGGCGCAACTGCAAGATCTGGAGCTGGCAGTGCCCAAGCGAGATGAAGCAACAGTGCGGCATGAGGCGGGCGTCCGGGTGGCCCCGCTGCTGTTGGAGCTGGCGGGGCTGCCCGCCTGGAGTGCGCCTTCCTGCAGTGAGCTCGGGGCGGTGGTGTGGCAGCAGGGTTCCTGTGGTTGTGAGGCTCTGGCTGGCAGGCACACTGCCACGCGGGGAACTCAATTCAGGAGCCGCACGCCTTGCATTGAATGGACCCCCGGTGCTGTCCGCTCCAACCCGCAAGGCCGCCCCCGCCTTCACGCCATCCGTGTCCCTCCCCGCAACCGCCGCCCTGCTGCTGTCCTACTGCGCAGGCCAGAGCTGAAGGGGGAGCTCAAGGGGGAGGCCGCCCAGGCGTGGCAGGCGCTGCGGGCGGCCCGTCTGGAGCTTGAGCTCCCAAGGGCGCCAGATCTGGTCCGGCAGCGGTTTGAGCTCGGCCAATTTTGGGGGGAGTCTGACGAGGGGCGATGAGGACTAGGAGGGGCAGGGCGGGGTGCACCACGTGCATCACGTGATGGGGAGGGGTGCAACAGAGGAGGCTGCCAGGCTTGGGCTGCATAACCACAGCATGCATCTCATACTCTGCCCAAGGGCGCACCCAGCCGCTGGCTGCTCTCAACTTGTTCGACGACTGTTCAGTGGAATGTAAGAGCTGCATGTATCGCCTCCCCGCCTGCGCGTGGCTGGCATTATTCTGGGCAGCCAGTATTTACATATTCTCGCATCCCCCCACACGGGGCCTTTGGGAGCAGGGCCCGTTGGATGGCGGGGGAGAGAGGGGGAGAAGGAGAAGGAGTCTTGTACGGGGGAGACAGACGGGTTCTTGTGCCAAAGCAAACCATGTGCAACGGGGAGAAGGCGAAGGAGTCTTGTATGCATATGGGGGTGACAGTTGGGTTCTTGTGCCAAAGAAAAACATGTGCAAGCTACATGCACAGTGGCTGGGGCACACACACTTGTCCAGAAATTTCCAGCGGTGGGTGACAAGTGAGGCGAATCAGATTGCGGGGAGCCACACAAGCGGGTGGGCGGGGAAAGCGCTAGCCGCCAGCGGCGCTGCTGCTCTGGGTGCTGATGCTGGCACCTCGCTGCTGCTGGTAGGTTGCCAACTCGTCAAAAGCATGCTTCTTGTCGAACACATAGCACATTTCTGTGAGGAACACCCCACCTACAAGACCATCTATTACCAGTGGGACCCAGCGGTCGCTAATTGCCACCCACTCAGGCGGCACATTTGCTGCAACCAAACCGGCGGTGACTGCCGCTCTGAAAGCAAAACGCAGTGGCTCCTTAACCGTAAGGGCATACATTGCCCAAAGGAAAGCCTGCCAAACGACAAAGACCACCTGGTGGATGTAGTCAATGCGCTTGTCAGTCACATCTGCCGCCAGCCGGGCGGGGTCCTGAGGAGTGGGGGGAGGGGCAGGGATGCAGGGCGAATTCATATGTGCAGACATGTTGGCAGATGGGGGAAAGGGAGGTGGGCAGGCAGCCTGCTCAGAGCATTGACAGCTGCTACAAGCTGGTGGCTGCAGGCAACATTGGATGCTACATCGGAGCTGGCCTGCAATGGTGGCCTGCACCAGTATGCGTTCCGCTGCCAATGACTTACACTTCCAGTGCCCGTTCCTTAAATAGCTACCACCACCCTCAGGGACGGCTTCCAGCAGCGAGCCAGACTGTGATCGGGCTGGCATCAGCTCACCTGGGCGTATTTCGAGTCGAAAATTTCCATCATGTCATCTGGGATGAGTACTTTCGAAAATCCAGCCTTGATAAGCTGGATCTTGGTGCCTGCCACCACCGCCGCAGTGGCCTGCTGCCACGCTGCCACCAGCGACCTCCAGCCCTGCCACAGCGAGCCCACCAGCACGGCTGCTGCAGCTGCCATGGCGAGTGCTAGCCACCCAGCTGGCAGCATCTTTGGCAGCACACCCATGAGTAGCAGCGGCGCCACTATCATGAGGTGTGCATACAGGGCAGTCACCACTGCTGGCAGCACCGCCGGCACGAAAGCCTTCTTCCCAGGGCTGGCCCCGCCGCTGCCCCTGCCGCTGCCGCTGCCGCTGCCCCTGCCGCTGCCGCTGCCGGTGCCAGCTGCCGGCTCGCCAGGCACGGGATTTGGCCCCTCGGCAGGGGTGCCACCAGCAGCCACCAAAAACAGGCGCCAGTGTGCGCGTTGCCGATGGGTGGAGCGCCCTGGCGCGCCTGCAGTCAGGGGCGGGGCAGGAGTGGTTCCTGCTTCAAAAGCGGTCACAGCATGGGTGAGGTGGTAGTGAGGGTGACTGAGCTTCGGAAGGACGGACAGCTAAGCCACTCACCCTGTTGCACGCGTTGCAGGCGAGCGCTGCAGCGGGCGCGCCCGCCCGGCGGGCCACTGCCCGCCGCTGCGGCTGTGTTGAGTGTGCGGGTCGACATAGGACGCAATTTGCTGCTAACAGACGAGGGTGGGAATGCTGCAGAGTATTTAAAAGGTATATCTGCCTGTATTAGGGCGTCGGCTGAACGAGCCCCATGCGTGCCTGGCCTTGGAACAGTCCCGCTGGTGCCGCCGCTGGTGCCGCCGCCTCGCCTCCACGGCACGCCGTCGCGACAGGCACGGCTCTCTCTCTCTCTCTCCCTCTGCTACCTCGGATCGCACCTACACTGCTACCGCCACACGTACCTCTCACGGTGGGCCTCTGGTGCCGACTGCAGAGCTGCAGCACTGGTGCCCACTCAGTGCCCACTCAGTGCCCGACCGCGTTAACTCGTGTCAAGGCGCTGTCGCGGTGTTCAGCTACTCAAAATCACTTTCCCTGCGCCATCTCACATCATAGGGGTTGGGTTTTGCAAACGTTGCAGCTTTCTTGGACGTGCCACTCTGGCACAAAATGCCTGATTACACCTCTACCACATTCCATCCCCTTCCCAAACCTGCACCTCAGTCAAACGAGCCTAAGCACGTTGCCATCCGCACTCCTGGCTTACAGCGGAGACATGGCGGCCTCCGTGCTGCTGAGCCCCAGCCCTGTGCGTCCAGTTGCGGGCCTGGCCCGCCCGACCGACCGCGGCAACACAGGTGCGGTCTGCACCGCTAGCTAGAAGCTGGCGCCCTGCAAACCAGGCCACGGAGTTTTGGGTGCGCCCTCGGCCAAAGCAGGCTCCCGACCTCGTGCTTGCCCTCTCTTGCAGGCCGCCTGCTGTTTGGGGGGCGCCGCAGCGGCCTGCGGCGCACGCTGCCGTCGCCGGCTGCTGCGCCGCCCGCTCCTGCAGCACCAGACGCGGGCGCAGCCAACCGTGACACACCGCCGCACGCCACGCAGGACACCGACTGGTCGCGTCAGGAGGCGCACAAAATCAGACTGGCGTTTGGCGGCTGGCTGCTTGCCGGTGCTGTCTACTTTGCCTTCACAGGCGGACCTACGACGGCGTTCACTCTGCTGGTGGTCCTTGCCATTGTGCTGTATGTTTTCAGGTGAGGTGGCGCGATCGTGGTTTAGGTTTTTTTTTGTGTATGCAAAACCCTGCATTTGCATGGGTGTGCAGGCGGGTTGCATGGTTGTTGGGTCACCTCAGTTGGGTGAGGTGCATGGCGTTGTGCTGAGAGTGACGTACGAGGCGCAGGTGCACGCACAAGCCTTGCTGTTTCCGGAACCAGGAGTCGACCTCAGTTGCCCTCCTTCCTCACTGCTGGCTTGCTTTCCTCTTCCCTTGCCTGCAGCTGAACCGCTGGAGCACGTTGAGAAGCTGCAGCTGCGGCAGCACCTGCACTCGCTTGGACCACAGCGGGGCACAGCTGGCACGCCCTGACGGCGTCGTGCCCGCGCCTTTTGAGCAAGCCGACGCCGAAGGCAGCCTGCGGCAACACGGCCGGTGGCTAGGCCACGTGCTGCGCATGCTTGGTGCTGTGTGCGACACGCGTTTTCCGGCACCCTGGCTTGCCGCGTGCCTCGGCAGCCTCATTGCCCCTCCTGGCCTTGCAAGGTGGAATTGCGCCTTGCTGGCCGCCCCCAGTTCACCTTCCTCTGCTTGTATACCACCTGCGCCCCATGGCCTCAGTCCCACCCCCCTCCCTGCGTTGAGCTGCACAGGCTCTCCGACTGGCTAAACCACCAGTGTGCACCCTTTGCCCCTCCGCCCGCTTGTGCCCAAGACCCCTCCCGCGCAGAGCCACCCGGCATGTGTACAGCTGTTCCATGACTCTTGCATTGCAACTTGTAAGTACCGCTGTGTTGCAGCTGCAGCAGACATCCGTGTTGTTCCCTGCACAACTCAGTGGCCGCGCACCTCAGAGGCCAGCAGACACACTGGACCGCACTGGCTAGCATGCACTTGTTCGGAAGAGGTTGAGCAGCCAGAGCCCCACCAGTACCGAAGGCAGCAGCGGCAGTACGGCCAGCCAGACGCCAAAGCAAGCATGCTTGTCAGATAGCCTCAGCATATGTTCTTAGCTCACCTCCTGCCGAACGTTTACAGGAGTGCCCGGCTAACAAGAAGGGAGCCAATCAGAGTGGCTGGGCAGGAAAGAAGTGACACGGGCGCAGTGGTTTGCAGCACACATCAGCGAGGTGCTGGGAAGAGGAGAGAGGCTGCAGGCCTGGGACCCACAGCCTCAGATGGCATTGGTAGGCCCGCCGCTGCCCCGCCCCGCCCCGCCAGGCACGCAGATAGCGGAGCGCTCGCTGATCTGGTGCCGCCGCCGCTCCTGCTGCTCCTGCTGCTGCCACTGCGCCTGGAGCTGCCGGTGCACCTTGTGACTGTCAGGCACCTGTCAGCCATGCTGCTGTTATTGGCGGCCTGCCTGCCTCCGCTGCTGGCGGGGTGAGCAGCTGGTGTTGCCTGGCCCCGGGCAAGCAGGGGGCAAGCAGGCTGCCTCTTCCTCGTGCTGCCGCTGCCGCTGCTGCTGCTGCCGAAGCCGAGCCATTGGGGTAGCTTGCAGGCTGCTCGCTCAGTAGTTGGCGTTGCCGGGCCAGCGGGGGAAGGGGATGACCTCCCGGATGTTGTCCAGACCCGTGGCAAACAGGATGAGGCGCTCAAAGCCCAGGCCAAAGCCTGTGTGGGAGGCAGGCAAAGGTGCAGGGGTGAAGAGGTCAGCGGTGGTGATGGGGCGCAGGGGGATGGCGGGGCGGAGCCGGGAGGTGCAGCACGCAACAGTGGCTGCTTTGGCTAGCATCAAGCAAGTGGTCTGAAACGAGGGTGGGATGCGTCAGCAGAGGATGCGGTGCAGCATGCCAATTTGTGGAAGGGGAGGGCTGGGGTGATAGAGAGATGTCGTGACCATCCGACACAGGTGGCCCCACGTGGGGTGCGCCAGCTGGCGCAGGGGCGGCTGCCTTAATGAGAAACGGTTGCTGTGCAAAGGCTAGCTAGAGGAGGATGTCAAGGCGGGGGCGGGCCCCCGCTCATCCACCACTCTCGCCCTCGCGTGGTGGCCGAGGCGTGCACCCAGTGGCACGCAGGAATGCTCAAGAGGGGAACCACCGAAGCAAGGTCAGGCATTTCACCAGAGCGGGGCACGCTGGCATGCCACTTCTGCCCAAAACTTCACGCTTCACGCCACGCAATGCGGGACCCCCACCCCACCCCACCCCACCACACACAGCCGTTGGCTCACCGGAGTGTGGCACGCTGCCGTATTTGCGGAGGTCCAGGTAGGCGGAGTAGGCCTCCAGGGGCATGCCCGAGGCTGCACACATGTGGGGCAGGGGGGCACATAGCAGGCCTGGTGAATCGAGTGTGTGTGGAAGTGAGCGTTGGGCAGGTGCAAGAGCTGCAAGGCCCCCAGCGGGACGCCCCAGGCTGACCAGACGGGGGAGCAGGCCGGCAGTAGTGTGTGATCACTTGTGTGTGTCAGTGCGTGGACGCAAGGGGTGTGGGTGCTAGTAAGCTTCCCAGGGGCTGAACAGATAGGGGCGGAGGGCCAGGGGGTGTGTCACACAGAGGGGCCAGAGGGGTCCCCCCCTCGCATCCACTCCCGTGTCGCTCCACCCGTCGGCAGCTGACAGGTAGCCGCCGCATAGGCCGTCAGCCAAGCGGGAGCCGACCTGCACACATGGGGGCACACGCGGCGAGGGAGGGGTGCGGGCGCTGCTTACTGGAGACCCAGAAAGGGGCAGCCGGGAGGAGCACACAGGCCGCCTACTCGGGAGGCATGGAGGGCACCAGACCGGCATGCACAGGGGCGCTGGGCGACGGGTTTGGGACAGTTGTCGACACTCGAGCAAACCAGTGCGATTCAGGCAATGCCAACCAAAACCATGAAACGGGCTGCCTTGGACTGCAGCCCCCACACGCTGGCTTCTGCAGCAGCCACCCAGCCGCCCCCAGCCCTGCCCTCACCCGGATGCGGACCTCGTTGGCCCTTTCTGTCGCCTCAAGCACCCACTGCTCCGCCTGCGCCCCAGGCCTGTGGCCTGCAAAGCCTGGGGGCGGGTTGAACACCTGCCCGGACCTGCAGCCGCGCCAGGCGGGAGGGCAAATGCGGCCTGCTTTATGGCCATGCCTTCCCTGCTGCCGCTCCCTGCGGTGTGCTGCAGGGACCCAGCGGCACTCCCTGCCCAGCCCCCTTTGCCGGCCCCACCTCTCTGCTTGAAGCAGACGCTGTCGAAGAAGGACAGGGAGAGCCGCAGGTAGGCGCGGGGCACCCCGGAGGGCTGCGCCGGCACCGGCACGCGCACGCCTGCTGGCCCCAGCACCGCCTGCTCACGTGCAGCAGCAGCAGGCAGCAGTGAGGGGCTGGATCAGGCGCTGGCGCACACAGCAGCAGCAGCAGGCATTAGTACGGGGCTGGGTCAGGCGCTGGCGCACACACACAGCAGCAGCAGCAGCAGCAGCGAGTGCAGGCAGAGGAGCTGTGCTCCACACCCGGGGCAGGGCGGCCACCTACGCTGGTGCGCCTGCCCCCTCTGGGAGCGGCGCTTGGCACAGATGTGCGGACGCAGGGTCGGTATGGTGCAGCTCGTGGCACCGCCGCCCCGCAACTTCGGCTGCCTCCCCTGGCGCGTCCCTCCTCCTGCCACACCTTCGTGGTGTTCGAAAGCCATCCCCAGTTTCCCTTGCAAACACCAACAGATCCCAAGCAACTGGGGACGCACCGTGCATCCAAGGCCACACCCCACCTTGACCGTGCCGTCGATCCAGCTGCGGAAGCGCTGCACATTGGTGTACACGCCTGCAGGCACACAGCACGGGGCAGGCGGGCCACGCCGATGCATGAGGTGCACCCATGGAGGCACTACACCTGCCCAAAAGTCAAAAGGCTGCCTCCTCGGCACGGCCCCCCAGCCTGCACTCCCCGCCGTGCAACCTGCCCTGCCAGGCACCCTGCGCCGCCACAAGGCAGCACGGGCTGTAGCTATGGCTGCACACTTGGTTCAACGGCAGGGCAACACGACGGCTGCCAACATGGCAACACGGAGCGCTGCACAGCAGGCAGGGCAGGGCGCTCTCTCACCGGGCGTCTTATTGGCGCTGCTGATGAGACCAGGATCCACAGAACATCCTGCCCCGCCTCGCCCCCCGGGCTCTTATCAAACAACGGCCCGCCAGAGTCGCCCTGCACGGGCCAGGGAGCCAGGCGGCAGGTGGCGCTGGGGCAGCTCAGTTGGGGTGGACAGCACACGCGATGTGTGGCCGGCTGTGGCCTTGCAAGCAAAGGCAATGGCATCAGCGGTGGGACAGCTGCCAGGTGATGCAGCAGCTGCTGCGGTTGTGGATGTAAGACCAGTTCAGTTCAGGCGGCGGCGCATACACACCTGGCAAGTGTCCCTCGTCGCGCTGCCTGCGGGCGTGCCTGCAGCCCAGGCGCGGCGGCAGAGAGTGTGTGTGTGTGTGTGTGGAGACAGCTGGGCGTGTTTGCCCAGAGTGACACGTGCCCACTGTGCTGCCTCTCGCCGGGACGGCAGCAGCAGTGGCAGCGGCAGCGGCAGCGGCAGCGGTGTGTGGGGACAGCAGGCCCTAGCTGAAGTGTGCACACTGGTCGTTTTGGACTTCTGCGCCTCATTAAGTGCTGCGCCCGCCCGCCTGGCCCACAGTCAGGGCGCCCGCCCGCCTCCCGTCTGCTGGCTTCCTGTGGGCATGCATGCACCTGCTCCGTGCATCCCCACAGGGTGCACACCGACTATTGCTCACGCCACCGCTAGGGCTTGCGTGCTTGCGCCGCTCACCTGCGCACACCATGGTCCCAGCGTTGTACACAGAATCTGTGCCCGCAAAGTAGGCGGCGCACCGCGCCTGGGCGATCAGGTCAAGCTCAACCTGCGGAGCAGGCGGTGCAGAGGGTCTTGGGATGTACAGATGCAAAGGTGTGTAGCGCTGCCTGCAAGTGTGCCCACCCGGCGCGTGCATGGGCAACCAGATGACCTGCCAAGGCCGCGCCAGGCGGCACCTGCCAGGCGGGCAGCTGCCAAGCGGGCAACGCCAGCAGGGAGGGGGCACCCGAGCGCATGCATGCATTGGTGCGCACAAGGCAGCCCTGGCCTGGCCATCAACGCACGCACGCCTGCAACGCTGCACGCTTGTGGCGAAGCTGACATGCACAGGCAAGCAGCTGTTGGGAGCCCCACGCAGGGTGGAGCTCCAGCCCAGCACCAACAGACACAAACAAGAGGGTGGTGTGGAGGAGCAAGCAGCAGGCGGCAGCAGCTGACCTCTTGGAGCACGGCGGCCGTTGGCCCTCCAAAGCTCAAGTCTCCCCACCCCAGGGAAGTCAGCCAGCTGCCAGCCGGCGGGAAGACGTCAGACGCTGCACAGGCGCAGGCGCAGGCAAGGGGAGTGGCAGGGTCGGGCAGGCGGGGGCGCACCTGGGGAGCCCAGCCAGCTCCCCCGGAGGCGGCACCTTCACTTCGGGCAGTGTGCCAGGCTGTGACTGGTGCGCCGTGCAGCCGTGCAAGCGCCCCTGGCAAGCTCATCCAGCTCAACCCAGGCAGCCGCCCTGCCACCCCTCGGCTGCACCCGCCCACCACTTTCCTCAAATGCTCTCCCAGTCCTCAGGCTGCATGTGCACACCCAACTTCCCCCCAAGGCGCACCCGATGGCAGCCTGATGGGCGTCTTGGTGGACGGCCTGTCCAGGAACACAAGGGCGATGTCGTTGCTGTTGTCCGAGGTGCCCGGCACATAGCCGCGGTGCACCACCGTCGCCACCCCCTGCCGCTCCTCGTACGCCCTGCAGCGCTGCCCTGGGGGGCAGTCCTCTGCTTCGTACGCGGCGATGCGCACCTGCGGGTGTGACTCATGCGAATGGTGCAGCGGGGTCGGTGTTGGAGGGAGTGCCTGTTGTGTGGTGTGGTGCAGCAGCAGTGCGGCAGGTGGGCTGTGCGGGTGTGCTGGTATATGCTAGCTACGCTAGCTATGAGAGCGGCACCGAAGCCCCAAGAGTGGCTGCGGCAGGGCAGCCAGGCACATGAACGCACCTTTGGGAACACGGCTTGGTCGCTGTCAACCAGCGAGGCGGGCGGGGCGTTCTCAAAGAAGCACTGCAAAGTTGAAACATGGGGATCACGCGCGGGAGGGGCGGGGGGGGCGGGCAGGGTGGGCAGGCGCACTGCCTAGGTGGCAGGTGGCGCGTGCAAACAGCAGCATCGGCGGCAACAGTGGGGCAGGCCAGGTGCAAAGGTTTGTGTACGGCGGCAAGGCAAGGCTGCTGGGTGTTGCAGGGCTCACGTGTGCGGCTGTCAGGATGACGCTGGGGGCGATGAGGCTGCGGGGAGGTGCGGAGGGTGACAGGCCGTTAGAGACGGTGGACAGCAGCCGGCACGCCCTCCGCAGTGCATTGCAGGCATGCATGGCAGGTGCTCTGGGGCATGACCCCGCCACAGCGAGCGGCCTGCCTGCTTTCAAGGCCTTGCCGGCAGCCTCACCTGCCGCCACACAAGTGCGGCTGTGCCTGGCCTTGGGTGGTGCGGTCCAGGCGCAGGCTGGCCATCCACGGATACCTGCAGCCACCCACGTGTGTGCATGCAAGTGATTGCGGTGACCTGTGGGCAGGTGCATGAATGTGTGCATGCTCTGTGCACGCATGCCATGTGTGTGTGTATGTGTGGGTGTGCATGTGGGAGCGTCGCAGGTGCGTGCGCGCATCGCTGGCTGGCGTGGGCGGGCTTGCTGTTGGCTGGCCGGGCTGCAGGGCGCGGCACAGGCCGCGCCAGTGCCAGATCTGTGGGGGGCTGTACCTCCGCGCCCCGCTCCCAGGCAGCCCAGGCAGCCCACCTGAGTTTCACGGCGTCCCTGCCGTTCACAATGGCACAGCTGACGCCTGACCCGGCCAGAGAGCGCCTGCAGGCGGACGGCAGAAGCGGGGTGGGTGCATGGGCAGAGGAAGGCACGGGGTCCCAGCAGCAGACATGCAGCCACGTCATGTGATGACCTCCAGATGCACGTGATGGCGGCTCGCACCTGCCGCCTTTTGCGCCATCGCCTGCAGCCGCTGCATGTGGTGCTGCAGCGGCAGGCGCCGGCAGCACAGCAGAGGCGGCCAGGAGCACAAGCAGGTGCACTTGATGCGCAGCCCAACCTCGTTTCTTCACCACCTTCACCATCTACTGTCATACGGGTCATAATTGTGTCGACGGTGAACATGCCACATGCTGGGGAAAGCTAGCGTTGAGCGGCGGCAGTGGCGGCGGCAGCGGCACGTGATGCCGGCGGCGGCGGCGGCAGAAGAGGTAGCCCTGGTTACCTGCCCCCCGCGAGCCGCATGGGCTGCGGTGGGTCCCTACGCCCTGATCAAAGCTTGCGGGAGCCCGTGAAGCGCGAGCTATGCGAACGCACGGCAGGTTTTGCGCTCACGTCCTGAACGCAAGCTCTAGCTTGCAGAAGGTGCCATCAATGGCGAGGAGCACATCAGTCGGCGTTCGTTGCGCTGATGTATCCAAGTACTAGATGTTCTGTTGTCAAGAACTGGCTCCAGGACACCCGTCCCGCGGTCAGACGCGCGAACCATAACGAATAGCTTCCTCACGCAACGTTTGCTGAGCAGACCTGCGGTGTGTAACCCTGCGCGGCTCATTGCACGGCTGGATTGCACGGCTGCAGCCTTTGCGGCTGCTTAGCTGCACCCGCCGCCGCCGCCGCCACCCCCTCCCCAAGCTTGACCTCCTGCACACCCGCCACGCGACCTCAATCTGCCACACGCCTGCCTGCCAGCCAGCCAGCTCATCAGCCTGCCTACACGTCAGCCTCGCCCCGCCTGCACCTGCCTCACAAGATGGCCACCTTATTGCCGCCCGGCCTTGGCCCGTGCTCTGCCCGCATCCAGGCAGACTGCCGCTCCGCCCCTCTGCTCCCATGCTGTTCCCCTCTGTGTTTCTCCTGCCTGTGGGTGCTGGAGAGCCTGGCACTGCATGCAACGCGCCCTCCTGCAGCAGCCCTGTACAACAGGGCTGCTCCTCAAGGGCTGCTCCTCAATTTGATGAAGGGGAGGAGGCAGAGGCAGTGGCAGCGCTGCGGCACCTGACGCAGGTCAGTGTCAGGGAGTTAGGGGAGCGGGCAGTGTGCTGTTTTGGGGTGGACTTCTCGGGAGGGAGGCGTGCATTGTTAAGGAGCAAGCCCGAGCACTCTCCGCAAACTTCCATGCGCTGCACCGCTGCTGGGCGGCACGTGCTGCAGCACGGCACAGCAGCAGTGCCGCTTGTGTTGCAGCACCGCTGCACCCGGTGTGCCTGCTGTGCCACGCTGCGTGTGGGCTGCCCAACTTCACCTTTGACTCCGACTCGTGTGCTCTGACCCGTGTGCGTGCAAAGCCAACCATGGCCAGCTTGCTGGCCCCGTGCCACCCACTGCGCTCTTGGGCCCCCCTGCAGGCGGCACTCCTTGTAGGTGCAGGCGTGCACCCCGAGGAGCAAATCGTAAACAAACACCCGTCCCCGCGCGTGCAGCCGTGAAGGCGGCGCGTGCTCGCCCGCCTTCACTGCCGCACAGCGCCGGCTGCGCTCGCTGCAGCTCCACTCACCGCTGCTCTCCGGCCTGTGCCCGGTTGGCTGCTTGGCCCAGCCGACCCACCTGCAGCTGAGCGTGCCCAACCACGTGGTGCTGCCGGCGGTGGGTGCTGCCGCCTGGCGCCTGCTTCGCAGCCACAGCAGACCCTCTCCGAGAGCACCGGCCTGCCGCATGTCTGGCTGGAAGCTGGCTGCCAGGCCGCTTCAAGCATCACCACGGCTCTCGCTGGCCAAGCCAGCCTGACGGTGCTGCAGCTCGAGTTGGGCTCTGCATCTCGCCTTAACCAAGCCTGGCTGCACGACGGCTCCGCACTGCCCACACAACTGCGCACCCCACACCTGCGTGGCTTCCCTGCATACACGTATCTGTCGGCTTGCCTGCCCGCCTGCCTGCCTACCTGCCAGCCCGCCTGCACCTGCCTGTGCACCTGTGTGTGCACCTGCGCCTGTACCGGTGTGTGCACCTGCCTCACACGGCGGCCAGCATCTTGCCTCCTGGCCTTGGCAACTGCTCTGCCCGCGTCCAGGCAGGCTGTTGTTCCGCCCCTTTGCCCCGGCACCCATGCTTCCCCCTCTCGCCCCTGCAGGTCTCCCGCCTGTCGGTCCTGGAGAGAGCCGCCCTCCTGCAGCAGGCTGTTGAGAAGGGGGAGGGAGGCTGAGACGCTGGTGCTCTACTGCGGCATCTGACGCAGGTTAGGGGTGCGGGCACGGTGCTGTTTTGGGAGGAAAGCCCCGGGAGGGAAGGTGCACTGGCAAGGAGCAAGCCCTATCAATCTCCCTTGGTGATCTCGCTGCGCCGCTGCACGGCGACACGTGCGCTGTGCCTCGTTGTGTTTGGGCTGCCCAACCTCACCTTGCGCTCTGGCCCGTGGTCACCAAAACTGACGATGGCAAATCTGCCCCTGCTCGTGCTGCCTCCTCAGCTTCCCTGCAGCTGGCACTCCTTGCAGCTGCGGCGTGTCCGCTGTGAACATTGGTGCCTAGTCAACCTGGCCCTGCCCGTGTGCGTTTCTCTCTGCAGCTGACACACTTAAAACTGCGAGCCTCCGACCTCCTGCGCCCACCCGCCTTCCTTATCGCCCCTCGGCGGCTGCGCTCGCTGCACCCCCATGCTTCGCTGCTCTTCGGCCTGCACCCCATTGACAGCTTGACCCAGCTGACCCACCTGCAGCTGAGCGAGGCCAACCACGTGCAGACTGCTGACATGGCAGCGGACTGCTGATGTGCCAGCTCAGCGAGCGCCAGCAAGATCTGTGGGGCTGCCGGCAGTGGGGCTGCACCTGGCGCCTGGCGCTGCCAGCTCACCCACCTGGTTGTTTCCTAGCCCGCGCTGCGCGGGGCGGCGCAGTGGGAGCGGCGGCCCGCGCTTGCTGACCTGGCACAACTGCAAGACCTGGAGCTGGCAATGCCCAAGCGAGATGAAGCGAAAGTGCGCCGTGGGGCGGGCACCTGGCTGGCCCCGCTGATGCTCGAGCTGGAGGGCCTGCCTGCCCTGGGGTGCGCTTTCCTGTGGTAAGCTCGGGGCGGTGGTGTGGCAGCAGGGTTCTTGTGGTTGTGAGGCTCTGGCTCACAGGCACACGGCCACGCGGGTGACTGAATTCAGGAGCGCACTTCCTGCATTGAATGGTCCGGACCGCCGGTGCTGGCCGCTCCACCCAGCATGGCCGCCCCCAACTAACGTCATCTGTATCCCTCACCACAACCGCCGCCCTGCTGCTGCCCTAGTGTGCAGGCCAGAGCTGAAGGCGAAGACTCAAGGGGGAGGCCGCCCAGGCGTGGCAGGCGCTGCGGGCGGCCCGTCTGGAGATCGAGCTCCCAAGGGCGCCAGATGAGGTCCGGCAGCGGTGTAAGCTCAACCATGTTCTGCGCTGCACAACCACAGCATGCGCCTCGGACACTCCCTAAGGGCGTGCCCAGCAACGCCCAGCCGTTGGCTGTTTCAACTTGTTCGACGACTGTTCAGTGGAATGTGAGAGCTGCATGTATTGCCTCCCCGCCTGCGTGTCTGGCATTAATCTGGGCAGCCAGTATTTACAAGTTGTCACATCCCCCCACACGGAGCCTTTGAGAGCAGGGACCGTTGGATGGCGGGGGGAAGAGGGGGAGCAGATCAAGCAGTCTTTGGTGGGGGTGGGGGAGAAGGATGGGTTCTTGGGCCAAAGAAAACCATGTGCAAACTACACACAAAGTGGCTGGGATACACCTTTGAGGAACAGCGGCGGGCAGAGCGTCAGGCGCCACCGGCCAGCAGGCGTTCCGCTGGCTGCCGCTGGAGCAGAGCAGGGACCGTTGGATGACGGAGGGAAGAGGGGGAGCAGATGAAGCAGTCTTCTGGGGGGGAGAAAGATGGGTTCTTGTGCCAAATAAAAACACGTGCAAGCAGAGCAGGGACCGTTGGATGGTGGGAGGAAGAAGGGGAGCAGATGAAGCAGTCTTGTGTGGGGGAGAAAGATGGGTTCTTGGGCCAAAGAAAACCACGTGCAAGCTACACACAAAGTGGCCGGGATACACAAAATGCCCGGGAAGTGCCAGCGGTAATGAAAAGAGAGGCAGGTGACGGGGGGCCACACAACGCAGGTATCAAGGGAAAGCGCTAGCCGCCAATGGCGCTGCTGCTGCTGCTCTGGGTGCTGATGCTGGCGCCTCGCTGCTGCTGGTAGGTTGCCAACTCGTCATAAATACGCTTTTTGTGGAACACATAGCCCAGTTCTGTGAGGAACAGCCCACCTACTAGACCATCTATGACCCTTGAGCCCAGCAGTGTCACCCACCCCGGTGGCTCAGTTGTTGCAAGCAGGCCAGCGGTGACTGCTGCTTCGAAAATAAAACGCAGCGGCTCCCTGAGCAGAATGACATTTACCCAAAGGAAAGCCTGCCAACAGATGAAGACCACCTGATGGATGTAGTCAGTGCGCTTCTCGGCCACTTCTGCCGCCAGCCTGCCAGGATCCTGTGGAGTGGGGGGAGGGGCAGGCAGGATGGGACGATTACTTGTGCGGAAGTGTTGGCAGGTGGGAGGCATGGAGGCAAACAGGCAGCATGCTCAGAGCATTGACCGCTGCTACAAGCTGGTGGCCGCAGGCCACGTTGAATGCTACATCAATGCTGGCCTGCAATGGTGGCCTGCACCAATATGCGTTCCGCCGCCATTGACTTACACTTCATGTTCCTTCCCCCAGCTACCGCCACCCTCAGGGAAGGCTTCCAGCAGCCAGCCGACTGTCAGCGGGCTGGCATCAACTCACCTGGGCGAATCGCGTGTCGTAAATTTCCATCATGCCATCTGGGATAAACATTGTTGAAAATCCAGCCCCGATAAGCTGGATCTTCACGCGTGCCTCCATCGCCACAGCGGCCTGCTGCCATGCTGCCATGAGCGGCCTGCAGCCCTCCCTCAGGGAGCTCACCAGCATGGCTGCACCTCCCACGGTGATCCCTAGCCGCCCAGCTGGCAGCCACTTCAACAGCACACCCATGAGTAGCAGCGGCGCCACCACTGCCTTGAACAGGGCAGTCAGCAGTGCCCGCAGCACCGCATGCATGGACGCCTGCTGCTCAGGGCTGGCCCCACCGCTGCCGCTGCCCATGCCGCTGCCCATGCCAGCTTCCAGCTGGCCAGGAACTGGATTTGGACCCTCGGCAGGGGTGCCACCAGCAGCCACCGCAAGCTGGCGGCAGGGCACGAGTTGCCAACGGCTGCCGTTGGGTTGGGTTGGGTTGGGTTTCCGTGGCACGCCTGCAGCCAGGGTTGGGGCAGGAGTTATTCTGATTTGAACGGGGTCGCAGACTGGGTGTGATGTGGTAGTGAGGGCGACTGAGCAGCAAACGCGTAGGGACAGACAATACTGCTAAGCCACTCACCCTGTTGCAGGCGCTCAGCGCGGCGGCGGGCGCGCCCGGCGGGCAGACCGGTGCCTGCCGCTGCGGCTGGGTTGACTGTGCAGGTCAGCATACCGGGGCCGCAATGTGCTGCAGACAGGTGAGGTTGGGCATGCTGCCGATTATTTCAAAGATACATCTGCCTTTGTTTGGGCGTCGGCTGCAAGCCGCGTGCATGCCTGGCCTTGCACAATCCCGCTGGAGCCGCCACCCCGCCGTCACGGCACGCCGTCGCAACAGGCACGTCTCTCTCTGTCTTTCGCTTTCTGTGTGCCTCTCTCTCTGCTACCGCCACACGTACCTCTTGCGGTAGGCAACCTCTGGTGCAGAAGCTGAAGAGCTGCAGTCACCAGTTGGTACTTAGTGCCCACTCAGTGCCCGACCGAGTACTCGTGTCAAGGCGCTGTTGCGGTGTTTAGCTACTCACAATCACTCGGCTTGCGACATCTCACAGCACGGGGGTGGGGTTTACAAACGCGTATCGTTGCAGCTTTCTCGAGAGGCTTTCTTGGACGCGCCACCCTGGCACAAAATGCCCGACTGTACGCCTTTTCACCTTCACCGCCGTTTTCTTAGACCTGCACCACAGTCACCCGAGCCTGAGCACGCTGCCACCCACACTACCTGGCCCACAGCCGAGACATGGCGGTCTTCGTGATGCTGGGCACCAGCCCTGTGCGCCCAGTTGCGGGCCTGGCCCGACCGACCGACCGCGGCAACACAGGTGCGGTCTGCACCGCTAGCTAGAAGCTGGCTCCATGTCAACCGGACTTTGGGTGTGCCCTCGGCCAAAGCAGGCTCCCGACCTCGTGTTTGCCCTCTCTTGCAGGCCTCCTGCTGCTTGGGCGGCGCCGCGACGGCCTGCGGCGCACGCTGGCGCCGCCGGCTGCTGCGCCGCCCGCTCCTGCCGCGCCAGACGCGGGCGCAGCCAACCGTGACGCACCACAGCACGCCACGCAGGACGCCGATGTGCTGCGTAAGGAGGCGGACGAAATCAGGCTGGCGCTTGGTGGCTTCCTGATTGTCGCTGCTGTCTACTTTGCCTTCACAGGCAGACCTTGGACGATGTTCAGTCTGCTGGCGGTCCTTGCCATCGTGCTGTATGTTTTCAGGTGAGGCGGGGCGATTATGATTTAGTTTGTATTATTTGCTTGCAAAACCTTGCATTTGCATGGGTGGGTGGGCGGGTTGCATGGTTGTTGGGTCACCTCAGGTGGGTGAGGTGCATGGCGGTGTGCTGAGATTGTACGTACAGAGCGCAGGTGCATGCGCAAGCCTTGTTGTGTCTGGGGAAGAGGATGGCGTTTAACCTCCTTCCTCACTGCTGGCTTGCCTTCCTCTGCCCTGGCCTGCAGGTGAACCGCTGCAGCGCCTGAGGGCCTCAAGCGCTGCAGCTGCGGCAGCACCGTGCACTGCGGGGCACAACCGGCACGCCCTGGCAGCAGCACGCCCGTTCAGTTTGAGCAAGCTGAAGCCGAAGGCAACCTGCGGCAACACGGCTGCTGGCTTGGCCACGTGCTGCGCATGCTTGGTGCTGTGTGCGACGCGCGTTTTCCGGCACCCTGGCCTGCAACGCGCCTCGGCAGCCTCATTGCCCCTCGGGGCCTTGCGAAGTGGAACCGCGCCTGGCCGGCCTCCCCCAGTTCACCTTCCTCTGCTTGTATACTACCCACGCACCATTGCCTCAGTCCCATCCACCCGCATTGAGCTGCGCAGGCACTCTGATTGACTGAACCACAAGTGTACACGCTTTGCCTCTCCGCCCACTTGCGCTGGGACCCCTCCCGAACCACTCTGCTGTTGTAGCCGTTCCTTGACTCGTTGCTCTTGCATTGAAACATGTAAGTACCGTTGTGTTGCAGCTGCAGCAGGCATCCATTCCCTGCACAATTCAGTGACGCGCACTCCATTGGCCAGCAGGCACACAGGATGGCCTCGACACTGGCTAGTATGCACTTGTTTGGCAGGGGTTGTGCAGCCAGAGGCACCAGTACCGAATGCAGCAGCGGCGGTACGGCCAGCCAGACGCCAAAGCAAGCATGCTTGTCAGATAGCCGCAGCATACGTTCCTAACTCGCCTCCTGCAAAACGCTTACATGAGTGCCCGGCTGACAAGAAGGGAGCCGATCAGCGGGGCTGGGCAGGAGGAAAGGGACACCGGCGCAGTGGTTTGCAGCACACAACCAACGAGGTGCTGGGAAGGGGAGAGAGGCTGCAGGCCTCAGGCTGTGGTCAGCTGGAAAAGGTAGGCCCACCGCTGCCCAGCCACGCGCAGCGGCCAGGCAAGCAGAATTAAGGGGCGCTCGCTGAGCTGGTGCCACCGTCGGTCTTGCTGCTGCCCTTGCGCATGGAGACTGCCAACCTGCTGCTGTTGTTGGCGGCCAGCCTGCCTCTGCTGCTGGCGGGGTGATCAGCTGGCGTTGCCTGGGCCCGGGAGGCAAGCAAGCAAGCTGCCTCTTCCTCATGCTGCTGCTGCCACTGATGCGGCTGCTGCCGAAGTCGAGCCGCTGGGGCAGCCTGCAGGCTGCTTGCTCAGTAGTTGGCGTTGCCGGGCCAGCGGGGGAAGGGGATGACCTCCCGAATGTTGTCCAGACCCGTGGCAAACAGGATGAGCCGCTCAAAGCCCAGGCCAAAGCCTGTGTGGGAGGCAGGCAGGCACAGGTGCAGGGGTGAAGAGGTCAGGGGTGGTGATGGGGTGCAGGGGGATGGCGGGGCGGAGCTGGGAGGTGCGGCATGCCCCCCTGGCTGCTTTGGCTAGCATCAAGCAAGTGGTATGAAACGAGGGTGGGATGCGTCAGCAGAGGATGCGGTGCAGCATGCCAATTTGTGGAAGGGGAGGGCTGGGGTGATAGAGAGATGTCGTGACCATCCGACACAGGTCGCCCCACAGGGGGGTGCGCCAGCTGGCGCAGGGGCGGCTGCCTTAATGAGAAACGGTTGCTGTGCGAAGGCTAACTAGAGGAGGATTTCAAGGCAGGGGCGGGCCCCCGCTCGTCCACCACTCTCGCCTTCGCGTGATGGCACAGGCATGCACACAGTGGCACGCAGGTATGCAAAAGAAGGGGAACCAGCGAAGAAAGGACAGGCATTTCACCAGAGCGGGGCACGCTGGCATGCCACTTCTGCCCAAAACTTCACGCTTCACGCCACGCAATGCGGGACCCCCACCCCACCCCACCCCACCACACACAGCCGTTGGCTCACCGGAGTGTGGCACGCTGCCGTATTTGCGGAGGTCCAGGTAGGCGGAGTAGGCCTCCAGAGGCATGCCCGAGGCTGAACACAAGTGGAGCAGGGGGGCCCCGAGGCGTGTGTGAGTTGAGTGTGTGTGGATGTGACGTTGGGCAGGTGCAAGAGCTGCGAGGCCCCCAGCGGCACGCCCGAGGCCGACCAGACGGGGCAGCGGGGCGGCAGTAGCGTGTGATCACTTGTGTGTCAGTGCGTGGACGCAAGGGGTGTGGGTGCTAGTAGGGATTCCCGGCGGCATATGCCCATGGCTGAACAAGAAGGTGCGGGGGGGGGCAGGGGATGTACTGCCAGCAACCCTGAGCTTTGGCGTCTGCACATTGTAGAGAGCAGGCTGAAGGCTGCACCGCGGCCCGCCCGCCCACTCACCCTCGATGCGCTCCGTCAGCACGTCTATCCGGTCCTCGCGCTGCGACCCGCCCACAAGCTCGCCCACCTGCGGGGGCACAAAGCAGCAGCAGCAGCACATGCAGGCTTGCGTGAGTTGCAGGCTTGAGGAGTGGAAACTAGGCCCGGCCGCTGGACCGCCCCTGCCTCGTGGCAACAGCAAGCACTGCTGTGGGCCCCAGCACAGCCCCAGCCAAGGGGCCGTGCTCCCCACCCCAAACACTCGGCCCCTCGCCAATCCTAAACAAGGCATTGGACCGAGCCTCCCTCATAACCCCCTACACCCCTTCCGCAGAGCAAAGCGTGCCACCTCCCCCAACCCACATTGGGCACCAGCACTATCTCTAACTGCACTCTTAACCACCCCACTCCTTGCCACAGAGCGAGGCAAGTGATTGTAGGAACGTCCCCAACAAACCCACCTTGGGCACCAGCACGTCCATGGCCGCCACCGTCTTGCCGTCGTCGTTCAGCCGCATGTAGAAGGCCTGCGGGGGGGTGGGCGGCGTGTGTGCGGTGTGGCGGGTGAGGCGTGCACACAGGCAAGGGGAGGGGCGTGCGTGTTGCTGGTGCGCGCAAGCACTGGAGGCAGAGACTTACAAGAGGACCGCGGGGGCTGCGGGGCCGCGTGCTTGCACCACGTGGCAGTGCGATCTCAACCCCCAAAACAGCTCTCTTGGGTGATGCAGCCAAGTGCCCATGCGCGCACTGCTCGGCGCGCATGTGAGCTGGCCAGTACCATAGTACCGCCCCACCTTGATCTCCTTGGGGTAGTTGTACACAATGATGGGCTGCCTGAACACCTCCTCAGTCAGGTAGCGCTCGTGCTCGCTCTGCCGGGGAGGGAGGGGGGGGGGCAGGTGGGAAGCCAGGCCGTCAGGGGGAGACCAAAAGCCAGGGGGGATGGGTGAGTGGAGGCTCTTAGGTCGGCTAGCCTGCCCGACCGCACACATGTGTCGGCCCTGGGTCACGCGCAGTGCTGCAAGCCGCCTCCAAAGTACTCCAAAACACTACCAAGCACACCCGCAGGCCGACGTTTTGCCATCGCATCTGGCGGTGCTTGCTCCTCGCCCGCCCACACACGCACTTGCCCTGCCCAGTCCCTGCGTCAAGGGGCAACGAATAGCACGGCCCACCCACCTGCAGGTCGATGCCCCATGAGACGGGGAACTCAAACTTCTTCTGGCCGGAGGCCACCACGCCCTCCAGGATCTCAATCGCCTCCGTGTAAGACACGCGCTTGAAGGAGGAGTTGGCGACCTGGGCGGGGAGAGGAGAGGAGGGTTGGGCAAGGAAGACGGGGAACGTTGCACAAGGAGGAGAGGGAGGGGAGGGCCAGGTGACCAAGGCAGGATGGCGTTGGAGGTGTACATCTATGGGCCCTTAGAACCGCACACACACCGGCACACATACACGCTACGCCCAAGGGCGCCTCAACCATTCCGTCACCGGCGGCCCGCACGCAGCTCCCTACCGCTCCTGTACCTCCCATAATGCACCCGCCCTCACCTGCTCCAGGCGCGCGATCGCAGTCTTGTCAATCATGCCGTTGATGAACTCGAGGTCGGGGCGGCAGTTGTCCAGCAGGTGGCGGCAGCAGTACCGCACATAGTCCTCCGCGCACTGCATGTCGTCTGCACAGGGGCACAGGGGGCGCAGCACACACGCGTTGCAGTCGACTGCCTCAACGGCAGCGGTGGGCACACACAGCCCTCCACTAAATGCACTGCGGGTGCGCCCAGCGGAGGAGTGCTTAAGAAGGGTAGGGTGGTAGCACGGTACATAGAGGCAGAAGGGTAGCATGCCGCCGTCTCCCACTTGATGCGTGCCGTCCCCAGCCACTCACGCACCGGCGAGGCCCAGCCAGCCCTCCGGGGGGGTGTGGCCCCTGCCCACCACCGCCCCCGACCTCACCGGTGAGGTCGCAGAAGGCCATCTCGGGTTCAATCATCCAGAACTCCGCCAGGTGGCGCGCCGTGTGGCTGTTCTCCGCACGGAAGGTGGGGCCTGCAGCAAGAGGACAGGGGGGCAGGCTTGGACACAGGGTAGGTCAGCCCACCGGCCTGCATCCCCCATGAAAACAGCACGCCCTCGGCTTGGGCCCACCGCTTCTGGGCGGGCGGGCTGGCGCTCCCCGGCCTTCCAAACTCCGGCCCCGGCTGTCAGGCTTCCTCTGTGTGTCAGCACACGTGCGGCACCCAGCATCTCGCCACCCAACCCCACACACCACTGACAGCAGCCCTCTTGCACACACAGACACAACACCGGGAAGAGCCACGGGAAGCCGCACCAAAGGTGTACAAGGAAAACCGCCAGCTCACCAAAGGCGCACACAGCAAGAAAGGCAGGCAGGCAGTCGCCCGGCTCACCAAAGGTGTGGATGTTAAGCGCAGCCACACAGCAGAACGGAGCAGCCCTCGGGCACACAGGAAGACAGCCAGGAACAAAGAAAGAAGGAAAGCAGCCAGCTGACCAGAGGTGTAAATGTTTGGGAGCAGCCCTCATGCACGCAGGAAGGCAGGCGGAAAGGCGGCCCGGCTCACCAAAGGTGTAGATGTTGGACAGCGCGCAGGCGTAGTACTCGCCGTTGAGCTGCCCCGACACCGTGAGGTAGGCGGGCTTGGAGAAGAAGTCCTTGCTGTAGTCAACCTTGCCCTCGGCGGTGCGCGGGATGCCGCCCGCGTTGCGCGCGCTGCGCGGGCACAGCGGGGGGAGGGAGGGGAGGAGCAAGTTTGGGTGGGGCAGGGGCAGGGCACGGATGCCGCCAGCGTTGCGTGCGCTGCGTGGGCATGAGGGCCCGGAGGAGGGAGGATGGGGAGTGTGGTGGGGCCGGGGCGGGGCGGGCGCCGACGCGCCTGCTGGGCCACAGCCCCTGAAAACCTCGCCCTGCCCCCATGCCCGCCAGCACCTGTTTCAGCTTCGGCAGCGTCCCCACCTCCTCCTCAGTATCCATATTGAACATGAGGAAGCCATGTCGTTTGCGCTCACCGCTCCTCCATGTCGGCCAGGTCCTGCTTCAGCTTCCCCACCTCCTCCTTGCCTGCCCGCCCCACTCAATACAGTAAACCATAAGCCCAAACAACAAGAACAACGCCCACTCACCGCTCCTCCATGTCTGCCAGCTCCTGCTTCAGCTTCAGCAGCTTGCCCACCTCCTCCTTGCTGCGCGCCGCCGCCGCCTTGTCCGCCTTGTCCGCCGCCGCCGCCGCCTTGGCCTCCTTCACCGCGCCGCCCTGGGCAGACACCGCCTCCTGCAGGGCGGCCAGCTCCTCGGGCGAGGGGGGCGCCTCCTCCGGCTCCTCGTCCACCTTGCTCAGCAGCGTGGTGACCTGGCACAGGGCGCGGGCGGGTGGGAAGGGCAAAGTGATGTTGTGTTGGGGAGGGATGGAGGGAGGGTTGCCTGGTCCGGCTTTTCGTCCACCTTGCTCAGAAGCGTGGTGGCCTGGGGATGTGAGGTAAGGCCGGCATGGCGGCGAGGGAGAAACTGCGGGTGGCCGGGCCTTGCTGCCTGGCGCCCTGCCACAAGCGCCACAACCACCTGCATGCAGCGCAGCGGAGCCATGCCTGATGCTTCCCACACAGCAGGAGCTAGCAGCCGCTCGAGGCGCAGCACACCTGGAACATCTCTCCCGCGCCCTCGCAGTCCGCTGCGGTGACGATGGGGGTGTGGACATACAGGAAGCCGCGCTCCTGTGGGGGCCATTGTTGGTAGGGAGGGAGGGAAGGAGGCACAAGCACGGTGAAAACCATTGGTAGGGAGGGGAGGAGGGCAGCGTGCACATACAGGAAGCCGCGCTCCTGTGGGGTTGGTTGTGGTTGTTAGGGAGGGAGGGGAGGAGGCACGAGGGCGGCGAGTGCATTGCAGGTGGCATGCCGGCAAGCAGGCAGCTAGCCTGCCAGGCGCATGCTGAGGCATGCGGCACGCTGCCAGCCTGCCCCTGCTGCTCACAACAGCTCTCACACACGCCGCTCACATAATCTGCTGGTCACACAATCTGCTCACACACGCAACGCTGCTCACACCCACTGAGCACACAGGCTCAGCGTGCGCGCTGAGCACAAGCGAACTGCACCTGGAAGAAGCGGTGGGTGGCATATGCCAGCGCGTTGCGGATGCGGGCCACGGCGCCAATGGTGTTGGTGCTGCAGGGGCGTGGCAGCGCAGGGCAAGGAGACGAGGAATCAGCACAGGCAGGCCCATTCCTGGCCCCTTCCGTCACATTCCCGACCCCTTGCAGACATGGTGTTCAGCGTGCTGTTCAGGGCCTGCTCGAAAGCAGCTATGGCTACCCAGCTATGGTTACCCAGACACGGGTCAACAGTCTCTCCCATGCATGCCACTGCCAGCACTGTTCCGGCCCTGCCTCGTGGCCGTCATCTGTCGCCTCATCGCGCAGGACCTCCATCATGTGCCATGCCCCGAAAAACAGCAGGAACGGCGCATGGCAGTACACCAAAGCATGGCCCTCACCGCGGCCGCAGGTGCGCCTTCTCGCGCAGGAACTCAAACGACTGCTTCTTCTTGGCCAGCGGGTACTCTGCAGGGTCGGTGCTGCCCACGTGCACCACCTTGGTGGCCTTCAGCTCCACCTGTGGCAGTGGTGTGGTGGCGGTGGGCGGGCGGTGGGGGCATGTTGGGTTTAATGTGGCATTTGGCGGGGTCGGTGCTGCTTGTGGGCGCCACCTGGGTGGCCTTTCAGCTTGACACGCGCGTGGGATGCGTCTACTATGGTTGAAGCGGCAGGGAGGGAGCGCAAGTGCTAATGCACATGCAGGACAGGCAAGCAGCAATGTGATGCACACCCCATGCCTGGGATGGGAGGGTGAGGAATGGGAGATGTCGTGACCATCCGACACAGATCGCCCCACAGGGGGGTGCGCCAGCTGGCGCAGGGGCGGCTGCCTTAATGAGAAACGGTTGCTGTGCGAAGGCTAACTAGAGGAGGATTTCAAGGCAGGGGCGGGCCCCCGCTCATCACCACTCTCGCCTTCGCGTGCATGAGGTGATGGGGGGTGCAGGCCGGCACCACTGACCATCCGCCTGCCTGGCACACACACACCTTTGTACAAAGCCCGTAGGCACCGTGCATTTGATCACACAGTGCCTCGCCATGCTGCAACCGGGCCCTTTGAACTCAAAGCAAGCGGACAAAAGAGGGCCCCTTTCGCACCTTCTGCTTGGTGCCCTCCGGCGTCTGAGCCAGCACACCCTCAATCAGCACGCAGGTGGAGGTGGGGGTCAGAGACTTGAGGCCGCCCACAGCCTCGGCAACCTCCTTGTCTACCATGATCTGCGGGTGTTGAAATGCAGAGGGGGCACAGCATGCACAGCATGAGGGTGAGGCACGAGGTAGGGGAATGAGTGTGCCACCGCTCCGTCAGCCATGATCTGCACGGAGGTGGCGCAGCACGCACAGCATACAGGCGCTGCAGGAGGGCACGGTGATGTGGCAGCGCTGCCGGGTCGATGAACGCACTGCCGTGCATCCAAGCCATGCTGTGCCACGCAGCGTGCCTGCCCTCACCCCATGCCAGCACTCGCCTGCCTGCCCGCCAAGCCCCAATTTCACAGCAGCCCGCTTGCCAGCACCCAGGTGTCGCAGCAGCGCATGGCAGCACGTACTTCCCCCAGCCCTGCTCGTATTGCTTCTGCAGCCACCTCTCTGCCCTACCAGGACCAGCATCCATCTTCCTTGCCCAGCAACCACGCCACCTTATGCCCAACCCGCTCGGTCCACCACAGCGACAGTGCCTGGGCACCCCTCCAAGCCCAGCACCCACCTGGATGTTTTGGAAGCAGCTGCCGTCGTTGACCTCCAGGAAGGCGAATGCGCCAGCACCCGCCTCGCGCCCGGTCTTCACCCAACCGCCCACACGGATGGTGCGCCCCACGAGGGACAGCCCCTGGCTCTCCCCCTCCAGCACCGCAGCCACCATGGTGCGACCATAGGAGCGGCTGTAGGGAGCCACCAGATCCAGCTCAGCCTCCTTCTTGCGCAGTGACGCCTGCGGGGGGGGGCTAGGCGGGATGGATGGGTCGGCAGGTTGCCCTGCAGTGCAGCTGCGCACGAGCAGGCGGCAGCGGCGGCAAACGGCGGCAGGCGGCGCATGCCGCCCGGTCCCAACCCGCATGTGGGTGGCGCATTCCCGCACCTGCAGCGTCTCCAGCTGCTGGCGCAGCGCCTCCACCTCCTCCGCGGTCACGCCCGTGCCGTTGGTGGCCATCGCCTCAGTGGTGCTGCTGCTGGGGACCCCGCTGGCGGCGCAGACGCTAGCCCGTTGACTCCTGAGCGCGGCTGGCCGTGCAAATCTTGCAGCGGCACTCAATGACCTGCCTGCAACAGCGCGCGCAGCGGTGGGGAGCAGCAGCGGGCGGAGGGCCAGCAGACTGCAGCTCAGCATGAGAGGCTTGGGGCACGCCGGGGCAGCTGCCGGGGAATGTGTGTCACTGGGCAGCTCGGATGGCCGGCTGAATTGTGGTGCGGCAAGGTGGCGACCTGGTGGCGCACAGCATGGGAGGGAGCGCAGCACGCGGCTTTGAGACGATCTGTTCATGCGTGATTGATCGGGCAGTGAGGAGTGCCCGCCCCAATGGCCCACGGCCACTATGCAGCCACATGATCAGATGGCTCTCGTGCACCCCCAGCTCCAGCAGCGGCTCCTGGCTGCGCAGGCAGCGGGCAGCAGCCCCAGGGAAACGCTGATGGCGGTGTTGCAATGCTGGGAGCAAGTGGGCGAGGGCGCCGCCGCCGGCACAGGAGCGGCCACCTCTGCCGCGCTGCGCCGCCTGCTCGCCGCCTGCCCTCTGCCGGCGGCAGCACTGGCAGCATTAGCCGGCGCCAGCGGGCAACCTGCACCCTTTGGGATGGCACTGGCCGAGCTGGTGACTCGCAGCGTCGTGCCGGCAGGCGAGCTGCTGGCAGCGGTGCCGGCTGAGGCACTTGCGGCCGCTGTGGCAGACCTTCATGCAGCCGGGACCGCAGGCACATTGCCCGCCATGTCCGCCACAGCAGCAGCACACGCCTTTAACGCCCTAGTCAAAATGCTCGTCACAAGCAGCAGCGGCGCCGCCGCCGGAGGCTGGGGCGCTGCGATGGGCGCTGCAGCCCAGCAGGCACAAGGGCAGGGGCAGCAGCGGGCAGCGGATGCTGCGCTACATGCGCTGCGCCGCGCATGGACCGCTACATCGCAGCACCCAGCTGGCAGCAGCAGCACCGGGGATGGCAGCAGCAGCAGCGCGGCTGCTCTGCTGGCGGCGGTGGTGGATGTTGTGGATCGGGAGGTCTTCCCACGCCAGCGCGCCACCAGGCACGCCCGCCCCGCTGCGCCAAACAGTGTGGTGTTAGTGCTGCCACCGGTGCTGTTGGCAGTGATGGCATGCTAGATATGACCCCGGCAGCCATGACCCACGTCCAAACGTTCAAGCTCCCTGACAGCTGTGCCCCCCCTGCCCTTGCCTGCAGCTGGCTGTCGGCGGAACTTGCGCACTGCCTGCGAACAGGCCCTGCTGGCGGCGACAGCGGTGCTGCTGCGCCCCAGCACCCACGCACAGGTGCAGCAGAGGCAGCGGCAGCGGCGGGCACCACTGCCTGGGCGGCTGCCATGGCCGCCTTTGCAGGGGCTCTGCCCTCAGAGACGCTTCTCGAGCTGGTTCAGGCAGCAGTGTGGGACGGCCGCCTGGCTGCCCCACGGGCGGCCGCGCTGCTGGCTGCAGCAGGCACGCTGCGCCCCAGAGAGGCGGCCTCAAGGCGCACCGGTGTGGAGCGGTGGGCGCGCCAGCAGGCGGCGGCGGCGCTAGCACAGCACGCGGCGCCGCCCCTGCGCTGCGTCCTGCTGCTGCAGCGAGAGCTGAGTCTGGCGCTGCCGCCGCCAGGCAACGCTGCATCTTCTAGCGCAGGCGCAGGCAGGCAGCAGGCAGCAGCGGCACTGCAGGCAGCGCAGCAGCAGCAGCAGCACCAGCGGGGCCAGCCGCTGCCGCAAGCACCGGCCGCCCCGGCCGCCCCAGAGCAGCGCTACTCTGCCTGGGTGGCCGACACGCTTCTTGGTGGCGACAGCTTGCCGCACCTGCAATTCCTGGTGCAGCAGATACTCATCCCCATGTGCCCAGAAGACCCGCCCTGCTGGCTGGCTGCCCAGAGGGATGCCCTGCTGGCGCTGGTTGAGCGCACGCGTGGCGCGCCTGTGCTGCCTGCCAGCGGGGAGGCGGCGGCCAGAGAGTATTTGGAGCTCGCAAAGACGCGGCTCAGGGCTGAGGAGCAGCAGGCACAGCGGGCACAGCAGCAGGCGGGGCAGCAGCCGGCTGCTGCTGCGGGGGCGGCAGGCCAGGACTCGGCGCAGTTCAACCTGATGAAGGGGCGGCAGGTTGCGGCTTCGCTGCTCAGGGTGCGCGGCTGGCACTTTAGCTGGTAGTACCTGGTAGATTGAAGTCAAGTGCATACACTGCACTCTACCGTACTGCGATGCTGTGCTGCGATGTGGCTGCGCGCCTGTCCCACCCCAGTATGCTGCACACACCCAGTAGTGCTCTGCCTCCCATTGCGCACAAGTGGCCCCCTCCCGCTCCCCCTGCCCTCATGCATGCTCTGTGACGCCTTCGCCTGCGCAGGAGTGGGAGGAGGGGCGTGGCTGCCTGAGGGCCGACACGCTGTCGAGAATGGCGGACAAGGCGGGAGGGGTGTTCACGCGCCTCGAGATGGTGAACATGCTGGCACCGGCCCTGCTGGAGCCCTCATCTGACGGGGAAGTGGTGGCCCAGCGGGCGGCGTTCATGGAGGTGAGGCAGTACCACCAGCCTGGCAGTACCGCCCACCTGGCAGGCCACCTGGCCAGCACACCGCCTGCCCGCCTGCCCGATGCACCTCCCGGTCCTCATGCTATGAATGCTTGCGGCCTCACAGCGGGTTGTGGGCTCGCCACACAATGCACTGCCAGTGGTGCTGCTCCAAACCCCTGCCTGCCGCATACCCTGCCCGCCGTATACCCAATCCTTGCTGACTGGATTCCCCCCGGTGTTGCCGTACCTCTGCAGTACCTGTACGATGCGGTGCCCGGGAGCAGCAACGAAATCATGCAGTTCAAGCGCCTCTTTTCGCCAGGTCAGCCCGCCAGCTGGCAGCCCGGCACCCGCCTGGCAGCCAGGGTGCCACCCAAAGGCAGCCGCCTTCCTGGAACGGCTGCAACAAACCTGCATGGCAGCAGCACCCGCACACCAGGAAGTGCGGTCTTTGGCCTCTTCTTTGACACATGTACCGCGTCACCTCCCCATCTCTGCCGTACCCTCTCCCTCTGTCTGCAGATGCGGTGGCGCGGTACCGCCGCCTCTGCCTGCAATGCCAGCTGGAGGGCGCCAGCCTGGAAGAGCTGGCAAGTCGGGCCCCACAACTGCTGCTGGCCCCGCAGGCAGACAACGGCTCCGGCGGCGGCAGCGGCGGCAGCGGTGGTCACAAGGTGCTCGACCGACTGGGCCGGCTGGTGGGTGAGCAGCTGGCGCTGTGGCAGCAGCAGCAGGAGCAGCGGCAGCAGCGGGGCGGGCAGCCGCAGGCAGGGGTGCCAGCACCCCAGGGCATTGGCAGGCAGGCGGCTGCTGGGCCGGAGCAGCTGGCTGAAGTGCTGGCCAACCTGTGGACAGCTATCAGTGCTGCCCTGGCAGAGGCAATCAGTGGAGGCAGTCCCGGCGGCAGCCCAGGGCTGTCGGCGCTGGTAGTGGCAGCGCACTTGCTGAGCATCGCGCATGGCGAACCCCTGCTGCACGTGCCTCTGCTGAGACGCCTGCAGGGACAGCTGGCGGGGGAGGAGCCCACAACTGCAGGTACACAGCCACAGCAGCAGCAGCAGCAGCAGCAGCAGCAGCAGCAGCAGTTTAGCAGCAGGCAGCGGCTGGAGGCGGCGGCCATGCTTTGCACGGTGGCAGGAGCGCTGGTGCAGCCGCTGCACGCGCAGCAGCAGGGGCGGCAGCACGTGGGCAGCGGCGGTGGTCGGGCGCAGGCATCTGGCGGCATCTTAGCGGCCCTGCAGCCGCTGTTTGTGTGGCGGCAGCACAGCTCCAGCAGCAAAGGAGAGGCAGCCCAAGTGCCTGGCCCTTTGTGGCTGCAGCAGGTGCTGCATGGGCTGCCGCTGGGCAGCGCGCACGCCATGGCCAGGGCCGCTGACGTGGCAGCCGCGCACATCAGCTGCCTGTCCCACTTTCCCAGCTACGCCCTGCTGCCGGGCGACATGACCAGTGCAAGCGGCTTGCTACCGGCACAGCTGCTGTTGCGCTGGCGGCAGCCGGCGTCTGCGCTAGCTGCCGCAGCAGAAGGCTACAGCGGGGAGTTCGTGCATCACCTGGTCTTCCCAGCCTGCACCGCAGCCCTGCGTCTGCACCAGTGGCTGCTGCTGCGCCTCTCGGTGGCTCAGCAGCTGCCGGGGGGCGGCCTTGCTGGCAGCAGCAGGGCACCCAAGCGGCAGCGGCTGGAGGGCTGGGCCACGGGCACAACGGCGGTAACAGCAGAAGAGGAGGAGGAGGAGGAGGCAGCTGTTGCAGAAGAGGTGCTGCAGGTGTGCAGCGACGCGCTGCAGTCGGGCTGTGGAGCGCCCCTGGCTGCCGCAGCAGGTGAGCGCAAACCCGGGCTGCAGCGGTAGGCATGTACTTGCTTTGTACCACGCTGGCTTGCTGTGTTCTGAAGCGGGTTTCAGCTGGGCGCTGGCGGCAACTGAGGCACACCCTTGGATAGCTCGGGCAGCGCAGTGCTCACGAGCCCACCTGCCTCACTCGCACCTGCGTCTGCGCGCCGCTGCCCCACTGCAGGCAAGCTCCCCCTGCCGGCCTTCCTCTCCCTCGAAGCAGCCAGCAGCGCGGCCAGCGCCAGCGGCGCCCTACTGCCCCCCGGCGGTGCAGACGCTGCCTTCAGGCTGTGCTGCATGCTGTTCCTGACTCCAACAGCAGCAGGGGCGGGAGGCAGCTCAGAAGGCGCCATTCTGGCAGGCCTGATTGAGCCCCTAGTCCCTGCTGCCTCCTCTGCTGGCCCGGGTGGCGGCGCTGGCGCTGAGCTGGTGCCAGCGAGGTGCAGCCATGCTGACGTCGACCTGGTGCCAGACAGCGAGGATGAGGAAGAGGCAGCAGCAACAGTGGGTGCGCCCCTGCCAGCAGCAGCCCAGCCGGCGGCGGGCCCAGATGCAGCAGTGGAGGCTCTCGCGGCAGCAGCAGCAGCAGCGGTGCTGGTCGGGGGCAGCCCCGGCGCAAGCCAGCAGCTGCTGTCGGTGCCGGCAGCGGCTGCGGTGGCGACGTGTCAGCATGCGTGCGCCCACATGCTGCGCCTGCTGGCGGGCGCCCCGGGCAGCGCTCCCTTGTCGTCCCTGCTGGCCTCACTTCTCACCTCGCTGGTACGGCAGTGCCGCCAGCAGCTGCCGGCGGAGGTCGCGCCTGCCCCGCACGAGCAAGCATGGGGCCAGCAGCAGCAGCCAGTGCTGCCACTGGTGTGGGGCAGCGCGCGCCAGGCAGATGCGGTGCGGCAGCGCCTTGTGGGTCTAGCCAGCGCGCTCTTGCTGGAGCTGCTGCCGCTGCCGCTGTGCCCTGGCGGCGGCACAGCGCTGGCACGGCAGCGGGCGCAGCTGGCGGCAGTGGCAGAGGCGGTGCAGCATGGGATGGGAGGCAGCCCTGCAGTTGGGCCTGGCACGGCCCCGCCGGAGCTGCAGCAGCGGCTCGAGGCAGTGCTGGGTGGGAGCGGCTGAGTGTGCTGTGTCGGTGCCTGACGTGGCCTGTTCCCTGTGATTTCTGGCATGGTCCCTTTGGTTTCAATACGCCGAGCGCGGTCATATAGGTGGGGCCTGTGGGATGATGTTTGGGGGGGGGAATGGCAAGGAATCTAGCTGCAGGGGACAGTAGGCAGAGGCCTGCAGCCGCCTGCCTGCCGGCCGGCCTGGGGCTGGAGTGCACAGATGCATGCAGAGCCTCAGCTATGTCCTGCAATGACGACCGAGCTTCAGGCTGAGCAACAGGCGCGCCCTCCCCTCTCCGGAAAGCGAACTGTCACGTGCAGCTGCCGAGTACGCTGCTTGTGACATGCCTCCTCACTGGTGTGTCCGCTCACTACACGAGGACCACAGCCGGCCGCTGCGCAGCTCTCTGTCACTCCGGACAGTTCGAATGCGCCGAATTACATGCTTCCATCTCAGCGCATCGAGCCGGGGCTGATACGGAGAGAAGAGACGAGAGGTCGTGCATCCCGTCCGGAGCCCAACCGGAGGCCTGTTTTGCCCTTGGCTCCCCTGGCCAGGCGGCGGAGCAACCACTGCCCCCAGCTGGGATACTCAGCAAGAAACGTCTGTGACGTATTTTGCACCCCGCCTGCTTGTCTGTCAACAGCAACTGCATACCCTGCCGGTTCATGTCTGTTTACAAGGTGCGCGAGACGTAGGGATAACAATATGCAGCAGCGGCCGGCAGCGCTGTGATGACACGCACACAGGGCCTGGCATGGGTTCAATTTATGATATTACATGCCGGTGCCGGCCAGCTTCTATAATGTATGACCTCTAATAGGTTGCTTTCCATTCCTCAACATTTATAGGCTATGTTGTTGGTTTACGTGGCGAGAGTGCAACACTGCCTGCCCCAACACCATTGAGGCAGGGAGGTGGTGCAGCGCCTCAGTGCCAACTTGATCCAGGGCATGGGCTCTTGAGCCGGGCAGGTGGGGACGCTTCGAATGCGGCGCGGGTTTCTGGGGATAACTGGGGATGGATCGCTGGGGTTGCCTGGGGTCTGGGGGTGGCCTGCTGGGGACGGCGCCTGGGTTCTGGGCGTGTGTTGCATCTGTAGAAAGGCGAGTCACCCAGCAGTGCCGGGCTGCAGGGGAGCCGGCGGGGGTCCCAAGGATGCCTGCCGGGGATGGCCTGTGTTCTAGGGAGTGGGTTGGGCTCCTCCTGTAGAGCCGCGCCTCACCCAGCCAGCACGGGAGGGGGAGGGGAGCGGGGAGGCGGGGAGGGCTTGGGGGGCGGTGGTGGAGGGCGCGGGGGCCTCGGGGTCGGCGGCGGAGGCCGCGGGGACGGCGGAGGGCGCGGGCTGCAGGCAAGGAAGCAGGGGGGATGGTAGGGGTGAATACATGTGCACTAAGCATTGGGCACATGGGGACCACCTTGTGCCGCAGGCCAGGAGGATGGGAGGGGTGGAGAGCTCTGCAGAGCCCCCCACCATGGAGCCACCATCGGTGGCCAAAGCACTGCCTGTGGCTGCCACAAGCCACTCCTTGGGACTTGCCTCTGGGATACCCGTGGCGGCGGAGGCAGGGGAGGGGATGGTGGGGGTGGCGAGGGTGGGGGAGGGGACGGCTCCGGAGGTGGTGGGCTGGGAGGCGGTGAGGGGGGTGAGGGAGATGGGCTGGGCGGTGGGGGTGGCGGTGGCGAGGGTGAGGGCGGCGGAGGGGAAGGCGGGGGAGGGGGGGAGGGAGAGGGCGGGGGAGGGGAGGGGTGTGGTGGAGGAGGGGGAGGCGGCGAGGGAGAAGGATTTGGTGGGGGTGGTGAGGGCTGGGGAGGGGGTGGAGAGGGAGAGGGAGGCGGCGGCGAAGGATTGGGTGGGCTTGGGGACGGTGGTGGCTTGGGGAAGGGCGGCGGCGGGCGCGGGGATGGAGGGGGGCGCGGGCTGCATTATAGGGCAAAGGTGGCATGCGTGATGGCAGATGTGAACACACCAGCACCGGCATTGGGCATGTGGCGTACACCCTCTTGCTGCTGACCAGGATGCCAAATGGGGTAGGAAGTTCTGCAGCACAGAGCGCCCAAAGTAAGTTACTGTGCACGGCTACTGTGGTGCCTGTGGCTGCCAGAAACCAGTCCTTGGGACTTGCCTCTGAGAGGCCCGTGGCGGCGGAGGCGGCGAGGGGTTGGGTGGGGGTGGCGAGGGCGGGGGAGGAGACGGCTCCGGAGGTGGTGGGCTGGGAGGCGGCGGCGGGGGTGGTGGAGATGGGTTGGGCGGTGGTGGAGGCGGGGGAGAGGGGTTGGGAGGCGGCGGGGGCGGCGGGGAAGGCTCAGGGGGTGGCGGCGAGGGCGGCGGAGGAGGAGGGGGCGATGGTGGGGGCGGGGAGGGCAGGGGTGGAGGTGGGGGCGGAGAGGGCTCGGGTGGGGGCGGTGATGGAGACGGAGGCGGCGGCGACGGGTGGGGTGGGCTTGGGGACGGTGGTGGCTTGGGGAAGGGCGGGGACGGACGCGGGGATGGAGGGGGGCGCGGGCTGCAAGAGGGCGGCATGAGGCTTGCGGGTTAGCGCTAGCTTTCAGGCCAGCACGCACTGGCAAGCGGGTGCAGCTGCTGACATGCGTTGACAGCCTGTTGCCTCCTTTGCCAGGCAGTGCGCACCTTTGGGAGGCCCGTGGCGGCGGGGGGGCGGGTGGGGGTGGCGAGGGCGGGGGAGGAGACGGCTCCGGAGGCGTTGGGCTGGGAGGCGGCGGCGGGGGTGGTGGAGATGGGCTGGGTGGTGGTGGGGGCGGGGGAGAGGGATTGGGAGGCGTCGGGGGCGGCGGGGATGGCGCCGGGGGTGGCGGCGAGGGCGGAGGAGGAGGGGAGGGTGATGGTGGTGGCGGGGAAGGTGGGGGGGGAGGCGGGGGCGGCGAGGGCTTGGGTGGGGGCGGCGAAGGGAAAGGCGGTGGGGGCGACTGGGGAGGCGGGGGCGGTGGCCTGGGAGGCCTGGGGAGGGGCGGGGACGGCCTGGGGGAGGGCGGAGGCCTGGGGCTGCATACATACAGAGGAGGGCGGGGGGGGCAGCGTGTGGTGAGGCTCCCGCCAGGCACCCGGACGGCGCTCCTCCAGGGCTTGCAAGTGCCAGCAGCACGCAATTGGGGGGGCATGTCCAGCCAGCATGCGCCCGGGGCCACTCACGCTTGCGTGGTGCGAGGGGGCGGGGGGGCCGGGGGCGATGGGGGAGGGGGGGAGGGCGGCGGGGGAGGCGGGCTGGCTTGCAGCAGGCCGCGGCCTTGCGCCCTGCAAGACAGGGCGGGCAGGGTGGGCCGCTCAGCGCCCGGTGTCGTTGCAGCACACACTGTGGCGGAGCCAGGCGGTGGCGGCACAGCCCACTAGGCCAGATGTCATCAAAGTCCCAAGCGCAACAGACTGTGCTGTCCCATTCCAGCAGCAGACATGATGCATGTATTGGGGCAACAGGAAAGCAGGGGGCCTCTGATGCTGGCGGCTGGCAGCTGCAAAGGCGGCGGCCGCCCGGGAGTGGCGCACCCCACCAGTCACTCACCGCAGCCGGTGCGGTGCCCCTTCGGCCACAGCGACGCACAGGCCTGCGCATCGCGTTGAGGATGGCTTTGTGACTGGATGCAAGAAAGGCTTTGCGGCTTGCGCAGCGCCCGCCCCCACGTTCACGGCCGTTCATGAGGCCGGCATGGTAACACACTTACGAACCCCGCCTCCTTCTATCACCATCATACCTGCGACGATCAGGGTCGCCAGGCGCCAGCCCGCTACGGCGAGCCTGGGCATGGTTTAAAGCCCGGCAATTGATGCAGACCCTGCGCAAGCGGGCGGTAGGGGGGTGGAGAGTCAAGAGAAATGACGCTGGGCGTGAGGCCAGCTTCTCTGGGCTGTAAAAGACGTCGCAGCCCGGCTGACCGGAGTACACCGGGACTCGTGCAATTGCTGAGCTGGACAGCTCAGCTCGTGCTATCGGTCACAGGGATTTGGGCACCCTAGGTGCCCTGTCGAGGGCTCTTCAAGCCCCACTCACTGTGTGAATAATTGGAGCAGGCAGCGACAGGTCCGGCCTTGGCCGGGGTGGTCGAAAGACCTCTGCCCACCACCGCCGGCAACACACCGCCCGCCAGCCCGGCAGTATCTGCAGCGCTGCGCATTTCTGGCACCTCCTTAAACCCCATCCCACCCTGTATCGACATTAGTGGAACCGCATGGCTGTTCTCAGATGCAAATTTCGTAGTTTGCTGCAGGAAATTGACCCCTGGCACTCGTGGGACCGCAGGGGAACTGCACCGCAGGGGCGGGGTGCCCACCGGCAGCCCCCCAGGGGGCGGGGAGCACCGCCTGCCGCCAGCGCAGCGCGCCGTGCTCATACCTGAACATTGAACACGCATGCCGTGGCTGGCTGCTGCGGGATGCGCGAAAGAGGGCACCTCGCCTGCACATGCCACCTAGGCACCATAGCTTGTGTGTGCATTGCTGTGCCTGACCCAGACGAGGCTGTGGCGTCCACCTGTTGACAGTGCCCTTCATCTGCTCCTACACTGGCCTGCCACGAGCTCCCCGCCCTCCCACCTGCACCTCCCTGCTGCCCACCACAGCCTCTCCGCTACTAGCATAGTATGCCATCCTGTAACGAGGAATGTTCATGCCTTTGTGGCAGTCAGCTGTCTTTCTGGCGGGTGCTGAAGGGCCACAGAACCCCGCTCCCATCCACTTGCAGGGCGAGATGGCTGGCGGCAGCCACCCTGTTGCCGCCTTCCCTCTGCCGCAGGCCTCATGCCTTCACTTTGTTTTCAAAGCGGGGTAGCAAAGCAAGCCAGCTGGATGCCAGGGCAAGCCAAGCAGATCCTCTGTGACCTGGCGCCAGCTCAGCACGTCCCGCTTCTGGGGGGCTTCTGAGCTGGCCCCTCCATGTGCCTGCCACCCTGCCCATCACTGCCGCCCCCGCTGCAGCGCAACACTTGTGTGATGCAGCGGGCGGCCAGCCGCGGCACGCGGGGCTGTGCGTCCATGCTGCAGGCGGCAGAGCTTGCAACATTTACAGCTGTGTGGGGGCGGCGGCTCAGTGCCAGCCGTGGCATGGGCCAGCAATCAGTGGACCAGCGGCGCTGTGCGCGCTCTGGTTGCAGTGGGGGAGGTGCAGCGGGGAGCGGAGGGGAGCGGAGGGGAGCGGAGCAGGGGGAAGCAGGGGACGCCAGAGAGTCGGGATGGGGCGTCAAGCAAAGGGGGTGGTTGGCGGCAACAAACATGAAACATGCGGGCGGGGCCGGCGCGGGGTCTGTCATTTGTTTCAAATCAAGGCGGCCAGGCGAGGCCAGCCGGCTGCGTGGCAGGCATTGCAGCGCAGGCGGCGCGCGCTGTCAGCCGAGTGCGCGGGTGCTGAATGCCACAGCACCACGGTTAAGCGGCGCGGGGCCGGAGGCACGTGAAGATGGACTGAGGGGCCCCAAAGGTAATTGTAGGACCCGTAAGGTCATTCCAAGAGGAGTGGGGAGGGAGGTGGCGCTGGGGTCCCCCAAACAAGCTGCCACCGCCGCGCCGAGTGCCCAGCATGAGCGGCTTTATTGGTGCAGGGTGTCCAGTGTTCAAGGAGCCTGGCTATCTGCATGTGATGCGGCGCGCCGCCCCGGCCACAACTGGCCTAGACGTCGTTGCGCCGTTCAGCCGCTTGCCGTGCCTGGCCTGGCTCAGAAGATGCTGCCGCCGCCGCGCTTCTTCCCCAGCATCATGTCTTTTGCCTCGTTCACCTTGGCTGCAATGAAGGAGCTGCCCCCCGCGTCCGGGTGGTTTGAAATCATGATGCGCCGGTGCGCCTCCTTGACCTGCGGGGGCAACCAGGGCGCAGGGCGTGTCACAAGGGCTGCCAGCAAGCAAGGGTGCACGCAATGTGCTTGATGGCGCCATGGCGCGCTTGCATCCCAAAGGAATCGGCAGCAGGCAGACGCTGAGCAGGGCAAGCTACCCGCCCGACACCATTCATACGCAGGCCGCGTAAGCCGCCCGCCTGCCTCTGCAGCCTTTCGTGCGCCCCGCGGCCGGCCAGTGCAGCTGCACCATGCACCCTACCTGCCCTGCCCCCGCTGCTCCACCCCAGCACCGCCCTCCCTTCCCCAGCCCCGCCTTGTCTCCCCCTGGCCCCGCCCTCCCTTCCCTGGCCCCGCCTCCCACACCCTGCTCGTGTCACTGCAAGCCCCCTCCCTTGCCCTGACGGCTGCAAAGGTACAAAAAAGTACTCCGTCCCATCCTTCCCTGCCCACCTTCTCCTCGGGTGCGCTCTCCCGCACCCCCAGTATGAGCGCCGCCTCTCTCCGGTTCATCTCAGACTGGAAGCCGCCCTGCAGCAGCAGGGGAGGAGAGGGTTGGGGGGCCAGGTTGGACACGGCGGCCGCTGCCTCTCTACGAATCATATCAGAGCCCAACTGCAGGGGACTTGCAGGACAAGGAAAGGCCAGGGGTAGGGGTAGACAGGGCAGCTGCGCCAGGCGGGGGTTGGGGCGCCCAGGTGGGGCAGATGAGCATGGGCGGAAGTCACAATTGGCAGCTCGCATCAGGCCCACGCGTAGCTGCTCCTCACGCTAAACACGCCCAGACCACGCTGGCTTGTATGCTGTTTCCGCTGCTTCGTTTCTGACAGGCACACGCCCCCTTCCCTGTCCCGCTCGCCTTGTAAAACTGCCGCATGCGGGGCCCCGCAGATTTGAAGGCCTGGAACGCCTGCAGCGCGGCGCGAGCGCCATAGGCAGCCGCGCCCACCGCCAGCCCCGCCACCAGCGGCGTCGCCTGCAGCAGGGAAGTGGCGTGAGGGGCTTGCGAGGTGGCGGCGTGCTGGGAGGCACCACCGGCAGCGGCAGCGGCGGCGGCAGTGGCAGCGGCAGCAGAGAGTCGCCAGCAGCGACGGTCCTCAGAAGCGGGCTGTCACGCTCCAACCGAGCTGGTGCGTGTGGCTGAGCACGAGGGTTGCCGCAGGAGGAAGAGCTCCTAGCAAGTTCCCTCCCCCTCACCATATTGGCCCAAGCGCGGCGCTAGGCTGGGTTTCTGGTTCTTGATGAACGAACGGACTGGTGCTCAGGCTACCAGAAGGGTGCAGAAGAATGCCAGAGAGACTCCTAGAGCTCCAAAAGTTGCGCGCTCGCACTTGCGGTGCCCTTTAGATTGACGAACACTAATTGTGGAGATAGCAGGGACTGCGGTTGGGAAGCCCGAAGGCTCTCGAGCTGGCCAGCTAGCACAGCATGCCGCAGCAGGTTTCCCAGTTTCGCCACCCTGGCTCGTTTGGCACCACTGTTTACGCACTTTGACAATCACACAACGCCTCAGAAATCGTAGACAAGTGCCAGCGATTGGGTCGAGTGTGCAACAAAGCTTCTCGCGTTTGGCAGCACCTACAGGCGGGCCTGGCGGCGGGAAGGATGGAGACGGTGGAGTTGCCAAAGAAGGTGGAGGAGGGTGAGCGCCAGAGGCAGCCGGGGTGGCCACACCCGCCCGCCGCCGCCGCTTCCGCCGCTGCCGCCTGCTTTCATTGCTGCACTTGCCCATGCTCCCCCTGCCCATGCTCGTGTGTCTCCCCACCTGCTGCAGCGCTGTTCTACCGCCTAAAGCAGAAGGGGTTCCAGGAGTGCAAGGTGTACTCGGATGCCTACGCCGAGTGCATCACGGGGCGCGTGCTGTCGGTGGCGTGGGCCTGCCGCAAGGAGATGAAGGCACTCTCAGACTGCATGAGCATGCAGTGAGTGGGTGGGTGGGCGGCTGACGTCTGGCTATGGGCATCCCAAAGACTGGGGTGGGGTGGGGGTGGGAGCGCAGGGGCAGCGGCGCTCCCTCTGGGCCGAGCCCGTGAGTGGTTGTCTTGGAAAGTTGTTCGTGCTCAGCAGAGCGGCGGCGGGGGCGTGTTGGTTTTTTTGACTGCCAGCAGGGGTTCAAGGCGCTTTCAGACTGCATGAGCATAAGGCGATCAGGTGGGCTGCGGCTAGGGCAGGATGGCTGGTGGGGCAGAAGGCCACCCGCCCCTCCCTGGCTGGCTTGGTCCGCCTCCCACCACAACCCACCCCTGCTCTGGCCCCTGAACCTGAACCTGAGCAGGTGCCGCTGCAGCACAGTTCCGCTAGAAGGGCTGACCGATGTATCTCAACCACCAACTGCTATCGCAATGCTTCCTTGTCCTACACCCATCGCAGCACGGGGCGGCTAGAGGAGCTGAAGGCGCGGTATGTGGCGGCAGGGTCGCCATCAAACCCAGACTGGGGCAAGCTGCTGGAGGGGCTCTGACTTACGCTTGGCTACTTGATCATTGTAGAGATCTCCAGCAAGGCAATGCAGAGCTGAAACACACACCTGCGCTTGGTTTGACCTGCAAGCTGCTGGAGGGCCCCTGTTGGGCCCCGCCCCGCCCCTGTATTTGCACCACACGGAATTACTGACCTCTTGGTAGCAGCGGCGCGCTGGACTGGGTGCCATGCACACCCAGCAACGCTGCACCCCCGTCTCTGTGCCGGCCCTCCTCCATGCCCGCGCACTTGTACTTGTAAGCTTGACACTACTAAAACGATGGTCAGATGAATGTGGAAGGCAAATGTCCGTCTTTCGAAAAAGGAGTCAGGTGTGCAGGAGACGTGTGCGAGGCAGCAGGGGCAGTCTGGCGGTTGGGGACGAGGACGGCAGGGGGAGAAGCAGGAGGATGCCGAACGCAATGTACAGGGATCGCGGATGAATGGGGTCATGTGGGCAAATGCTTAGGAATCCAAAGGGAGTGGTGAGGGAGTGCAGCCACAATGCGTGGCATTGAGAGTGGGGGGAGACCGAGCCCCGCTGGCCCAAGGGGCCCGAAAAATGACGAGAGGATGAGGCCAGAGGGGCACTCTGGTGAAGGGAATCGCGGGAGCAGGGTTGCAGGTTCGGTTGGAGGGCAAGGGACGCTGGGGAGTTAGGGGGCAGTAGGGGCAATGGGCGGACAGGTTGCCGCGAGGTGGCGGCGGGGCAGGGGCGGGAGCTACAGAAGGCAGGAAGGATGGGGCAGGTGGGGTAAAGAGCAGAGGCTACACTGGGGCAAAGGCTGCTTGAGGAGGGTGCGTACACTGGCATTTGGGAGGGACAGAGGCTGTGCATGGCAGCGGGTCACAAGAAATGGCTGGCAGGAGTGCTTGTTAGATATGGGAAGAAGAGACGTGCACTTGTTGAGACCTGCAGCAAGCGACAAGGTGTGCATCAAGAGGCCGGCCCTGCCAATATGCACGCCGCAGAGCTTCAGCCGGAGGGCGGCGCTGACGTGGGCGTGCCACGCTTGCGGCGGTTGCGGCTGCTGCTGCGTGCTGTGCGTGAGTGGGCGGGAGCAGGATCCGAGGCGTGAGTAGTGCCGCCTGGCGTCCCAGCCTCCGTCTTCACCCAACCCAAGCCTGCTGCTGCCGCAGGTGCTGCAGACTCTCCTCTTGCTGGTACTATTGAAGCAGCTGCTGCTGCGGGTTGGGTGGTCAAGGCAGCGTGTGTGAACACCGCCGCCATCACACGTGCTGCTGCTGCTGCTGCTGCTGCTGCTGCTGCGCCTGCGGGCGACACTGGCAGCGCAGGCACGGCTGCACTTGCTGGCGGCACGCCGCTGCCTGCAGCACCACAGTCGTCAGGTGTGAGCATCGGGAGGAAGGGATGACTGGCTGCAAGCTGGCAACCCCCAAGTGTATTGTCGATACTGACATCAGCAGGTCCTTTCCTCCTCTACACAAGGGCAGTCGCCTGGGCTGCCCTGCTGGTCACTGCGCGCCAGCATGGCTACGCTGCGGCACTCACC
Organism: Micractinium sp. NFX-FRZ; assembly: GCA_029339195.1. Taxonomy (NCBI): domain Eukaryota; kingdom Viridiplantae; phylum Chlorophyta; class Trebouxiophyceae; order Chlorellales; family Chlorellaceae; genus Micractinium; species Micractinium sp. NFX-FRZ. The sequence continues at coordinate 21,756 of JAPTJF010000063.1, read as the reverse complement.
TGCGGCTGCATGTGCCTGCGGCTCAACGTCTCCTGCTGCTGCTGCTGCTGCCGCTGCTGCGTCGGCGGCCGTAGCTAATCCGTCCGCTTCCCCCTCAGCTGGTGTTGCGGCCACCGCAGCATGTGTGCCTGCGGTGGGCGTGGCAGGCGGGGGCAGAGGGTGCTTGCGCGGCCGCCCTCGCTTCCTGCGCACAGGTGTCGCCGCCTCTGCCACGGCTGCCTGCCAGTCGGGAGGCACCGCGCCTGGCGGCACCTGCTGCTGCTGCTGCGGTGACTGCTGCTGTTGCTGCAGCTGCTGCTGCTCCGGCAAGGGGTGCTTCCTGGGTCGCCCCCGCTTCCTGGGCGCGACTCTGCTGCAAAGGCAGTAGGGGTGAGCGGTCGACACGAGTGCAGGGGCACAGCCGACGTGCGACGGGCCCACCCACCGCCCACCCGCCACAACAGCAACAGGCACCCAGCTGTCCCGCACAGGAACTCGATGGCGTCGGCCACCCCGTCAGGCTTTGAATGTGGGGAATATGAGGGGTTATCAGCTTCACCGCGTCCCACATGCCGCTGAGAGCTGCTCAGGCGTGTTGCACTGGACTGGGCTCTTCCGGCACCCTGCTTCCTGTTTCGGCGGCCCGGCCACACGCAGTGAGCATGATGATCGACTGCAGACGCACACCCACCCTTGCGGCGTGCCCTGCGCGCTTGCTGGTGAAGGCTGCTGTTGCGACTCTTGTTGCATCGCAAGCTGCCGCGGGTCAGCGACCCATATAGGCCTTCGAATTGCATGCAATTGTCAATAAACAACAAGCAGAAGGCCAACAACCCTGGCATGCGGTGAGTACAGCACAGCAGCTGCATGAACCGCAGGCCCCTCTGTGCCAATTCACACCCTGCCACCCCCATCCGCCAATCGGTGCTCCCGAAGAGCTGCTTTCACAATGGGGGATCCCTGCAGCGCCTGGGCGGCGGTCCTTGCTGCGGCTCACGCTGCCGCTCAAACTCCTCTGCTCGTGGGCGCCGTCTGTGGCGCTCTGCTGGTAGCACTGCTGATCACCAAGCTGATGGGGCAGCGGGTGCCGTCGATCACCGTGGAGCCAATTTCGGGTGGGGTGGCAGCGGCACTTTGGCTCAATTTTGCGTTAATGCTGCTGCGACGCCACCCGTGATCATCCGGAACGCAATGCACTGAGGTGGGAGTGGATCAACACGAGCGGTGTGCCGCCGACCACCTGCCGCCACCTGCGGTGCGCCGCCGCCTGCTGAAGTTGGCAACGCGCCGGTGGCTGGGGCCCCCCGCTGGCCCCTCAAGCGCGGGATACTCAGGTTGCTACTCCAGCACTGTCGCACCCCGCTACGGCCCACTTTACCGCTGCCCGTGCCCGTGCCCGTGCCCGTGCCGCCCCCGCAGGCGAGTCTGCGCCCGGCAGCCCGCGCCGGTCCCCGCGCAAGACCGCTGCCAAGAACATGATCCCCTGCCTGGACCCGGGCACCCAGGAGCTGCTGGGGTATGCGCCTGCCATGTCAGCAGACCAGGTGGGCAGGGAGGCATGCATCCCACTGTGTTTTTAGCCTCTTGCTGGAGACAGGGAGGGGGATCCCCCACCCCTCCGCTTGAGACCAACCCTGCAGTGACGGACCAGCCTTGGCGTGTGTTGCATCACACAGGCGACCGCGTCTCTGTCCTAACCGACCACCCTTGGCACCTGTTTTCCTTGACCCAGGTGCGGGAGCTGGTGGCGCGCGCCAAGGAGGCGGGCGAGCACTGGCGGCGCAGCAGCTACGCGCAGCGCCGCCTGCTGCTGCGCATCATCCTCAAGTTCATTGTGGAGAACCAGGGGGAAATCTGCCGGTGAGGAGGGCCTGGTTGATAACGACGGGATGACTTGTATTGTTGGGAAGCAGGGGCAGATCTGCCGGCGAGGAGGGCTTGGTCGGGATGACTTGTGTTGTGGAGAACCAGGAGGAGATTTGCCGGTGAGAAAGCATGGCACTGAAGGGCAGTCTTGGTGGGCGGATGGTCTGCAAACATACGTACGCTGTGGGGTGTTTAGTGTGAGGCGCATCACCTCCAGGTTTTGTTGTGGAGAACCAGGGGGAGATCTGCCGGCGAGAGGGGCTTGATTGGTAAGGGATAGAGTTTGTGCTGTGAAGAGGACCCAGAGGAGGTCTGCCGGTGGGGTTGATATGTGAAAAGGCACAAGGTGGGTGGGGTGGCAAGGGAGAGGCACATCATCCTCACGTCATTGTTGATGGACCAGGAGGAGATCTGCCGCTGGGAAGGCCTTGATATATGCAAAGGCACAAGGTGGGTGGGGTGTTGGGCGTGAGGCTGTAGTTGATCGTTGCCTCTCATAACGAAGAAACACTCCAGCCCACTCCCTCCTGTTTCACACGTCTTTGTCCCAACAGGGCCTCTGCCATCGACTCTGGCAAGCCGCTGGGTCGCCGCCGCCTTTGTGGGGAGTCGGTTGCCAACCCTCTCATCCACCAACCCCTGCACCCCTCCCCATCACCACCCATGCAGGGTGTCTGCCATCGACTCTGGCAAGCCGCTGGTGGACGCCGCCTTTGGGGAGGTGATTGTGACGTGCGAGAAGATATGGTGGCTCTGCCAGCAGGGCGAGCAGCACCTGCGGCCCGAGACGCGGTCGGCCGGCACCATGGTGGGTGGGGGCACCATGGGCAGGTGGCGCAGAGAGTACGGGAGCTTTCTTGTAGGGAGACGGGCTAGGGGCGCATACAGCGTGGGGCGCGGGCAGCCGGCATCATGGTGAGTGCGGCAGGTGGGGGCAAAGTGTGAGTGTTGCGGTGGGGTGCAGGCTGGTGCAGTGATGTCCAAAGGAGGCAGGGGCCGCCGAGGGGAGGTGCGGGTGCCTGCCTGCCTGCGGGACAGCAACAGGCGAGGGCGGGGGGCGAGGGGTGAGCTGCGGGGAGGTTTGCTGGCTGTGCCAGCAGGGCAAGCAGCACCTGCACGGTCTGAGAAGATGTGCGCTGGCGCCATGGCGAGTAGGGGCAGGTGGAGGGGTGCCCCGCAGGTGTTGCTCAATGCCGTACTCCTCCTCCTGTCCCCTTCCCACCCACCCCTCCTCCCTCCCAGGCTCCCCCGCCCACCTCTGAACACACACATGTTGTACACGCACGTCCTGCTCTCCCCCACCCGCTTATGCCTCGTCTCCCTTGTATGCCCCCCTCCCCACCTCTGGTCACGCAGATGTTCTACAAGCACGCGCGTGTCGAGTACGTGCCCATTGGCGTGGTGGGCGCCATCGTGCCCTGGAACTACCCCTTCCACAACATCTTCAACCCGCTCACCGCCGCCCTGTTTGCGGGCAACGCAATCGTCATCAAGGTGTGGGGGGGTAGCGCGTGGGTGTGTGTTGGTGTGTGTGTTTGGCCCTGACTGTGGGTGGGGTGGGGGCGGCAGCGGCAGGGTTGAAGTGATGGGCAGGCAGGGTCGTAACAGAATTGCTCTTGCCCGCTGCCACCGTGTTGATGCCCGCTGCCACCCTGCTGATGTCGCCGTTGAGGTGCAGCTAGTCCGTGCTGCGTGTGTGTGCAGCAGTGTGCGTCGTTGTGGCTGGGGTCGGGGCGGCGACAGCAGGTTTGAGAGGGTGGGCACGCAGTGGCTCTCTGCCCTTGTCGGCTGCCACCCTGGTGCCGCGCACCTGTGCAAACAACCTGCTCACCCTCTGATGTTGTTCCAGGTGTCTGAGCACGCCTCCTGGTCCGCCCTCTACTACAAGCGCATCATTGATGCGGCGCTGGCAGCGGCGGGCGCCCCGGCAGACCTGGTGCAGGTAGGGCGGTGGCCTGATTATGAGAGAGGAGGGAAGCTTCACCTTCTCTGCCTGTGTTTGATTGACGGCCTGTGAGGCGGTGGTTTTATAATTAGACGAGAGGAAAGGTGGGCCGTCTGTGCCTGTGTTTGAATGATCGCCTGGGTGTGTGTATGAGAGGGTCCCGCTTGCTGACTTGGTGAGCAAGTGCGTGCTGGGCATGAGCACCTGCTGGGATACGTGCACCAGCACCTTATGTGCTTGCACTGCAGCACAACAAGGCTGGCGCTGGTGGCCCCACCGCCCCTGCTGCACCGCCCCTGCTGCATCCCTCTTGCTGGCGGGCGATGTCCAAGGCGGTTCGTGCGCCGGCCACCTCTCCTGTGCCGCTGCTTCTCAACTTGAGTCTTCTTGTCACTTGTTGCTGCCCCTTGCCTTCCTCCAAGCAGATTGTGACGGGCTACGGCGAGGCGGGCCACGCGCTGGTCACCTCCCCGGACGTCGGCAAGCTCATCTTTGTGGGGTCCACCCAGATCGGGCGCAAGGTGGGGTGGGGAGGGCGGGGTTGTGTGCGTGTGCATGTGTGCGCGTGCGCGTGCGCGTGTGCGTGTGCATGCGCGTTGGCACGTGTCCGGCTGCCATAGTGGGGCCCACCTCAGATTGGGCACAGGGTACGGAGAATAACTGCTGCATGTTCTCTCATGTGTGGGAGCGGATGCGGAGGGCGGGGGTTGAGACGAGGTTGAGATGCGTCCGCAAAGGGCATTGTTGTGTAGTCCTTGTGATTTGCCAGGCCAGGGAGGCAGCTGCCTCACAGTTGCTCACCTCCCTCTCTCAACTGTCGGTTCACCTGCCCTTCCTCATTCCTCCCCTCATCTCCCCTCCCCTCCCTGGCCCCATTCCCTCGCGTCGCCAGGTCATGGAGGCAGCTGCCCAGAACCTGACCCCCGTGGTGCTGGAGCTGGGCGGCAAGGACGCCTTCATCGTGTGCGACGACGCCGACCTGGATCAGGTGTGCTTTCATTAGCACAGGCAGCGCATACTGCTAGGGGCGGGACATGCTGCCAGCAGCGGGACCGGCGGACAGTTGGAGGGGGCGGTGCTGCCACTGCTGGTGCCCAGCCGCTGCACGCCTCCTCGCCCGTGAGATCCCCGTGACCGCTCGCCCGCCCTCCCCGCCCGCCCTCCCCCACCCGCGCACAGGTGCTGCCCACCGCGCTGCGCGGCGCCTTCCAGTCGTGCGGCCAGAACTGCGCGGGGGCGGAGCGCTTCATTGTGCAGGAGCGTGTGTATGGCGAGTTTGTGAGGTGAGGCGGCTGTTCGTCCTCTTCCCTCTGGGGCGTATTGTTAGCAGACCAATGGGTGCACAGTGCACCATTGTGCAGGAGCGGCGGTTTATGACGCGCGTTTGTGAGATGAGCACTGTTGTGGGACTCTCTCTTTGCACCCTCCCCGCGTGCCTTCCCCACTCCCCCTGGACTTCACACGCCCTCCCTGCACTGCACTGCCCCGCCATGCCCTGCCCTTCACCTCCCCTCCCGCCCCGCACCCCTGCCTGCAGGCGCGCCGCCGAGACCACCTCCCGCCTGCGCCAGGGCGCCGCCAGCGGCGAGGAGATGGTGGACTGCGGGGCCATGTGCATGCCGGGGGCGGCGGAGAAGGTGCAGGAGCTGATTGACGACGCTGTGAAGAAGGGCGCCAAGGTGGGTGGCTCCTCAGGGGAAGGGTGAACTGCGGGGCCACGTGCATGCCGCCGGCGCATGAGAAAGACCTGCTTGGCAGTGCTGGGACGGGGCCTCGGCAGGGTGATGTGGGTGGGGTGACAGGCACCCCGCTCGCCCGTCCACACGCCCTGTTCTTTCTTCTCAGGAAGGTGCTGCCCTGCTGGCACCCTCCCCCAGTTCACCCCCTACTGCGCTGCCGCCACTCCTGCTCACCTCCCCTCCTCCTCGCCCTGCACCCGTCTCCCCCCGCACTGCAGGTGCTGGCAGGTGGCAAGCTGCCGTCGCGGCGCTCTGGCGGGGCCTCCCCCTCCCAGTTCTACCCGCCCACCGTTGTGACTGATGTCACCCCGGCGATGCGCATCTGGCAGGAGGAGGTGTTTGGCCCCGTCATGGCGGGTAGGCTTTCTTGTCTCCTGGCACCTTGGCTTTGGTTTGGGGCTGAAGTGCTCCGGCAGGAGTTGCTTGGTCCCAGTTGATGGCGGGTGACTGTTGTATTAACTGAGGCGTTTGGTCCCAGTTGATGGCGGGTGACTGTTGTATCACTTGAGGTGTTTGGTCCCAGTGATGGCGGGTGCCTGGAGTAGGGCAGCACTGCTGGCAGGCGGGAAAGCGTGGGCAGCATGGCTTGCAGGAACTCTGGGTGCCTGCCGCACTTCCTGTAACGTGGGGGCACCCTCTCCCCTCCCCACTCACAATCAATATTGCCATAAAGCCAAGCACGTTCTTCTGGTCATCTGTGAATCCAACCAGTGCGCACATTGCCCCCCCTGCAGTGGTCAAGTTCTCCAAGGACGACGAGGCGGTGGCCATCGCCAACGACTGCCCCTTTGGCCTGGGCAGCTCCGTGTTCAGCGGCAGCCGGCGGCGGGCGCGCGCCATCGGCCAGCGCCTGGAGGTGCGCTTGACACACTGGTTGGAGGCATTCCAAGCGGGGTCGGGGTGTTCAGCCTGTTTCTGGGGTGTCCAGCGGCGGCGGATGGAGTGCGCGGGGCTTCCGAGTGGCGCAGTGCGCGGGGGTGTGCCTGGGCATCGTGAGGCCTGGCAGCAGTATGGCAAATGGGGCCCCTGCTGCTTCTTCCCGCTCCCTTGCCCTGCACATCCTGGCCCCTGCACCGTGCTCTCCCACTCATCCCTATCCCTGCCATTCTGCCTCCTCTCCCTGCTCCTTCCACCCTCGCCCTCCCCGCTCCCCTGCCGCCCTCCCACCCACAGGCGGGCATGACCAGCATCAACGACTTTGCCACCACCTACATGTGCCAGTCCCTGCCCTTTGGCGGCGTCAAGCACTCGGGCTTTGACCGCTTTGCGGGCATCGAGGGACTGCGGGGCATGTGCATACCCAAGGTGCGGCGTAGGGCGAGTGTGTGGCGTTCTGTGTGGTGCAGGGCAGGCGAGGGGTGGTGTAAGAGGGTGCTTGGGGCACCGGGATTTCAGCGAGGGCCAGCAGGGGAATTGCATACCCGTGGCACAGCCTGATGGGCCAACACAGTGCGGATGGTCCCGCATGAGCGCAGCAGGTGCAGCTTCATTGGGGCGGTTGCTTGGGTGGAAGGCACAGCGTATGAGCCAGCATGGGAGGAGCGGTTTGTTTGGCTGCCGTACTGAAGCTCGGTGCCCGCCCAGCAACAGCGCCCAACCTGTTCACCTTGCCGCCATTTGGCCGCCACTTGAACGCCCTCGCTGCTGCAGGCCGTGGCCGAGGACCGCTGGCCCTTCAAGACTGCCATCCCGCCGCTGCTGCAGTACCCTGTCGGCGACCGTGCATTCGACTTTGTGTCGGCGCTGGTCTGGATGTTCTACGCGCCCAGCTGGGCAGGTGGGCATATGTGCCTGGGCTTGGAGGAGCAATGGTGTGCGCCTGGGTGGTGGGCGCTTGGCAGTGCTCCTAGCATGGGCGTCAGCTGCCTGCCAGGGCAGCAGGCCAGGCCTTGCATTGCCTGCCTGCGGTGCGCGGCAGCAGGGCGGCCGCTTTAGCTGTCGGTGGCTGCTGGTGCTGCTGGTGCTGCGCTTGGCAAAACGAGTTCCGCCTGTAGCCGCGGCCTCACATCTTGCCCCTCACACATGACCCTCTGTGCGCAGGCAACGCCAAGGGCCTGGCCAGCCTGATCTCCTGCTTCCTGCCCTTTGGTGGCGCCAAGAAGGCGGCGGCGGCAGCCAATGGCAGCAAGGAGGAGTGAGGCAAGCCTTGGCGACTGTGGCACAGCAAGCATTGTGGGTTGACAGCTGCAAGCGGAGTGTCATTGTTGCAAAGCGCCGAAGTGCCCGGAATGGATTGGAGTTGTAACGAACACCGCTTGGACACAGTAGGGCGGCTGCGTGCATTGCATGCCTTCGAACCAGCTACCTGGAAAGCCAATGGGGAGGGCGGGCGCCTCACAGCTGCCCTGGCATGCGCACTGGTTGGCTGCCCGGCCCAGCTAGGTATGCGACAAGCCCTGGAGCACACATTTTTGACAGGCAAAGGATCTGAGGAGCAGATTCGATAACTGCAGCAAGGGTACCCCAAAGTTTTGATTCGCCGCTTAAAAGTGTCTGCAATGGGCCTGTGGTACTGCTTTTGTTAACTTTGTTGGGCTGTCCACTTGCGTACCGCTGGTGCGAGCACTGTACTGTACAGTATTCATGTGTTAATATAAAAAGTATGGACACTTCTATTAGTAGTGCACACGTAACACATACTACCTTGATACGGCACAACCCATTGGCGGGTTGAAGACATGGAGCAGCGGTCAAAAAGGGAGCAAGACCAGCGGGACGACGTGCAGGAAAACACATGTCGTACTGCAGCGGGCTGGGTATGGGGGTGCACGTCACCTGCACGATGTGCCGAGACACCCTGCACGTTGCGTGCCCAACAGACTAACCACTGGTCCCAGGCGCTTAGCAGAGGCGCTCACGTGGCCACTGAGACATTCAGCTTGAAGAGGTTGGTGGACCCGGGGTCGTAGTCCACGACCACCACGTAGTAGTAGGTGCCCGTGGTGACCTGGATGGCCAGGGTGCTAGCCGTGCCACCCCAGCTGCAGCTGCTGTCGTCGTCATCGGCGGTCCTGCAGGCGGGAGGGCAGCGGCGCCCGGTTTCACAGGCAGCAGGTGGCGGGGGAGGGTATGCTCACATGATGTGATGCGCTGCTAACTGCAGCCACCAGTTTTCTTTGACTGCTGCTGTGAGTGGCTGGTGGGCTGCAGCTGCCGGGCACGGCCAGCAGGTATACATGCACAAAGGTAACTCAATTGCTTCGGCAGCTTGAGTGGGCTTGAGAGCAGGAAGCTGCATGCACTCCAGGCGCTTCACAGCAGGCAGGCAGGCATTCACATGCTGTCCAAGCTCTGGCAGCGGCTACCCAACTGCCCTGCAACACGTGTGTTGCCGCTGTCCCGTGGCGACCCTCACCCGCGGCACGTCAGCTCCCATGCCGGCGCGTTTGGCGAGGCAGCAGAGATGACTGAGATGAGCGTGTCGGCGGTGGTCTGCTCAGTGCACGTGGTGAAGGTTGCCATGCCTGCCTGGCCGGCCTGCCACATGAACAGGTACCCCTTCTTGGATGAGTCGACTGAGTCGCATGGTAGGGGAGCAACGCTGGGGTGGGCATCTTCCATCTGCGGGAGGCATGGGGCAATGCGGGTGTCTCGGCGATTCATTAGCATATCGTCTATATGCTGTGGATGCTGCTCCTTTGCGCTGTCCTTAGTGAGGTGCCATGTCACTCACACTGTAGACCTGGCTGGCATAAGGCAATGCCGCAATAAGAATGGGGTTGGCATAAGTTCCCAGGCCGGCAGGGGTGGGCGGAGGTGGGGGCGACGGCCTGCAAGTCGGGCAGGGGTGGGGGCAGTGGACAGGAGTTTCGCCTGTCAAGGCTGGGGGGCCGTTGCCCAGCACATGTGTTGCCTGGAGCCAGGCTCCGGTACACTCATGTGCACCATCGACAACGGGAATCAGGAGCGCAGCGTCAGACATCTCTGGCATCTGCAGCCTAAAGAAAGCAGAGCAGTACAAACCAGATCAGTGCTGAGAAGGCACGAGTTGAGCAGCTGCACAGCAGAACAGAGCAGAGCAGAACCCGGCAATGCCTTGCAGGGCAGTGCAAGCGGGAAGCAGAGGCTGGCACTGCTGGCGGTGCGCCGGGCCAGCAGTTGCACAGCCACGCCTTAGCACAGCAACCGGTGCCTCTAACACACACAGGCGGCGTCACTCACGTGGCCACTGAGACCTGTAGCTTGAAGGAGTGGCTGGAGCCAATGTCATAGTCCGCGACCACCACAAAGTAGTAGGCACCCACGGTGACCGGTATGGTCACGGTGCTGGAAGATCCACCAGAGCTACAGCTGTCGCCGTCATCATCCGCCGTTCTGCAGGCAGGGAGGCGGATGCACTGTTGCTACAGGCAGGTGGCTACCAACGGTGTGGATATGAGTGTGCTCCCCTGATCGACTTTGCGGCCTACATGTGGTATGTCCTTGTGCCTGCGCATGTGTTTTGCCTTGGCAACTGAACTGCTGGCCAACTGGCTATCTGGCTGGCTTTGCGAAAATGCCGGTGCATTAATCCGGCAATGGAAGCATGCACACAACACGCCATCGCAGACTAAGCACCGACATCTAGCTGTTGAAGAGCCCCGCTTGCTGTGACAACCCTCACCCGCGGCACGTCAGCTCCCATGCCGGCGCGTTTGGCGAGGCAGCAGAGATGACTGAGATGAGCGTGTCGGCGGTGGTCTGCTCAGTGCACGTCGTGAAGGTTGCCATGCCTGCCTGGCCGGCCTGCCACATGAACAGGTACCCCTTCTTGGATGAGTCGACCAGGTCGCACGGTATGGGAGCAACACTGGGATGAGCAGCATCCATCTGCAGCAGGCAGTGGGGAGAAGCATGCTACATGGGCAGAGCTCACTGGCATGCGCGGCACGCCCACATGCTGCCAATGCTGCGGATATCCGCATCGATAGTGTGGCGACAAGCTGGCGGGGCAACTGGATTATGTCGTATTGGTGGCCACTGCCATGGTGGGGCACCAGGTTTGTTACGGAGCCGGCATGGCGGGCTGGGCGGCAGGCAGGTGCAGCCGGGATTGGTGGACCCCCCTGGCAGTGGCACTCACGTTGTAGACCTGGCTGCTGTAAGGCACGGCGGCAATGTCAATGGAGTTTCCAGGGCTACCCAGGGGTGGGGGGCGGGGAGGAGGTCGAGGTGGCTGTGGTGGAGGGGGCGGTGAGGGTGGCGGGGGCGGTGGGGATGGCCGAGGCGGCGGGGGTGGCGAGGGGCTGGGTGGTGACGGGGGCGGGGGCGCGGGGGGTGGCGGGGATGGCGACGGCGGCGGGGGTGGAGAGGGACTGGGGGGTGGCAGGGGCGGAGGGGGCGGGGGCGGTGGGGATGGCGATGGCGGTGGAGGGGGAGAGGGATCAGGGGGTGGGGGTGAGGGTGGGGGCGGGGATGGCGATGGCGGTGGCGGGGGTGAGGGGCTCGGCGGGGGCAGGGGCGGTGGGGGCGGTGGCGGTGGGGACGGCGACGGCGGTGGCGGGGGAGAGGGATCAGGGGGTGGGGGTGAAGGCGGGGGCGGGGAGGGTGATGGCGGCGGCGGGGGTGAGGGACTGGGTGGTGGCAGTGGCGGGGGTGGCAGGGGTGGCGGAGGTGGAGGGGAAGGCGCTGGCGGAGGCGGGGATGGAGAGGGTGGCACGGGTGGCATGGGTGGCAGGGGTGGGGAGGGGTGAGGAGGTCCTGGCAGCGGGGGTGGCGGGGGTGGCCAGGATGAACCTGGAGGCATAGGCGGTGATGGCTGAGGGGGGCCTGGTGACGGCGGCGACGGTCTTGGCGGTGGTGGTGGCCGTGGAGGCCGGGGCAAGGGCGGTGATGGCTGTGGGGATGGTGGAGGTCTAGGGCTGCAGAGTGGTGAGGCACCAGTAACGAAGGTGTTCATTTTCATTCAGCCACACAGAGCCAACACAGTACCAGCAGTATGTTTCCATCATCGTTCGTACCTCTGGGTAGCGCGTGGTGGTGGCGGTGACGGTGGGGTCGGAGGCGGAGGAGAAGGCGGTGGTGGGGATGGCATGGGCGGTGGGGGGGGCATGGGTTGAGGTGGAGGACTGGGGTTTGGCGAGAGAGGGGGAGGTGGCGGGGACGGCGAGGGCGGAGGTGGGGGCGATGGTTTGGGAGGTGGCAAAGGGGCCGGCCAGGGCGGAGATGGAGACGGTGGGGGTGGGGGTGGCGGCGGTGCAGGCGGCGGGGCTGGCAAAGGCCGGGGTGGCGGTGGCGAAGGCGGGCGAGGCGGCGGCGGGGAGGGTGGTGGTGTCGGCCGTGGAGGTCGGGGGAGGGGAGGAGATGGCCGCGGCGATGGCGGAGGCCTGGGACTGCAATGCAGCAACAGCAGGTGCAACATGATGTGCAAGTTGGGAGGCATCGTTGGTGGTCACAGGCACAGGAGGGCCACATTACCTGCATGGCTGCCCTGCTGGCCTTGGCTGGCATCTGCATCATGATAGAAAGGGCCACACCCAGCGTGTCTCCGCCTGGTGGGATGATGCATTCCACCGCTGAAATGGCATTACCTCTGCTGCGCACGAGGCGGGCTTGGGGGAGGAGAGGTCTGGGAGAAGCGGCGCCCACGATGGCGCAGATGCACTGCGCCAGTGCCTGCAGCATCACCGGCAGCTGCTGACGAGCTGCTAGCGGGATTTTGCATGCCAGTGTGGACTGCTCGCGCGTTTTCCCTGCAGAAGACGATTGGTGGCATTTTCAACCATGTTTGCAGATGCAGTACACAAAGGAATGCACCTAGGATTGGTGGACATGGCGCGCATGTGCAAAGCTGCAGTACACAAAAACATGTGCCTTGCCTCTAGCTGCCGAGCACTTAGAGGCTAACAGTGCTAGCCGTGCGCGATAGCGGCAGCTACCATGTGAGCGCGCGGGCAGTCCGGACGACTGTAGGATCCCTTACTTGAATTTAGCAAAAATGGGTGGACGCACGGACGGCAACATTCGGAGAGTTGATCGCAGGTGGGCTGTCACAAGCAACAGACTCACAAAGGCGAGCGCAGAGGCAAGCAGGAACAGCACCAAATGCTGTTCATGGCACCATTGCAGCAGGCGGCCACTTAGCGGAGGGTTCTAATCCACACCTGGGATTCAACTTCTCTGCGCAGAGACCTGCAACCAAGACAGGAGCAAGTGCTCTTGTGTCGGTGGGCGGTAAGCAGCCGTTGGCTGATGGGGTTCCTGCGTCACTCCTTGCCAAATTTTCCAAGTATTATTTGCACGCCTCTTCAACCACTGATGATTCCAGCCCGTTCAAACAGGGCGGTGGTGCTGTTTGGGCACCATGGTGTTAACCGGCACTGGTGCTGACCGGCACTGGTGTTAACCGGCACTGGTGCTGACCAGCACCGGTGCTGACCGGCACCTGTGCTGACCGGCACTAGTGCTGGCGGGCACCTGTGCTGCCCGGAACCGGTACTTGCCGCCTGGCACCGGTGCTGCACGGCACTGGTGTTGGCTGGCACCGGTGCTTGCCGAGAACTCCGACCCTGTGGTGCACCCAGACGACACCGTGGACAACATTCGGCAGCCAGGCCGGTACAACAATGCAATTCGCCACGGGCAGTGTGAGCACACCTGCTCCCAGGAGGCTCGAGACGGCTGCTAGCAGAAGCAGGGAGCGCCACAGACCCCGCGCTGGGGACTCCTGTTGCATCATGGCCATCCGCATCCCCCGCTTGTCTGGACTTTTCAAACACATACACACAAGAAAATGTCGGCCCGTTTCAAAGGGCAGCTGGAGCCCACGTGGCAGCTGGAGCCCACGTGGCTGTCCGAGGTACGGCCATGCAGACATGAATGTGTCGTACGAATCTATGCTTTTGTGGGTTTACATCCTGATTCCCGCTAACACGTGCGACACAGACCCCTGGATAGCAAACGGCCGCCAGGGTTGCGAGCAAGGGAGGAAGAGCATTCAGGCACACTCTCGAGTGCAGTACCCCACCGGTGTGGCGCTGCAGCGCCAGCTGGCGCACGGACGGGGAAACATGCAATGGCTAGGGGAATGAATGGCGACAGATATCAGGGGGAAGTGTGGATGCGGTAACAAGCCCAGTCTCGAGGAACACGAAAGTGGGGGCGTTGGTGGAGGGGGGTGAACCTAGCCAGTGTGCCGACGTGGCCAGCCTGCTATGTCATGTGCATACAGCAGCGGCGACAGCCATTGGCTGCTGCCTGTGCAAATCACGTTGAGAGGCAATTAAGTGACAGTCTGCATAATAATATTACAGCCGGAGGGTGTGGAGTTGAGGAAGCCGACCAGGCAGGCAACCAGTCAGCTACCAGTGGTGACAGTGCAGACTAGTCTGCAAAACGTGGCAGCCGCGCTGCCAAATGGTGGGATTGCCAGCAGACGAGGCACGAAATGTGGCCGGCTGCATCCCGTTGCCTCCCCTATAAGCAGGTTGATTTTAATCATGCTAGGGGGTTTGCCAGATTGCTGCGTGACAAGCCTTAAGGTTGCAGGAGTAATTGTGGCAATGGGGGCAGGTCCAGTGCTCGTCTGCCATTGTGTGCTCGGCAGAGCGTACCACAAACACCCTCCAACGAAAATCTTGCGATACACGTCGCAAACCGGAGGTTGAGGAGATTTTTGGTATGTCATGCTGCGCGCGCTCCGACGACGTCGACGGTCCTGCATGGTCCACCAGTTATACTCGCGCCTGCCCGACCTCGTAACACAACCCCGCCGCTATGGTTCGCTTCGGCGTCCGCTTCGCGCCCAACCTTGCCCGCCTGGCAGGGAAGAAGCCCTGCGAGGTCGTGGTATCGAGAGTGCCACCCCACGGAATGACTGCAGAGCACCTTCTGCAACTCGTGCACGCTCATGTAGACGCTCCGCTGCTCTGGATGCAGAAGGGGGCAGAGGATGGGGAGCCAGCAGAGGAGCTGTCGCTGTTGGCGGCGGTTGACGCTCTCAGCTGCAGCGAGGAGGTAGCCGCCGGCTTCTTCAGCGAGATCGACACCAGCGGCAGGTTCATCATCACTGTGGACGTGGCACCTGCCAACCGGGCTGCAGGCCAGGCGGCAGGCACGGTAGCGCAGGCACCCACTCCGCCAGCTGGTTTGGCAGCAGCGCTGGTGTCGCCCCTGCTTAACAACGGCGGTGCAAGTGCAGATGCCACCGGGGCTCTTGCCGGTTTGATCCAAGCAGCCATGGCGGCGGCCACCAATCCCCTGCCAACGACGAAGAAGCACTTCAAGGGGGGACGTGCGCAGAAGCTAGTAGGTGTGGCTGGCAAGCAGTGCAGCAGAGCGAGCTGTTCGGGGGCAGGAGGGGGAGGGGAACGGGCACTGACGGGCACACACCATTGCCGTGTCTCCTGTTGGGAGGGCAAAACGTAACACAGACCACTGCCTCTATAACCGTGCCTCAGTCCACCATGGTGTCGGCCAAATTGGCCCCCCTTCCCTCTCACTGCCATCCCCCTTGCCCCGCGCGCTCTTCACGCTGCGTGCCCGCAGGCAGCAAAAAGGGACTGAACACGAGCTCTCAGGTGGCCTGCCAAGATTCGGAGGTGCTGCGATTCGCATGCCGAAGGGTGCTGGCATGGGAGACGGTCTATGTGATCGGCGGGGACCAAGCGCCGCGCTTCCTGCCTGCTGTCGCGCGGTGGAGCAGCCAACCCACCCTTCTGAGTGAGTGTAGGTGCATGCTGGGTGTGGGAGCCCTTCGGAATGAGTGTAGGTGCATGCAGGGTGTCGGAGTCTGATGGCACCAAGCTGGTGTTGCATTTGATGCCACTGTGCATCGCTCAGTGGCTGCGGGGATGCATGTGCTGTTGCGTTCACACGTCGCTTTGAGGCCCCGCCCATTCCGCAGAGGAGCTTCTGAAGCTGGCCCTCACGCTCCACCCCGGCACGGCTGTGTACAAGTGGGACGTATTGAAGGAAGCTGTGCAAGCGTGAGCTGGCGGGCGGGCGGTTCTGGTTGTGGCGGGCGTTGTTTGCCCTGGCGATGTTGGGGAACGCTGGCAGTGGGCCCGGTGCATGCTGAGCTGCGTTACAGGTGCCAACGTGCGGTGCATGCGCCGGGTTGTGAGGTTCTATGAGGTTGAAGTGGGCAAGTGCAGGTGAGTGTGGTTAGGTGCCTGGGTGCCAGCAGGTGGTGGGCAATGTTGCTGGTGTCCCGAGTCGTGCCACTGTGGTGTTGAGTGCAGCGCCCGTCCACCCCCACCAGCGCGTGTCGTGCGGCCGAGTGCGGGTGGGGCCGCGCGGCCCACTCACTTGTTGCTGATAGTCCAGCCAGAGACAGAGAACGTGTTGGTGGGTTGCTTGGGTGTGGTTGCATGTGTTGGTGCATGCATAACAACTTGTACTCGTCAGCAGCTCACCCTGGGCACCCTTGCCGCCAGCAGCAGCAGCGTTGTCCCGGTGTAAATGGCTGCTCATCCCCTCCTCTTGCAACCTCCCAGCCCTTCTCCCAAACCTCCACCGCCCTCACCCCCTCCTCCTTCGCCGTCCCCGCCACCCCCCAGCCCTTCTCCCAAGCCTCCACCTCACCCCCTCCTCCTGCGCCGTCCCTGCAACCTCCCAGCCCTTCTCCCAAGCCTCCGTCCCCCTCACCCCCTCCTCCTGCGTCGTCCCTGCAACCTCCCAGCCCTTCTCCCAAGCCTCCATCCCCCTCACCCCCTCCTCCTGCGTCGTCCCTGCAACCTCCCAGCCCTTCTCCCAAGCCTCCACCTCACCCCCTCCTCCTGCGCCGTCCCCGCCACCCCCCAGCCCTTCTCCCAAGCCTCCCCCTCACCCCCTCCTCCTGCGCCGTCCCCGCCACCCCCCAGCCCTTCTCCCAAGCCTCCACCTCACCCCCTCCTCCTTTGCAGTCCCCGCCACCCCCCAGCCCTTCTCCCATGCCTCCATCCACCTCACCCCCTCCTCCTACGCCGTCCCCGCCACCCCCCAGCCCTTCTCCCAAGCCTCCATCCACCTCACCCCCTCCTCCTGCGCCGTCCCTGCAACCTCCCAGCCCTTCTCCCAAGCCTCCACCGCCCTCACCCCCTCCTCCTGCGCCGTCCCTGCAACCTCCCAGCCCTTCTCCGAAGCCTCCACCGCCCTCACCCCCTCCTCCTGCGACGTCCCTGCAACCTCCCAGCCCTTCTCCCAAGCCTCCATCCCCCTCACCCCCTCCTCCTGCGCCGTCCCCGCCACCCCCCAGCCCTTCTCCCAAGCCTCCACCCCCTCACCCCCTCCTCCTGCGCCGTCCCCGCCACCCCCCAGCTGCAGCCCCTCTCCCAAGCCGTTATTCCGCGCCCCTCCACCCTGGGCCCGCACCGTGACAGACGGGCAATACATTTCGTGCCGCTTGTAACTGCCACGCCTTTGTTCCCTCCCGCCTCCCCCCCGCATGCCCCCCGGCAGGTTCCTCCGCTTCCAGAACAGCTACACAAAGGACGGCAAGCAGGCGGCAGACACGGTGGCTGAGATGGCGGTTCTGTACAGGGCGTACAACCGCTCTGTGCTGAAGGACGCAGTTGAGCAGCTGGAGGGTGGCGGGGACGAGAGCGGCAGTGAGGGCGAGAGCGGCAGTGAGGACGACGACCAGGCGGCAGCAGGAGGGCGCCGCAAGCCAACTCCAGCAGAGCTGTACGGTGAGGGACGAACACGTGTGGGCTTGGCTGGTGTGTGTGTGCAGAGGCCAGAGACATGGCAGTCATGACTGGCATGCCTAACGGGGGTGGGGTGGTGGGGTGGCAGCCATGTGGCTTGACTATGTGCAGGCTGCACCGGTGCTATTAAAGGGCCGCCGGGTCGGGCGTACAACGTGCTCGAGGAACGCGGGGAGTGTACAGTGGCTGCAAGAGAGCTTCAGTACTGGTGTAAACAGCTTCGTGGAGGTCTAGGGACGGCTACGGAACCTTCAAATCTCACTTGCAAGCACTGTGCCGTGCAAGAGGTCCGGCGGGCACCTAATCTCCCATATCAGGGGTGGTTCAGGGGTACATCAGGGGACCCCTGATCTTGCTCCTAATCTATACCTGATGTGGTCAGGGGGGTATCAGAGGTACTTCAGGGGTGACCAGGGGTGGCCAGGGGTGATCAGGGGTGGTTTAGGGGGAACTCCATCCTCATAGTGCTTGCCAGGCACGGGGCCTTGCAAAAGCCGGCATTCAACAGGCACGGCGCGCCTCCCTCTCCCTCTCTACCCCCTCCACCAAATCCCTCTCCCTCGCCGCCTCCCCCTCCGTGCCGTGGTGCCTCCCCTGGTGACACTCCTGAAATGAATATGCGATATGTCGCTCCCCGCCGGGCAGCAGCTGGCCATCTGCCTCCTCTACCTTCTGGCCCTACGCAGCTGTTGCTGCCTGCCAGCTGCCTGCCAGGCCTGGAGGCAAGCCATGGCAGGCAGCACCTGTGCCCATCGCGGGGCAGACATTGCCCCCTACTTGGGAGCAACATCGTCACATCGTGGTGCTCCCATCGTCACTCTGCCCATCGTGCACCCACCCATCGGACACCCTGCGACCTCCCATCTCTGGCAGGCTGCCGGTGCTCAACTCTCCTCCACCACACCCCTGCTCTCCCCCGCCCTTTCCCTCCCCCCCTCCCCCGCCTTCTCCGCCGCCTCCCATCCCCTCTCCCACGCCCCCACCACCGCCCAGCCCTTCCCCATTACCCCGCTCGCCACCTCCCAGCACGCCCTCGCCACCCCCGCCATCCCCTCCCCTGCCTCCGCCGCCTTGGATCTCTCAGAGGCAAGTCCGGACGGCTTGTTTGTGGCAGCCACATGCAATGCAATTGCAAGCGTGTTCACCTCTACCACACCCCCGTGGCTCCTTGCGTGCAGCCCGCGCCCCCAGCCATCACTTAGGCCTCCGCCGCCAACCCCGCGGCGCCCGCGCCCGTCACCACTAGTGTATTTATCGGTGGAGGAGTCCATCAGGCATGAGCTTTTGGCAATCTGAGTAAGGGCGCCATGCTTTGCAGACCCGAGTTTTCCAAACCAAGCGCTGCTTTATCACCGATTGGGGCAGAAAGTACAGCGAATTGTTTCGTGGACCGTCCAGGGGAAGTTCGTACGGGGGGCGAATTTAGGTGCCCGGCAGCACCGCAAGGCACCGCTTCCTGAGCTTGCTTGCTCCGGTGCGTTTCTTCCCAAGTGTTTCGGTTCCCGCCCGTGCCTGTCCTCCTGTCGCGCTGGTGGTGAGTTGGAGGTGTTCTGGTGTGCGGCCTGCTGCACTGCCTGCCTGGAAGTTTCCACCAGGCTGCAATCCCATGGCTTGCTCTCATTGCGCTGCACTGGCCCCTTCTGCCCCCAATCACCTTTGCCATCGAGCTGCTGCTGCGGGAGTGTGACACTTCCGGACCGCAGGCCTGCTGACAAGTGGGCGTGGCCGCCTCTCTCGCCTCCTCTCGGAGGCCCAACCTGCGTAGCCGGGCATCAGCAATTGTTCAGAGAGAGGCACGTTGACATGCCATGCTGTTGACAGCGACCACCTCCCACCCCAGGGTGCTGCAGGTCTGCGCTGTCCTTCAAGGTCGGGAGTCACCACTAGAGCAGGCAGCAAAGGGGCATCTCTGGAAGCCCCAGTAGCGTTGAATTTAGGCCTGGTAGGTGGGTAGGGGACTGGCAGTGAGGCACTGCTGCCGCTGCTACTGCTGCAGCTGAGCAGGCACTGCTGCCGGGTGGGCGGGTTGCTGCAGGGAAGTGTGCATGACTGTGTTTATCAGGTCAAGGAGGTCGGCAAAGCGGGTGCGGAGAGACGAGTAAGGGGGCAGTGGAAGATCCAGTGTGCTACCGTCTCTGTACCGCTGCCGCAGTACGGGAACAGGCGCTGGTCCCCAGGGATCTGCTGCCCATCTCCTCGACGCCCCAGTGGGAGCCTGTGCGCCGCTGTGCCAAGGCTTCAAGCCGGCCCCGCTCCTTATCTCGCTGAGGTACTGGGCGAGTCGCTGAAGTACGGGGCGGGCATCGCCAGGCTGCTGACCTGAAGATTGCCACCGCATGCGCCTGCCACAAAGGGCTGCAGCTTGCTGGCGGCGTCCCAGGCACCTGTTTTCTGCAGTAGCTGCAGCTGCCGTTGCTAGGACGCATTGCGCACACCCGCGGGGGTGGGCCGGATCCAGTTTCATCCCTGCTGCCACCAGCCTGGCAGCAAGCAGCTGCATCTGTGGCTGGCAGGAAGGCTGGCGGGCACTAGATGTGCACGGTGCATACGCCAGCCTCCCACCTCGCCTGTATTTTTCGCCTGTTTCTGTTCCATTTCCTTCTTCATTCGGAATGTGTTTATGCATCCGTAGCGCCCTTAAACCAAAAGCTATATGACTCTGATGCGAGCGCTTTGCCTTGTATTTCTTTGGTTACTCTGATGGCATGGGCCTGCAGCGGGTTAACATCCGTGCATTGCTTGTTAGGAACGAAGCCAAAGTGTGCACGTCATCACAACCTTGTGTTGATGAATTGCGGCAGTATCACCCATACTATCACGTCAGCTCTAACATCGCGAGTTCAACGCAAATTTATCCAACCATGTTGCAGAGTTGTCCCGGCGTATGCTCAATTAAGCACTGCAGCAATGCCAGGCTCCCAACCGGCCTCGCTACTGGCGCTGCTGGTTGTGCTGCTCGGTGCTTTGTGCCCGGTTTGTGTCGCCCAAGATGGCCCGTTCCGTATCAATCATCCTGTGGTGACGCTGCAAACCTTTTTCGGTGAGTGCAGCGTTTCGATTGTGTGGCTGGGTGGCTGGCGTGCTTCAAAACGAGCAGGTGCACCGAAAAACAAACAGCCCACTCCAAACAAGCAGAACACTGGAAACATGCCATGCACTCAACACTGGGTTGGTGTCTAGGATTGGCAGACATGGTGTCTCTATTGGAAGCTGGCGGGAGATGCGTAGAAGCATGATGCACGTGGCTGCACGCAAAGGGGTGGTGTGCAAGATACACCGGGGCAGGGCGGGTGCATTAACATAGCATGGGCAAACCAACTTCCTCCCCGGCATTCTGTGTCACACACTTCCCCCCTGTCATTCGCATGCAATGCAGCGCTTCGTTATGGATCAGGAAACCTGTGCCTGATGCCAGAGCGGGGCGTTGCTGTACAAGGAGCTAGGGCGGTGCTGAGCGTGAACGGCTGCACTCACAGGTGACTCTTCCTCACAACGTACACGAAATGTGCAAGCTGCTTGGTCACTGCGTCCATGGCAGGCAGCCTTTCTTGGCCGGTCGCTGACCCGGCAGTGGTTTTCGCTCAATGGATGATTATCGCAGCCTGAAGGCCTGGGCCACCGTTCACTGCCAGCTGCAACCCGGGTTCATGTGTTCCGTGTTCCAGGTATACCCACACGCCTGGAGAATCGATCCAACACGTGGATACAGGCTTGTGCTTGCAACCAGATGGGACTTTTGACCCCGTAGATGGCACCAGGCTAGTATTTGGGACAGGCTGCAACCGATCCTATCCTTGGTACGTCTTCGATAGGTCACCGATCGGATACATAGTTATCCCTGACTACGTAATGTACTGCTGGCGCCCGTACCGTAAGTTGCCTTGGCGTATCCTCCTCGCCTTGTGACAGTGCCCCTCGTTGCAACATCTGTGTTGCGCTGTGCCAGATGGGGAGTGGGGTCGAGGAAGCCAACAGGAGATAAAGCCAGATGCACCAGCCAGCTACCAGTGCCACAAGTTTTTACAACACATACAATTACACATACAATAACCAGCCGGTTTCCTTGATGTTGAGCAAGCTTGCACCATGCCTACGCCGCGCGCGCGCGCCCCCCCCCCCCCCCCCCCCCCCCCCCCCCCCCCCCCCCCCCCCCCCCCCCCTTCCCGGTTGGTGCAGTTGGAAACCTGAACCCCGCAGATGGCACCATTATTGAGTGGTGGAGCACTGGGTCTTGCACGCAGCACGCTTTTGTCAAGGCATCAGGTGACCTAGGTTCACGCTGCTAACCTCAGGCTGGGAGGGGTCGAAGTATCTGGAACACTGTTGGGGCTTTGTCAGGTGTCGGGTGCCTCACTTCCCAAGCGATCCTTGTAAATGACCAGCTTCCCGAAGCGCTGGCAACAAATGCAAGTAGACGTGCGAGTTTGCCCCATCTGCATTGCACTGCTGTCCATGGATGTTTCCCGCAACTTTCTATTCCTATAGAGGCGACCAAGGTGGAGCTTGCCAGCGTCGCCTCCATCTCCAGCACATTTGGTAGGCGCGCAACCTTTGTGGCCTGTTGTTTGTCCCTCGCTGCCTTTCTGCGGGGGGGGGGGGGGGGGGGGGGGGGGGGGGGGAA
>JAPTJF010000062.1:163872-194125 GCA_029339195.1 Micractinium sp. NFX-FRZ | reverse complement strand
GCATACCAGTGGCTGCATTCAAATCCGCTCCCACACGAAGCCGCTTTAAATATCAACAGTGTGTTTACCCCCCCCCCCCCCCCCCCCCCCCCCCCCCCCCCCCCCCCCCCCTTTCCCCCCCCCCCCCCCCCCCCCCCCCCCCCCCCCCCCCCGTCCCCGTCCCCCCTTGCCCCCCCCCAGGACCCCAAGACCCAGGGCGAGCTGCTCGAGTACGCCAAGGAGGGGTGCACCATCTTCCAGGTGGGCTCCCTCAACAAGGGCGCTGGGTAGTTAGTGGCAGTGGCATGTGGGGGATGCAGTACGCCGAGGAGGGCTGCACCATCTGCCAGGTGATTGCCAGCCCTGCCAGCCATTGACTGATCAGGGAAGGGTAGACGAGCGTCATGCCACTAGGGGGCACGGGGCGCGCCAAGCAGGGCTGCGCCATCTGCCATGTGGGGTAGGCCGGGGTGGGAAAGAAGGGCCCACTGGAGTGTCGTCTAGATGGCCTGGGGCAGCGTCCTGGACTCAGGCTGGAGGAGCGCACCACCTGCCGGGCGAACAGCGATGATCTGCCCGTGGGATGTAGAGGAGTGGGCACGTTGGGGGGCCGTGCTTTTGGGGTGGAGGCAGCTGCGGAAGGGGTGCGCCATCTCCCAGGGGAAGCGGCAGGGCTGGGTGGTGAAGGTCGGTAGGTGGGGGGTTGGAGGGTTGATTGAATTGGCGGACAAGCGGGGTGGGAGGGGTGCACAGTTGTGTAGGGAGGTAGCAAACTGGGCACGCCCCAGCCCCTTGCATGTGCACACACACTGACACGCTGCGCTCCCTTCTCTTCCCTCCTCCCCGCCCGCAGGACTTCAAGGACCAGTGCGAGCAGTACGTCACCCTGTACGGCCCCCTGGTCTTCAACATGCTCATCAGCTACCTGCAGGTGGGGCCTGGTGTGAGGGGGGGAGGGGGTGGGGGGGGCGGGAGCGGAGCAGAGCAGGGGCTGGGCTGCGCACTTGCACATGTTTGTGTGGTAGCTACGCTCAGCTACGTGCTAGTGGAGCCGGAGGGGGAGAGGAGCAGGGCAGGGGCAGGGCAGGGCGCCAGCGGGCCTGTGCTGCGCACCTGCTTGTGTGTGGGGCGGGGGCAGGGGCTGAGCAGGGCACTGTCAGGGCTGTGCTGTGCACTTGCTTGGTGTGTGTGGGGCGGAGTTTGGTAGCCACACTCACCTGCATGCAGGGGGGAGGTGTGCTGTGGAGCGAGAAGGCATTGGGTGGTGCGTGACGATGGGAACTGAGCATCTGCACGCTTGGTGTGTTTGCCTGCCTGCACTCGGCATGGTGAACATGTTGCGTTCCCGCCATCCTCTTCCTTCACCCCCTCCCTGTTTCTCCTCCCCCCACTGCCTGCAGCCCGACTCGCTCTGCACCAGCATGGGCTACTGCGGCTCCGCCTTCATGGACGCTTAGGTGGCGAGCGGCGGTCTAGAATAGGGGCAGATGACCAGTGCTGGCCACATGACTGCTGCCAGCAGCAGCTGCCCTGTCCAGCAGGCCGCCTCTGCCTGCTGCCCCCCTCTGCTTAACGCCCGTGTACCAACTTCCCCACCATCTTGCTGCTGTCGAGCAGCATGTGTGTCACACAGAGTCCCTTCCCTTTTGTGCAACATCCTCCTCTGTGCTGGCTTTGCCGCTGTACCTGTGCCGGCGCACCCCGCACCCTGCGCCTGCCTCGTGAGGAGCAGGGCCTGGGGGCGCGCGCATGTGTGCCTGTCAACCTTCTCTCTATTGTTGCCGCTCTTACGCGCGCTGCCTTTCTGCCTGCTCCGCATGCCTCCCTGGAATGCCGGCCGCCGCTTGTAACATCTCTGTAGCACGGCGGTGTCACATGCGCTGAACCGGGTAGGGGTGTAGGAGTCGGCAGCCCCTGCCCACGGTGCCCTGCCTAATCAAGGCCGCCTGCAGCTGCCAATCCAAGAGCTGTGGCAACACCAGCACCACAAAGAGTCCTTACATTTGCAGACACGACGAGCTCGAGACATGAGACAAAGGGGCTGCTGGCTCCACCCCACTGTACATTTGGTCCATAGTAAGCCAGCGTTTACACTGGTGCCTTGATTTGGATAGCGTTGGGTGTCTGCCCAACAACTGTCAACTATGGGAGAGCACTGCCCTTTTTCCCGATGAGCCCAGACAACGCTCCAGGGGCTGCCAGCTTGGTCCAGCCGGACGAGGCCTTCAGCCAACAGGTGCCCCCATCGTAGTCCCTCCATGTCCAGGCAAAGCACGCGTCTTCATCCCAACACAGACTGCATGCAGGGAATGTGGGGCCAGACACTTCCCACGCATCAACACCCCAGCATAGCCGCCGTCACGCTCAAATCAAGCCCATTGGCCAGTCCAAAATGCTAGCGCAAGCAGGCAGGCAGGCGGGCATCCTGTGCCTTGCCATGATCATGCTGCGCCTCCCAGGCAGGCGGTGTGCACGGCCTACAGCTGCGAGCAGCAGCCAGAGTGTGCTGGGGAGTCCAGCGGGCACTCCATGCGCAAAGGCGGCCACACTCACTTGCAGCACTGATTAGGCGAAGGCGCCGGTTTGCTGCCTATGTCGCCCCCCCCCAAGTCTGTGTCCTTTTCCAATGTGCAATTGCCTGCAGGGAAAGGGTGGTTGGGGAGGCGTGGCAGGAGAACAGGCAGCCGGTGGGTGCAGGAGGGTGGGAGGTTGGCAGAAAGGCGGAACACCCAGTGGGTCGCAACAATCGTGCATGGCTGGCAGGACAGACTGGTTCTCAACCCCAAGTCCTGGTGTTTCTCATGCAGCACCTGTTTTGAGCCCAGCCGTCATTCCGGTGGCAGATTTCTGGGTCAGAACTGGAGAGCCTTTAAGCCAGCAGGTGCCGCCACTGAAGTTGCTCCATGTCCAGGCAACGCAACCGGGCTCATCCCAGCACGCACTGCACGCAGGGAAAGTGGGGCAGATACCTGCCACTGCCTCAACATACCAGCATGGTACCATGTTAATAGCAATTCTGCTGAGCTGGTGTTCAAACCCTATAATTGCTCAACCAAACTGCTGGATTTGGAATGGCGCAGGCAGGCAGGCGGGCAGGCAGGCAGGCGGGCATGCAAGCAGAAAGGCAGGCAGGCAGGCAGGCAGGAATCCTCTCTGCCATGACCCAGCTGCGCCTCCTACGCAGCCAGGCAGCCCCAGGGAGGCCAGCGGGCACGTCACGTGCACAGGCGGTCGCACTTACTCGCAGCACTGATCCGACGCAGGCGCCGGCTTGCTGCCAATGTCGCCCCCCACGAAGTCTGTGTCTACCAGCGAGGTGCAGGATCCTGCAGAAACGAATCGTGGGGGAGGTGTAGCAGGAGGGCAAGCAGCAGGGGAGGTGCAGGGGAGTGGGCGGATCAAAGCGAGCCCAGAGAGTGGGTCGAGCATGGATGGCAGGACTGACTGGTGCCCACCCCCGAGACCCAGCGTGGCTTGTGCAGCTGGTCTCTCTATCCTTCTCTCTCACTTTCGCTCCTGCTCCCCATGTATACATTTGTCTGTACATCTATTTGTACCTTGGGGGCCTGCCGGCGGAGTTTCCGATGCGGCTTGAGGAGTGGGGGCAGGCACAGGCGTCGGTGGGCCGTCTACTGGCGGGCTGCAGGCAGCAGAGGGCAGGGGGCTAGTTTGCTTGGCAAAGAGTCTTTGGCTTGAGCTTTTCAATTCCATGCTCCCACGCGCAGGCACTGCTGTTACTGAGACATCTCTCTTTATCGATTTTGCCAAGACAACTTTGGCAGCCACCTGAGTTGACCGGCGGCCACCTGCAGCAGCGCCCGGCCGCGCTGTCGCTGCTTGCCGCCTGGAGCGGCGGCTCCTGCTCCTCCAGCCTGCAGAACCTCAAACTGGCGTGCTTTATAAGCGACGAGACACTGCGACGAGACAATGAGGACGAGGGCGAGTGGCAGCAAGTCGAGCAGCCCAACCTGCCGGGCGGCAGCTGCGCGGGCTTCCAGCGTGCCTAGGTTGGAACACGCACCTGCAGGGCAGCCACGGTTGCTGCCAAGACGAGCAGGAGCCGGCACGCTCGCACGAGCCGCCGCATGGTACACCGCTTCGCGGGGCGGGTGCCTGCTCCCCTTCCTGCCTTGGCAAGGCGCTGAGCGGAGCTGTTCAGGGAGAGGACCATCTTGCAGAACCACCTCTGCCGAACCACCACTTGCAGTGGCTGCGGCGCTGGCGCCAGCAGGGCTGGGATGG
The DNA here is from genome assembly GCA_029339195.1 of Micractinium sp. NFX-FRZ. NCBI lineage: Eukaryota > Viridiplantae > Chlorophyta > Trebouxiophyceae > Chlorellales > Chlorellaceae > Micractinium > Micractinium sp. NFX-FRZ. Next base: position 189,904 of record JAPTJF010000062.1, on the reverse strand, counting down.
GCAGGATACTGCCAGCAGCAGACTTGATGTAAAACCAGTGCAGGCGCACATACAGTGGGTGCAAGCCCAGCGTGTGAGAACCGCCTGCTGGGTATGCCCCCAGCACCCTCCCTGGCAAGCTGCCTTCAAATAAGTCGATCGGCAGGCGCAGGGGCAGCTTTGGGGTTACACTACCAACGACCCTGACGTCTGAGTGGTGGCAGAGCAACAGGCGTGGCAGGTGCACATTGGGACGCCGCTGGCATCGCCTTCGCCCCAATCTTGAACACCGACACCATCTCAACCAAGCCTGCAGGCATGAAAGAGAGCAGGCGGGTGGGAACTAGCAGAAGCACAGCTGCACACCCTTACCGGGGCTGCCCTGCCTGCCTGAGGCTCGCCTCATGCCTGTAAGCCCCCCGGCTGCCCCGGTGTGCCCGCAAGCTCACACATTGCATGTCTGCCTGTCCATGGCACTTGCTGAGCATAGCGCCCCGCCCACTCACCCGCTACAGGCGCGCCTTGCGCCTGCCACTGGCGCTGGGCTTGAGTGCCTGCCCAGAGACCAGCCCGCTGCCAGCCAGGCGGGTCCACCCGGATGAGCCCTTGAGGTAGCAGGTGGGGCGCGATTTCGGGTCCCACGTCCAGGCGAAGCAAGCTTCCTCTTCCCAGCACAGCCTGCGGCGAGTGCAGACAGGGCAGGGACTGTGAGGCTAAATGGCCAGATGTGGCATGCCGCGTGCTCGTGGGGAGGCAAAAGCCGCCTAGGTCCTCCCAAACGGCAGCAGGCCAGGCAAGATGGGGAAGCCCAGCGGGCACGCCACGCGCAGGACACGTGCACACTCACTTGCAGCACTGAGAAGGCTCCGCCGCCTCCTGATTCCTCACGTCGCCACTCTCAAAGTCGATGTCAGCCTCCAGCGTGCAAGAGCCTGGGGCGGAGGGGAGAAGGAGCAAGTGGGAAGGGGCTCAGGCAGCAGGCACGGCGAAGGGGCTGATGGGAGGGTAGGAGCAGGGACCGCTAGAACGGCACCGAGCCTTGCCCCACCTCAGCCCGGTTGCCACACCTGATCAACCCTACATGCCAACACAGGCCCTCTCGATTACTCTCTGCTCATACCTTTGGGGCCACTGGGACTCGCCGGAGGGGTCCCAGCTGGGGTGGGTGGGGCAGGCATTGGCGCGCCATCTGCCGTAGGGCTGCAGCCAGGGCAAGACCGAATAGTTTACACTTAGGCCAATGGGAGGCACATGCACTTGTGCAACCACCCACCATTGTCCTGTCAACCCCTTGGCTGATTGCAACGCACCCCTGGCAACCAAATTCTGGTATCAGGATAGCCCCAAAGCACCTGAGCTCAACAGTGGTGGTGGTGGTGGTGGTCACCACAGCCTGCTGCCCCAGCACGCGCCCATGCTGCTGCCGCTCCCTGCCGGCTGGGTCGACGGGCGCTGCTGCTGCCCCAGCCTGCAGCACCACGTACGTAGTAATGAAGAGACGGATGAAGGTGTAGCAAATAAGGTGTAGCAAGCAAGCACAGGCGCGCGTCGTGAGGCCGGAGAGTCGGCGCAGCGACACCTTGGTCGCGCGCAGCAGGGCAGCACGAGCTGGCCCCAGGCGCACCTGTGACCCCACCAGTGCTGCTGCCAGCACGATCAGGAGCCAGCACGCTCGCGCAGGCGGCATGACTCTGGGCTTTCTCAAGAACAGTGCCCGCTGCCCTTCCGGCCTTGGAATCGTGCGGAGCAAAGCTGTGCAGGGGCAGTAGGCTGCCTCGCCATATCAAGCGCTGGCATTCGTGCGCTAGCGCCAGCGAGGCGCCGCTGCTGGGAGCACTAAGTGCATGCAATACGAGGGGAATGAGCCTGGGCTCATACCCATCAGTCAGCCAATAAGGCACAAGTGCGGAGGGAAGCGGAAGAAGCCGGGCAGCGGGCACCGCCTGCATGGGGAGTGCAGCGGGCACCAGTCACTGCACATCCAGGCAGTGCCCCTGCACACTGCTCTTCCCCCAGCGCTGCCTGTCATGCTGCTCCCCCCGCGAGCCCCCATCTCCTCAAGCTCTCAAGCTGTGCAGCACGGCAGCTTCAAGGCGATTACAGTGCTGAGGGCGCCGCCAGCTGAGTGGCGGAGCAATGGGTACGACAGGGCTAGCTGAGCAGGAGGTGTGCATGAGGAGCGGGAGCAGGCAAGCAAACAGAGGCGTAGGAGGAAGCGGTAGGACACAAAATTAGGGAAAAAAGAAAAGATAACACTTGATTGGTAAAGCAGTTCGCAGGCATATCAGGACGGAGTTGGAAGCGCCCCGAGGAGCAGCCGCCGTCACGGGACTGTCAACGTTTAAAAACAGGGGCTGTGCTGGAGGAGCCGCCGCCGTCAAGGGCATCTGTTTCGCTGGCCACAAACCACCTGCAGGCGAGGGGCAGGGGCGGGGCGCATGTGATGCCAGCAAGCTGCCTTAGCCCCCAAGCTTGGTAAACTTGCGCGACAGCTGCAAGCCGAGGACGGCATTGCTGGCACTGCTCAATGCAGGGGCCTCGTGGTGGAAGCATCCAAGGCAGGCAGGCAGGCAGTGCTCAGACGTGCAATCCGGCGGCTGTGTGTACCGATGGTGCTGCCTGGCTGAAAGCTCACGTTGAAATTTTTGATGTACATCATTTCTGAGCCGGGCCCAGCTGCATAGGCCTCATCAAACTGGTAGCTGAACCCGATGATGACACGGTCGCTAAACCTCCCGTCTGCAGGATGAGCAGGCGGGGCAATGTTACACGTGATGTGCAAGCTGTGGTCAACAGGTCTGCCTTGCCGGTGCACCCGCCCACGCATCTGCCAAGCACGCCCCCCCCAGCTCAAGTCGGCAGGCCAAAACCGCCCGCTCATCTCCCTGTGCACCCCCACCAGTAGCCTGGCACATTACCATTTGCCTGGCATGGACCAGGGCGCCTCACAAAGGGCCCTGACCCCCTACCTACCCCACCCCTCCAACCACTCGACACACGCCCTCACATTCGTTGCAGTCTCGAAAGTGGAGGTATCTGTACTTGTATGCATCGGTCAGGTCTTGTGGCCTTGGGTAGGGCACTGCAGGGGGGTCAAGGGGGGGCGGGCGGGCATAATGACAAGAGGCGCGTAATGCACCAGGGAATGTGCAGCTCACACGCAAGCTTGCCCATAGCATAGCAACTGGCAGTCTCAAGCGCGGGGCACTTTCCAAGCAGGGGGCCTACCATAATTGAAAAAGAGTTCGTCGAAGACAAGGAGCTGCCCGCCCTGCCCATACAGCGACGTCAACGTGTCCACTCCTGCGGCGCTGACGGTGCTGCATGGGCAGGCAGTGCGCACAAGGCAGACACGTTGGCTTGCAGCGCACCGCAGTTGCTCTCTAGGGCAGCAGTGCGCTCAGGGGCAGCATTGCATCAGGGGCAGCAGTACGCTCAGGGGCAGCAGTACACTGTGGGCAGCATTGCATCAGGTGCAGCAGTGTGCTCAGGGGCAGCAGTGCATCAGGGGCAGCAGTACGTTCAGGGGCATCAGTACACTCTGGGCAGCAGTACACTCTGGGCAGCATTGCATCAGGTGCAGCTGTACGCTCAGGGGCAGCAGTGCGCTCAGGGGCAGCATTGCATCAGGGGCAGCAGTACGCTCAGGGGCAGCAGTGCGCTCAAAGCAGCAGCCCGCTCAGGGGCAGCAGCACATTCAGGGCCGGCATGCATGTGCCTCTAGTGGAACAGGCAACCCCTTCCCCCCACCCCCCACCCCCACGTGGCCGGTGTGCTTGTGCAGTGCAATGCACACCTGAAGCCTCCAGGGTTTGGTCCCACGGTGACCGGTGGGCCCAAAGGCCTGCTTCTAGTCAGGGGAGCCGTCGTCGTCTGCAGCCAGGAGGTGGTGGGGGGGATGCTCAGGAGCTCTCAGGATGAGCCTGCCTGCCAGACTGCAGAGCAAAAGCAGGCAGCTGCACCCGGTATGCGTGCTTGCAGGAATGTGCAAGAGCCAAGCTCGGCGCCCCCCTGACGCAAGCTCGGCGGGTGTAACCATGCAGCGCCCCGGCTCACGTTCAGCAGCGTGCCATCGGAGCAGGTTGCCTGCAAGCCGGTGATTGGCGTGGCTTCCGTGAACTGGCGGGGATCCCCCCGGTTGAACCTTTCGGCATCCAAATTCAGCACGCTTTGGGCTGCAGCGGCAGTGGGGGGCGGTGGTGGTCGAAGCGTAGAGAAAGCAAAGCACAGCACCCGGGGCCTAGGGCTGAGCATGCTCCAAGGCTGGGCGGGTGTGGCAGGCGCGGTAGGCAGGCAGGCAGGCGGGCAGACGGGGCTTCTGGCTTGGCCAACAGCAACGAAAGAGTGCCGAACGTAGCAGCATGTGACAAAAGGAAGCAGGCTGGTACCTAGGATCACCTGTTTGGTTGAACGTCCAGGATGTGATGAAGGCGTTGCAGGGGCACTGCTCGACGGCAGTGCCCGTGTCTCTTTTCGGCGGCATCGCAATCATGGGTGTGTCTGCAGGGTGAAGGAAGGCACGTGCTTGCGAGACACATAGTCATGGCCTCATTTTGCTGCTGTGAACAGGGGTGGAGAACTTCAGCCGCCACAAACGTGATGCCCACATGGCACTGTGGTACCCCACCACTGGGGGTGCGCTGCTACACCCAAAGCCCTGCGCATCGTCCTTGCACGCTCAACCCAGAGGCGCCCTATGACGCAAACAGTTCATTGATAGCTAGCTATACACAGACAACTACACGCTGGAGGCTGGCGCACCTGCGGCCGGCGGCGGCGGTGGCGGCGGGGGCCGCGGCCGCGGCCGCGGTGGCGGCGGTGGGCTGGGTTTCGGCGGGGGAGGGCGCGGCGGAGGCTTGGGGCTCTGCTTCGGCGGCGGCCTGGGCGGTGGTTTGGGTGGTGGTGACTTGGGAGGCGGGGACGGGCGGGGCGGCGGGGGCCGGGGAGGCAGCGGCGGGCTGGGCGGCTTGGGGGTGGGCGGCCGGGGGGGAGGAGGTGGCGGGCGGGGCCTAGGCGGCGGCGGCGGCCGGGGTGGGAGAGGGCGCGGCGGGGAGGGAGAGGGAGGCTCTGGCAGGGGCGGCTGTGGAGGGGCAGGCGGCTGGGGCGACGGTGCTGGTGGGGTAGGCGGCAGCGGAGAGGGTGGCGGCGGGCTGGGGGGCTGCTGCAGTGGTGGCGGCGATGCTGCTGGCGGTGGGGGCCAGAGGCCTGGGGGCGGGCTGGGGTGGGGTGGAGGCGGGGGGCGTGGGCTGGGAGGTGGCGGTGGCGGCAGCTGCAGGAGCGGGGGAGGCGGTGGCGGGCTGGGGCTGGGGCTCAGTGGCGGAGGCTGCAGGAGAAGTGGTGGTGGGGTGGTGAAGCTGGTTGGCGGCTGCGGCTGCGGGAGGGGTGCTGGCGGGGGGCGAGGGAGTGCAGGTGGTGGGGGCCTGGGGCTGGGCGGTGGGGGCTGCAAGAAGACTGGCGGCGGGGTGTTGGGGTTGGGCGGTGGCAGTACAAGGGGAGGAGGTGGCAGTACAAGGGGGGGAGGTGGTGGTGGGCTGGGGGAGGGCGGCGGCTGCAGGAGGGATGGTGGCAGGCCAGGTGGCTTCTGGGTCGCTGGTGAGGGTGGGGGCTGGGTGGGTGGTGGGGGTGGGGGTGAGAGTGGGGGCACGGTGGGCTGGTTGGGCGGTGAAGGTGAGGGTGAGGGTGGGGGCTGGATGGGAGGTGGGGGTGGGGGTGAGGACGGGGGAGCGGTGGGGCCCAGGGTTTGAGGCGAGGGTGAGGGCGGGGGGAGCGGTGAGCGTGAGGGCGGGGGCATGGGTGAGGGTGAGGGCGGGGGAGCAGGCCTGGTTGAGGGCTGCACCAGGGTACACAGTTTGATGCAGGGGTGGAACTGTGTGGGTTCGGTGACAGCAGCAGCAGCAGCAGCAGCAGCAGCAGCAGCAGCAGCAGCGGCGGCAGCGGCAGCAGCAGCAGCGGCAGCAGCAGGCATTGCATGTACTGTGCACACCAGCACGCCACATGCAGCCGGCACATGCCGCAGGGCATGATGATGAGCAAGAGGCGACTTACCGGCGGCGGCGGCGGCGGCGAGGGTGATGTGGATGGGAGGAGCACGGGTGGGGGCGGAATGATGGGTACGAGGGAGGGGGGAGGGGGTGGTGGCGGGGGCGACGGTGATGGGACCGGGGTAGGGGAGGGCGAGAGCACCGGCGAAGGAGAAGGCAAGGGTGCTGGCAAAGGGGGTGGGGAAGGCGCCACAGCACGTGTGGGGGATGGGGATGGGGAGGGCAGCGGCGAGGGGGAGGGCACGCTGGTTGGGGAGGGGGAGGGGGAGGGAACTGGCAGCGGCGAGGGGGAGGGTAAAGACGGAGAGGGGGAGAGGGCAGCAGGGGAGGGGGAGGGCAGCGGCAAGGGAGAGAGAACTGCTGGGGAAGGGGAGGCAATTGGGGAGGGAGAAGGGGAGGGAGAAGGGGAAGGCGCCAGGCCGCCTGGGGATGGCAGCACCTCGGGAGAGGATGGCAGCACCTCGGGAGACGGGGAGAGAGGTGGGGATGCGTACAGGGGAGGAGAGTAGAGGACACCGGGTGACGGAAGCGGGTCCGCAAAGGGAGGCGGAGGGGGCAGCTCTGGCGGCAGCGGCGCTGGCACTGGCAGAGGGCTTGGAAGGAGCCCTGCGTCTGGCGCTGGCGCCGGTGCACCGCCGTCGGGTGGTGGTGGCAGCGGTGGAAGCAGCGGCTGCCCGCCTGGCGAGAGGGGCGGCGGGGGCAGCGGGGGCGGCAGCGGCGGGGGCGGCAGCTGCCCATCATATGGCAACGGAGGCGCTGGCGGCTGCAGCAGCGGCACAAAGGTCGGCGGGAGCGGCGGCGGCCCGCCCAGCCCCTGCACTTGAGCAAAGGCTGCCTCGCGGCCTCGGGTGTATGCCAGGCTGCGCTTGCTGTGCTGCCTGCTGTTAGAGACTGCAGCAGCAGGTGGGGCCAGCAAAGTGACGACCACCAATCAGACAAGTAGCAAACTCAGCGGGCAACATGCAGTTATGCATGCAAACAGGCGGCAGCGGCGGAGGCCGGCAGCAGGGCGGTTGGCGTGGCGGTTGGCGAGAGGGACAGCGCTGTTTGGGGCAGGCAAACAGAGCCTGGACAGCAGCACTGCGCATCAGAGGTAAATGGATACGGCAGGCGGCAGTTGAAGAAGCAAGACAGCCCAACAACACGCCGCATTCCTGCGAGTGAAGCGACGCTAGCGCACAGCAGCAGCAGTGGCGGAGCGGTCGGGCGGGCAGCGTGTGGTGTGGGCGGACGGCTAGCGGCGGCACCCACCGCCTGCGGAAGCTGTAGCGATGACTCCCACCAACAGGGACAGCAGCACCCAGCCAGCCACCAGGCTCTCGGTGCGGTGCCACAGCGGGGGCACAGCATCGGCGCCATAACGAGTGGGCCCCTCGCCGTCGTCACCGGCACTGCCGCCGCCGCTGCCAGCCCACTGGTCGGTGACGTTGTCATCCGCCAGCCATTGTGCCGGCATGCACAGGTGGACAGGGGCTTCACCACCGGCTTCATGCAGCGGCATGGCGCCCTGTGGCGGCGGCACGCGCAAGGGTTCAGGCACAAGCTGTGCCTCCGCCGCCGCCGCCGCCGTCGCCGCTGCCATGCGCGCTGCTGTTGGCTTCAAGCACTGCGCGGCGGCTGCCGCCCTCGTTACCGCATATGCAGCATTCCTGCAGGGGCCTGCACACAGGCACGGGTGCGGGCCGCACTTCTGTTGAGCACGGGCCAGTGAGTGCGGAGTGGGGTCCTCCCTCCGGCCGCGCTTGCCCACACGGCAACAGCAGCCTTCAGGATGAAGTGTCTCCCCTGCGCACCATGCTATCGCAACCGGCGGTCCGTCCGCACAGGAGGGCGCGGTCCCGGCGTATCACAGGACACAACGAGCAAGAGGTCCTGTCGCCCGTAAAAGCGCTCAGAAGAAGGTTTGTGGTTCCCAGCAAGTGGTTGGGGGGCCTGCAAGTGCCAGCCGGCCATCCTGAGCACACTCTGCCAGACCAGATGGGCGCATGGCGTGACCTGGCGTGGCGGTCCAGGACGGGCCGGCGCTAACAATGAAACAAAGATGCAGGGTGCGCTGCCAAAGCATGACGAGTCTGTCAACTCGCCTGCCATGTCTCCTGAAGGCAGCCAGCAGTGGTGCTGAAGCTGGAGCGAAAACCCCAACCCGGTCGTGCTGTGTGGTGGCGCCGCCTGCTGGTGCCACGCCCAGGCAATTGAATCTGCCCTATGGCAGTGCATATGGCAGGCATTGTACGCATCACACATGTGCACCGTAGCTTAACTATAATGTCCGCCCCACCCCGTGGGCTACATGACTTGTTACGCGGGTGACCCTCCACGGCAGCTGCCGCCCTGCCGGCGGAGCCGCTCATCACATGTTGGCCCCTGTTGGCCCCTGCCTGGTGATCTTGCACGGTTTGTGGAAAGCACTTTCGTCGATTTCCCCTCTTCCCGACCTGTTAGCAGCTCCAGGTGAGCGGTAACCATCGAGTGCAGTGCAAGTCTGCCAGCGAGGCGGCTTTACGCAAGTGGAGGGTGAACCCCCCCTTTGGCCAATTGTAGGTGCAAATCGCGCCCAGGGGTTGTAGCATTGTCAGGGGGAGCTCGCATTCGCTGCCTGTACTCGGGTGGCCTCTTGCGCAGCTGCTGGCACCAGCCCACGGGCGTGGACCGCTGCCGAGACCCCCAATTTGTGATCGATCCCCCGGCACACTTGATTGTATTCCGCCAAGCCGATGCTGGCCGTCCGCCGCAGCTCGCAGGAGGCCGCGCGCCTGATGGCGCGCGGGGTGGCCTCCTGGTCCAAGTTCAACCCCGCGGCCATGTCGGGAAGCAACCCGGCACAAGTCAGCAACCTGGGTGAGCACCGCTGCTGGGTGCACGGGCGGCGGCGGCGGCGGCGGCGGCCAGCCTGGCGGCGGCGGCGGCAGCTGCCGCCTGCTGAATTGCGCGCCGGCTAACGCTCATGCCGCCCCATCTGCTGCAGTGCATGGCGAGTGGGTGCAGTCCGATAAGACCATGGTGATTCCAGACCCCCTGAATGGCGAGCCTTTCATCCACGTGAGTCGCACACTCGCACAGTGGGGCCCTTGTTGGGGGTGCTGCAACCAACCCCTGCCTTAGCACTGCTGGTGCCAGGCTTTGGTGCTGTAGGCCCCCACCTTCTGACTGCACCGTGGTCACCTGAAGCATTATTGCGCAATCATGCTCGACACCCCGCTGCACCAGATGCAGCCGCTCATGGCCTCCCCGCCATCCCCGGCCAGAGCTTTGCTCCTCCTTGCAGGTGCCCTACACCCAGCGGTATGATATGGAGTGCTCGTGGCCGCCCGCCATCCTCCTTGCCTGAACCAGTCCCCTCCTGCTCTGTGCCGCCGCTTCTGTGCAGGTGCCCGACACTCAGCTCTATGAGATTGAGCCCTTTGTGTCCTCCATGCGCTCCACCCCCAAGTCGGGGGTGCACAACCCGTTCAAGAACCCAGAGCGGTGAGCCGGAGCGAACGGAGGGGGAGGTGAGGGCAGGGCTTGGCAGATGCCCTGCCTGTGGCCACCCAGGGGAGGTCCCCGGGCGGGGGGCTGGCGGGCAGAGGGCGGAGGGGGGAAGGGGTGGGTGTGCTGTGTGGATGGTGCCGATGGGCAGGGGGCTTGGTTGTTGGTTTGGGGGAGGACGGAGCGGGGCGCCTGCCTGCGCCTTGTTGCAGCGGCTCGGCTCAAGCGCAGCTGCACCCGTGGTGGCCAGCACACATCTTGCCTTTGTATCACAACTCACTACGAGCTGCATTGTTGTGACCCGCCGGATCCCCCTCTGCCCTGCTCACCCTCCAACTAACCCGCCTGCCTGCCGCCCCGCTCCCCTGCCCACCGTGTCCAGCTACGTCATGTGGGGCGACATCACGGCGCGCGCCGCCGCCGAGATGCGGCGCCCCGAGGTGGAGGACCACTTTGCGCGCCTCATCCAGCGCACCTCGCCCAAGAGCTACGCGCAGGCGTCGGGGGAGGTGCGGGTGACGCGCAAGTTTCTGGAGAACTTCTCGGGGGACCAGGTGAGAGCTTAGGCAAACTTAGGTTAGTCCATGGTTTATTGTCAATGAGTCTGGCAATGAAGGAGAACTTCTCGGGGGGCCAGGCGAGCGGGCAAGGCGTAGCTTTGTTACGCTGCTGCTGCTGCTCACGGTAGGGGCGATGTCGGCACAGAATGCATGCTGTGGCTGCGGAGAGCCGCTCGGTGCTGCACTAACAGCAGTTATAGCTGCGCTATAACATAAGGTTGTCTTTGCCCTTGCTGTTGGACTGGGAATGAAAGAGGGGATGGGAGGAGGGGGTGCGGAGGAGGTGGGGTGGCTGGGATGGGGAGCCAGGGAGGCACGGAGACCAGACCTTTACCTGCCTGCCCTGCCGCGCCCGTCCCCACGCACTCACCACTCCCCCGCCCCTCAACAGGTGCACTTCCCGAGCGCGCGGCTTCACCAACCCGGGGAGCCACACAGCCCCCTGCTTCGCCCCCCTATTGACCCCTCAACTGCCCCCTTCCTGTGCCATTCCCGCCGCACCCCCTACTGACGCAGGTCCGCTTCCTGGCGCGCGGCTTCACCAACCCGGGCGACCACACCGGGCAGGCGAGCCAGGGGTACCGCTGGCCCTACGGCCCCGTCGCCCTCATCACCCCCTTCAACTTCCCGCTGGAGATTCCCGTCCTCCAGGTGTGTACATCACACCTCTTAACAACCACCCCCCGCACGCACCCCACTAGCGACGTGCATGCGGGGGCTGGGCGTTAATGGGGTCTGATGTGCTGTGGAAGTGGGGTGCATGCGGGGGCTGGGCGTTAAGGGGGTGTGATGTACTGTGGATGGCCCAGATCCCTGCTGGGCTCCCAAGCATTCCTCATGCGGGCGGGCGGGCGGGCATGGCGGTCCCAGCGCAAAGTTGGCCTTGCTTGGACGCCCCCTCAGGGGAAGCAGGGGCAGCCAGGTGGCCGCTGCGCGGGCGACCGTCGGCGAGTGCTGGCGCCACGCACTACACCTACCGCACCCGCCCCTGCCTGCTCCAACACGCCCCCCCTGGCCTCACATGCCCACCTCACTACTTACCTAACTGCTGTACCTCACTACTACTGCCCGCAGATGATGGGCGCCCTCTACATGGGCAACAAGCCGCTGGTGCACTCCGACCACAAGTGAGGGGGAGGAGCGCAGCAGGCACAGCACAGCAGGGCAGAGCAGGGGCTACCAAGGGTGCATCGCTGGCAAAGAGGTGGCGGGCGGGCCTGCCAGGGTGCAAGCAAGCGCTGTGGTGGCGAGCGCTGCGCGCTGCCGCTCGGCGCCCCTCCCGCCTCCCCCTCCCACTCCTTCACGTCGCGTTGTTGCATTGGCAGGCTGTGCCTTGTGGTGGGCAGTACGTGCTCTTGCTGCACTCCTGTAGCATTGGTGTGGCACACGCTCTCACCACAACGACCCCAATCCGGGTCTTCTGTGCAGGGTGTGCCTCGTTCTGGAGGAGTATGTGCGCCTGCTGCACTCCTGCGGCATGGCCCTCACAGAGGTGGACATCTGCAACGGGCGGGGCCAGACGGTGAACGAGATCATGGCACAGGGTGGGTCCCCCTTCTTTGTAGCTTGTTTGTTTCGTATGAGGCTAGGGTAGCAGCACTGCCCGCAGGTGTGTGCTTGCGGGGGCCGGACGGTGAAGGAGAACATGGCGCAGGGTGTGTGCAGTCTGTTCGACTTTTACGAGACGATTCGTTGGCAAGCAGGGTGATGCGTGCAAGCATCGCAACCTGGAAGCTGCGGCTTGGGGGAGGGGTAGGGGATGGGCAACCTTGTTGCGTAGGGCAATGTGCGGCGGGCTTGCCGCCACCTCTGCCCGGCCCTGGTCCCCTCGCCCTCATTTCCCCCCTTGCCCTGCCCCTGCTGCCCTGCCATGCAGGCCACCCCCGCAACACCCTGTTCACGGGCAGCAAGAAGGTGGCAGAGAAGCTGGCGGCACAATTCCACGGACGGGTGGGTACTGCAGCAGCTGCCACAGGGCGAAAACTGAAGGGTCTCGTAGCGGGATGGGGCGGGCGCCGAGGGACGGCAAGCCCCTGCTGCCCCTCTTCTCAACCCTCATGCACGCCGCGTCCAGCTCCTCGTCACCTTGGCCTCCATTTACATGCATCCCCCCTCCCCCCCAGTGCCCATCCTGAAGGATGTCGAGTGCGCCCCCCACCCTCGCCCCTCCCTGCGCGCCATCTTCTCACCCCGCCTCTATTGTCTTCCCATGATCTCCTCCCTCTCCTCCTCTTGCCTCTCCCCGCAGGTGTTCCTGGAGGACGCCGGTTTTGACTGGAAGATCCTGGGGCCCGACGTCAGCGACTTTGACTACGTGGCATGGCAGGTGGGTGAAGACTCCCTCTCAAATTGTGTTTCGGGGGCGAGGTCGGGGTGGGGACTGCTGCGTGGACTGCGCCTGCCAGCCCACGCCCCCTGCCGCCCCAACCGAGCGCCCCTCCCTTCGCCCCACATCAGCATTCCTCCGCAGCACCTGCCACGCCTTCAAGCTGCCCTCCTGCTGAGGATGCTCTCGCCCTCCTGCCTGGCCCGCCCTGCCCGCCCCGCAGTGCGACCAGGACGCGTATGCGTGCAGCGGCCAGAAGTGCAGCGCGCAGAGCATCCTGTTCATGCACGACAACTGGGCGGAGGCGGGTGGGTGGGACATGGCTGGGGTGTGGGGGCGTGGGGGGAGGGGAGGGAGGGAGGTATGGGGTGCCTTGCTCGGCCTGCATGCCCTCATCATGCAGCACCGCTGCCCTGCTTCGGCTGGCCCCTGCGGGGCTGAACCAGGTGCATGCGTACGCCAGCACCAGCACTGCTCATGACGCTACTGCTGCTGAATCAGAGCGCCAGTGCTGCAAGCCCCGAGGTGGAGGACAGGACCTCCCGCTGACGCGCACACGTCGGTGTGTTGCATCATTGCAACCATCCCATTTGCCTCTGCAGGCCTGGAGAAGACGCTGGCGCAGCGGGCAGCTTCCCGGAAGCTCGAGGATCTCACTTCCTGCTGACACTTACATGACACCATCGCTTTCTAACTGTAATGTTGTGCAGGCCTGGAGAAGGCGCTGGCGCAGCGGGCAGCCAGCCGGAAGCTGGAGGACCTCACGGTGGGCCCGGTGCTGTCGGTGAAGACGGAGAAAATGATGCAGCACAAGGAGCGGCTGCTGCAGATTCCGGGTGCGCCCCGGGAGGCGTGCCAGGCTGAGCATATGCACCAGCATGTGTGCTTGGGCACGAGGGGCGGGGACGGAGGAGCAAAGGGTGGCGCATGAGGCGCAGTCTGTGCACGTGCCGGGTGCATGTCATTCGTTTTCTGTGTGTGCTGTGGTGAGCGGGTCAGCTTGCAGCAAAGTGGGCTGCTACTGCGCTGCGACTTCCGATGCCTGCGGGCAGGCAACGGGAGGGGCGTGGGGCCAGGCCTGATCTATCATTGCTATTTCAGTGCCATGTCAGCGGGCGTGGGGCCAGGTCCCTTCTTGCCTGCACAGTGTTTTCCCTGAGCAATTATCACACACACTCACTCACTCCTGCCACCCCCCACTGCCCCTCCGCCCTCCTCCGCCGTTGCCTCTCCTCCGCAGGCGCGCGGCTGCTGTTTGGCGGGGAGCCACTCACCGGCCACAGCATCCCGCAGCAGTACGGCGCCATCCAGCCCACCGCCGTCTTTGTGCCGCTCAAGTGAGAAGGCAGGGAGGGAGGGAGGGCAGGCAGGGGGTGGCAGCAGGGCGGCACCTGTGAGCGGTGAAAGCTGCAATGTGGCCGACTGGAGGCCGCCGCCAGTGCCAGGCTGTCTGCCACCTGCAACCTGTGGTGCCCTTCACCTGGTGTGCCTGCAATTTGTGGTGTGCCTGGCGAGTCTTTAAACCCTGAAACCTCCATTCCTCCTGTTCCCGTGCCTGTGGCCCCCCGTGCCCGCTCCCCTCCCCTCCCCTCAGCGAGCTGCTGAAGGAGGGCAACTTTGAGGTGGCCACGACTGAGATCTTTGGGCCCTTCCAGGTCAGCGCCTGGCTTGCGTTTGCTTCATTTTTGCTGGGTTTACCTCTAGCTTTGGATCCAACCGGGGGAGGCCACCGCCAAAACCTGTGGACGCTTCCGCGTCGACCCTTCCCATGCGCCTTCATTTGCCGCAAAGTAGTCTGCTGCAGTCGTGCTACGTGGGCAGTGTGTTTCTTGCATTGTTATCATGCTGTGCCCCCGAACCTGCCGGGCGCTCGGCCATGATGTGCCCCATAACAACACAGTGCGCCCACCTTACTGTGATCTCACCTTACTTACTGACCGCCGCGCCGCCCACCTGTCTTACCGCAGGTGGTGACGCAGTACAGCGACCGTGACGTGCCACACGTCCTGGAGGCGTGCGAGCGCATGGAGGCGCACCTCACAGCAGCAGGTGGGCAGGGCTGGGGAGGGGCTGAGGCGGCTGTGCACCACATGGGTTTGGTCCTCTGCCCCAACTGGCACGTTGTGTGTTAACAGTCCATGAAAAATGCACCGCATGCAGCACAGCTTCGCGCCTGCATGCCTGGACATTAGAGTGCCCTCCCTGCGACGCTCCCCACTCCTTCTTGCTGCCTGCTTCACCTGCTTCTCCTCGCCTCTGTCCTGCCTGCCCTGCAGTTGTGTCCAACGACATCCGCTTCACGCAGCACATCCTGGGCAGCACCGTCAACGGCACCACGTACGCAGGCATGCGCGCACGCACGACAGGTGCGCACGTGATCCAGGGCGGGAGGACGTGTGCCACAGCGCATCACCGAGAGCGCGCGTGCTTGGGGCCCACCCTTGCGGCCGGCTGCAAGGCCCGCCCGCGCTCTGCTGTGCCTGCTGTGATGCGGGCGTCACAGCCTGCAGGCGGCGCTGCTGCCCTGCTCTCCTTGGTACATCAAGCAATACATGAAGAGCAGTTAGGGTCCACATGGCGTCAAGCTGGCAGGACTGGTGTGTGACTGGACTCCTGTTGCAAGACGCACGCAGGCACACCGCTGCCCTCCCTCCTCACGCGTCACTCCCCGCCTGAGCGTGCCCCCACGCCACCCTCGCCGCCCTTGCGCTCCGCAGGCGCGCCACAGAACCACTGGTTTGGCCCGGCGGGCGACCCGCGCGCAGCTGGCATCGGCACGCCGGAGGCCATCCGCCTGGTGTGGTCCACCCACAGGTGCGCCACGATTGGTTGGTTTATGTTTGTCTCTCTGTGTGCCTCCCCACACACAATTGGTTGGCTCGCTTGTTTCCATGTGCGTCTCCCAGCGACGCTTGCCAGCCAGCCTGCCTGCTTGCGTGGCCGCTGCCTGCTTGCCCGCCTGGTGAGGTCCACCCACAGATGCGCACAGCTCCTCGGCTGTTTTCATGTGTTCTACTTGTGTGTCGCCCTGTGACATTTGTGCCCGCCTGCCTGCTTGCCTGCTTGCCTGCCTGCCTGCCTGCCTGCCTGTCCCCGTGCATCCACTCTGCTTGTCCCCCGCCTGCCAGCATGAGCTTGAGTGCCACGTGAGCGCCGTCATCCCGCTCCCCTGCCCCCGGCCACTCACCCCTGGGCCACCCATCTGTCACACCTGCCCCGCCTGACCTCCTCCCACTCACCCCACTTCACATGGTGTCTGCAGGGAGATCATCCAAGATGTGGGCCCTGTGCCTCATGGCCTGCAGCTGACCCAGAGCTAAGAAAAGCTGAAGCCCTTTCTTCTCATACTCAGTAATCAGCCGTGCAGCCACGCCGGCCGCGCACCCGGCCGGCTGCTGCCCCCAGGCGTGCCAGGCATGGCGGCGCGCGCTTGGACACACTTACTGTAGGCTCAGTTTCCCCTATTTCGTCTAATGGCGGGGCCACCGGCGGCATGATTGGATACATGATACGCTAGACAGGGTCCAGGCGTCATCCCGTGCCTGCGCCCGGCAGCCTTGCGACGGCTCCGGCCCCTCCAGGAGTCGGTCCAGACTCCCCCTCTTCCGCCGCGCCCCCGCTCTTCTGCTGACCCACCCAGCCAGTTACCTCCCCCTGTTGTTCTCTTGCTGAGCTGAGCCTCGGCCTCTTGTTCCGTAGTGACCCCTGTGATCAGTGTGCACTGAGCAGAAAGGAAGGGAGGGATGAAGTGCCAGCGGACGCGCATCGGTACCGCCGCTGTGCGCTCCCCTTTCCAGCAGCCCATTTCAAAACCGGGAGCAGCTCCCCGGCTCTTCCGGTCGGACCAGCCACTGCGCAGCGCGCCCATCGCCTCCTAGGCGCACGAAACCCGCAAAACCTTTCATTTTAGAGAAGCGTGACCGCGAGCGAGGCCATGACGAGTCGCGTGGTTTGGGCGGCCACTGCCGCCGCGCTGCTGCTGGCATCTGGGCTCGTGTCAGCAGCAGAAGCACCAGCACCCGCGCCTGCCCCGGCGGAGGCCCCAGAGTAAGCCCATCTGCTGATGCGGGATGCTGCACCAGATCTTGTCACCCCGCCGCACTTCTACCATGTTTTCCCGCAAATTGAGCACATACGAGCACGTTTGGTATCCACGAGACAATACCTGGTGCGCCGCCGTTTGTGACCCATTCTGACCCCGCCGCCGCTGCCGCTTCCGCCTCCTGCTCGCTCCTGCAGGCCCCTGGCGATGCCTCCGGTAAGGCTCCTCACAAAGAGCAGAAAAGGGGGGCAGCATCTGAGAGTTTATATCTGTGGCGGCTGCCAGTCTCTTGTGTGCGCCAGCAGGCCTGCCGCCGCACCCCCCTCACTCACCTTCATGCTCTCTGCACCCTTGCCCTTGCCGCTCCGCGCCGCCCGTCCCGCTCACTCACCCCACTCACCTTCCACCCCCCTGATGCAGCTTGTCGAAAGCGCCCCCAGCCCGGCCCCTGCGCCGTCCCCCGTCGCCGGCAAGCCGCCCACCCTCACCCCCATCCCCAGCCCGCCTGCTGGCCCCCTGGTGGGCACCTCCTGCTCCACCGTGACCCCCGCCAACGTGGCACAGTGCTGCGCCAACAAGGCCAAGGCGCAGAACAAGAGCGACAAGTACTGCCTGGAGCAGTACCCCGACGTGAGCCCTGGGCTGGGGCGATGCGTGCCAACTAATCGATCACATTTCGAGTCAAAGGGGTGCCAGCAGCAGGTCTCAAGGCACGGGGTGGGGGGAGAGCGTGTGCACCATGTCCAGGGGCAGGCCTTGTGCCATGCCTACTAGCCGTGCTGCGCTGTGCTGTGCTGGGCGTGCGGTGTGAGCGCGGGATGGGGGGCCAATGCTGCCTGCAGCGGCACCACAAGATGACAGGTGGCCTGGCTTGCTGTGGGGGGCCTCCGTTGGCTCCCTTTTCTGCCTCAGCGCCCCTACTGGCGCCAGCAAACGTGCCCCTCACCCGCTCCCTCCTGCCCCCTGCCTCCCACCCTGCAGCTGTTTGTCACGCCGCCGCCGCCCGCCGCCAAGCCCTCCCCCTCCCCCAAGCCCTCAAAGCCCTCCCCGCCGCCCGCTGTCGTCGGCGACTCGTGCAGCAGCGTCACCCCGGCCGACCGCGAGATCTGCTGCAAGCTCAAGGCCCAAAAGGGCGACTCCTCCGACGCCTACTGCGGCTCCTCCTTCCCCGACCTGTTCGACCCTCTGGGCCCCAAGCTGCCCCCAGCGGGCAACACCCCGGACTGGCAGTACCCCCCCACCGACCCCCCGCCGGAGCCCGAGGTGGTGGGAGGCACGTGCGGCACGGTGACCCCCGCCGATGAGCAGGCCTGCTGCGAGCGCAAGGTGCAGCAGAGCGTGGTGGACGACTTCTGCCTGCGCCAGTACCCCGAGGTAGGGGGCGACTGACGGTGGGAGCGGTGGGGTGGCGGTGCGCGGGCTGCGGGGTGGGGCGGTGGGTGCATATGTCTTTGATGGTATGCAAGGAGTGCCGGGTTTGGGGGACTGTTTGGGTTGGCGACATGGCGGGTGGCACTGACTGGGTGTGGGTGTGCACTGCAAGGTCGGCCTGAGCCCAGAGGGTCGCTCAGCTGGCTGGGCGGGGCACTGGTGGGGACATCGTGACCAACGCCCCAGGCCTCCCCCTCTTTCCCTTTCCCCTCCAGCTGTACATAGCTGTTACGGCTTCACCCGCAGTGCACTGCCCAACCCTCTCTGCCACCTGTCACCTGCCGGCACCTGCCTCCCTGCTGACCTCTCTCCTCCCTCCCTGCCCATCCTCGCTCTCCTGCAGTTGTACCGCAATGGTTTCAGCTGCGGCGCACTGGCCACCGAGCGTGAGAAGAGCCAGTGCTGCAAGGGCAAGAAGGAGCAGGCCATTGCCGACGAATACTGCGATGGGGTGAGCTGGGGTGTTGCAATCTGGGGTGGTGTTGCATTCTGTGCCGGGGAGCAGGCCATTGCCGACAAGTACTGCGGTGGGGTGAGCTGGCTTTACTTGTAATGCGCAGAAACTGCGAGGGAAAGAAGGGGCAGGGCTATGCTGACAGGTGCTGCCACGGTGTTTGGCAGGTATGTTGCATTCTAGGAGGGGTGCCGCATTCTGCGGTTTGGCAGATGCCGCTCCGCCGCCCCGTTGTGCGACAGCAGGGTGCCTGCCTGCCCGTTGGCCATGGCAAGCTACCATACTGGCTTGGCTGTCACGTCATCCCACCCTCCCTGCCTGCGTCCCCACTCTCAGCTGCTGCATGTGCCCTCCGTTTCCCTGCTGCATCCTGCGCCCCGCCCATGCCTTGCTCGCCATGCCCGCACCAACTTCCCCCTCACTGTCGCTGCAGGTCGTCCTGGCTCCTGCCACTGCGGCCCCCGCCCCTCCTCCCCCAGAGGTGCAAGACGTCACTGTCCCCACCCCCGCACCCACCCCAGCACCTGAGGAGCTTCCAGCCCTGGCCCCCACCCCCGCCCCAGCCCCCGCTCCCGAGCCGGAGCCGCAGCCCTCACCGCCCCTGCCGCCGCAGCTCGAGCAGGCCCCAGCGACGGGCGGCAACAGCCAGCCCCCCAGTGCAGCGCTGGCTAGCACGCAGGTGCGATTTGGTGCCCCGCTGGATGCAAAACAGCCACCTGCCGGCCTGTTGGGGGTGGGGTGGCAATGCTCGTTCCTGCTAAGAAGGCAGTGCAGCGCCTGTGCTGGCCAGCTGGGCAGGCAGGCCAACATTGGTCAGGCGTTGCAACTAATTGCCTGGTGTGCGGGCTGCCTGCTGCTGGTAAGCCCTGACGAGTGCCCCCTGATCTCCCTCCCCCCGGTGCAGGTGTCCATGGCGACCTGCCTGCTGGCAGCCCTCCTAGCTGCGCTCCTGATGGCATGACCGCGTCTTTAAGAATAAGAACATCCACCGACAGAGAGACTGACCGCCGGGCACATGCCTGGCATCTGAACGGCCACCTGCCAAGCAACCCATTACCTGCCCCTTGATCCCCTGATTCTTCGTTTGCCTTCACCAATCCATTTACTAAGATATGTGCGCAGTGCGGTGGCACCGCTTGTAAGCATGTGCACGATACAGGCGCGTGGCCCTTGGCATACGGGATGGGGTGCGAGACAACAGCAACCTGTGGGACGGAAAACTCACGGGGCAAAACACGTGGGACAGGCAGGGGTCCGTCAGACGGTGGAGCAGGGTCCGTCGGAAGGTGGAGCGCATAAGGGTCGGCAAGAGCAGTCAAGGTGGGAGTGGAGCGCACACAGGGGGCAGGCGAGACCCGTGAGATGCTTCACGCCCAGGCTACACGCCAGCTACATCTAGGAAGATGGAAAGACAAACGGTGGAGGCTGCAAGTCACGGCAACAGCCCGTGGCAGGTGGGACCGGCCCAGACGCAAGCTGTCACAAGGGGGAAGAAAGGAGATGTGGTGGGTGAGGTGCCCCAAGCCAGAGCTGTGTCACGAGGGGAAGGCAAGAGCACGGCGCACACACGGTGGAAAATTGGGAGGGCAGCAGCTAAGGCTCAACTGCTCCTGGGTATGCAGCCCCACACAGCACTGCCTTGGAGGTGGCAAGGCAGCTGCCTAGCTGTGGCTGGGCAGCCATCATTCACTGCCGGCGGGGCGGCTGGTACAGCACGAGCGGTGCCCTGGGCCGCCGCGGTTTGCTGGCGCTGCCGCCTGTGCCGCCGCCGGCGCCTCCGCTGCTGCTGGCCGCCTTCTCAAGGTGCAGCAGCCTCTGCACAGCCACAAAAGGAGGGACGACAGGTGGATGCCGGCATGCAAGGGGTTGCTGCTATGTAGGCTTCTCGTGCTGCACGCCGGTGCGCCAACAGGCCATGAGCAGCACAGCACAGCACAACACAGCACCATGCAAGCAGGAGTCCAGCACACCAGCAGCCAGCAGCCAGCCCCACCCAGCAACACACCTTTCAAAGACACAAAACACCATGCACACCATTGGCGCACCTGCAGAATGGCGCGCTGCCGCTCCTGCAGCTGCTGCATGCGCGCAGCCAGCTCAGCATCCACCTCAGCATGCCGCTGAGCTGGCGCCTGCTCCCGCTGCGCCTCCGCCTCTGCAGGTGTTGCCTTGGACAAGCGCGGCGCTGCGAGTCCGGGGGGGAGGCCGGCCGGCGCGCTGCTTGCGCCTCCACCTGCCCCCCGCTCGCCTGCAGCAGCCGCCTTGCTGCCTGCGCCGCCGCCGCCCTTGCTCAGGCCTGGGGCGGCCCTTGCTGCTGCAGCTGACGAGGCAGCGGCCTTGAGGGCAGCCAGGGCGCCGCGGGGGGCGGCACCCGCTGCCTCTACCGCCGCCGCCTGCCGCTCCTTGGCGTGCTTGCGCTGTGCTGCGCGCCGCTGGTTGGGCGTCATGCCCGCATACAGTGAGGTCTGCTGCTGCTGCCGGCCGCGCCCGTGCCCGCGGTGCTCGTCTCCCTCCACCTCCTCCTCCTCTCCTGCCGCCGCCACCGTCTCCGCCGCTGCCTCCTGGCCTTCGCTGCCACTCTCCTCCTCCGTTGCATCCTCCTCCTCCGCCTCCATGCGCTCCTGCGGCTGCACCCGCCGCCCGCCGGGGCTGCTTCGCACCATGGTGCCCCCCGCTGTGCTGGCCTCATACGCCCGCTCTTCGCTGGAGCTCAGCTGCTCAAACCGGCGCACCAGCTGCGCCACCGTGCTGCTGGGCGGGCTGCCAACGCTGCCCTCCTCCTCCTCGTCTCCCTCCTCCGCTTGGGCCGCTTCGGCGCCCGGGGCGGCGGCCACACGCCTGCGGCTGCCGCCGGCGCTGCCCACGGTGATGGTGAGCGCCGCTGCCGCTGCCGTTGCCGCATCCAGTGCAGCTGTTGCCTCGTCTTCAGAGGCAGTCTCCCACTCGCTCTCCTCCCCCTGGCTGCCACCGCCACCGCCGCTGATGCTTGCATCGCTGGCTCCCGCTCCCTCTGCTTCCTCCTCCCCCTCCTCCTCCTCCTCTTCATCCTCCTCGCCCTGCTGCCGCTGCGCTGCCTCGGCCGCTGCCTCTTTGCTGGCAGCCCCGTGCTGCTGCCGCTGCGCCAGTTCATGCTGTCCCAGGGCAGGCGCTGGTGAGAGCGCACGCAGGGCGATGCCGGGCGGCGGCGCTGCATCCTCGGCATCTGCCGCCGCTGCCGCCGCCTCCCGCAGCCGAGCATTCTCCTTCTTCAGCTGCTGCCGCTTGCCTGCACGGTGCGTCTTCTGTGGGCTCCCATGGCCGCCGCTGCTGCGAGACTCGCGGCCCGACTCTGAAACAGACTGCGCCGTCGCTGCCGACGGCGGCGGCGGGGGCGGAGTCTGCTCTCGCAGCTGTCGCGAGCGAGGCGCCCGGTCCGCCGCGGCCGCTGCCAGGGCGGCTGCCAGGACGCCGCTGCGCCGGGTGCTGCCGCCAGTGCTGCCACTGCGAGGCGCAGGGCTGGCATCCGCCTGCCTGTCCCGGCCCTGTGGCTCCTGCTGCCGCACTACACGCGCCGGCACCACAACTGTCCGCGTCTGCGGCTGCTGCTGCTGCTGCTGCTGTGCTGGGGGCGATGGCTCGGCGCGCCGCCCGCGCCGCTCTGCGGCCTGTGCCCGCTCCTGCCGCCGGGTGCGCAGAGGGTCCGCCCCCGCAGCCTCTTCCCCCGCCACACCGCCGCGCCCGCCGAGCACGGGCGGCGGGCGGTACGTCGCAAACCCCTCCCGCATCTTAACCGGCTTCCGGCTGCTTGCCGGCTGCTGCTGCTGCTGCTGCTGCTCCGAGCCAGACGCTGCGCCGCCGCCGGCAGCTGCCGCTGCTGCTGCAGTCGTTGCTGTGCTGCATGATGCCGCCGGCACTGGCACCATCATGGCATAACTGCCGTCCTGCTTCTGAACCATGACAGGCATTCCAGGGGGAGTGGGCGCTGCTGCCACAGCTGCCGCTGTGGGGTCCGCTGCGGCTGCCTGGGCAGGGCTGGGCTTTGGCACGTCTGCCGCTGCCTGCGCCATTGCGCGCTGCAGGATGCGCGACTACAGGGGGAGGGCCGCGAGCAGTAGGGGGGGAGGGGTGCCTCAGGCGCCGAGGTTGACTGAGAACTGGATAGGAACCAGGCAGGCAGGCATGCAAGGGCACCACCTTGGCTTCTGCTTTACACACAGCAACAGCACTGGCTGTCGTTTCAACAATGCAACAGCACCACCGGGGGACCCCTTGTGCAAGCACGGGAGCAGACAGGGGGCGGGTGCCCATGTGGCAAGGGCAGCAGCGGTCCTCACCGGTGCCATTTTGGGGGGCGTAGCGGCAGGGGCGGCTGCCGCCGGGGGCGCCGGCTTGCGCCGCCAGCTGCCTTGGTCAGCGTCGGCTTCACGCTGTGCCTGCTGCGCCTGCTGCTCGCCCGGCTGGGGCGCCGACCTCCAGGGCTCGGGCCTGCATGTGAGGCATGGGTTGGCAGTAAGAGCGGTGCTGTCGAGAAAGAGTGGGAAGCAACACAGAGCTTGACAGGGGCGAATTCGGGGCAGGCCCATCAGTTGCTGCAAAGCATTGAACGCACGGACAGGCAGGGGCGAGTAGCTTCTGCCTTGCCCGCTTGCACCGCATGGAGGTACGGCACACCCCATCAATGCTGGCGCTCTTGACGCCGCCACAACCAGATCGGCGCCAGCGCCCCCGCCCGCCTACCAACCCCCACACTAACAGCCCCGCCTCGTCACTCACATGCCCCACTCGCGTCCATCTCGCTGCACCTTGGCGCGCCCCCACTTCTTCTGGTACTCGTCCCCTTGGGCGTGCGCCTCCCGCCACGCCTTCTCATAGGCATCCCGGTCTTTTTGGTTTCGCACCTGCGACGCCAGGCGTGAGTGGAGCGTGGGAAGATGAAGGGAAAAGGGGTAATGATCAAGCTGGGGTGGTGTTCAATCAAGCCGGGGGGCAGGGTGTTCGGGGGCAGGACAGGAGGGCAGGCGGGGCAGCTGGGCAGCGGGATCAAGGCAGCGATGCAGCTGGGCAGCCAGGCATCCCTGGCACACCCGCTGACTGTTGGCGCTGACTGCCTGCGACGACCTGCACAGGGTTGCGCCGTACCGCAACCCTTCCCCTCCCGTCCTCCCCTCCTCCCCTCCCTCCGCTGCCCTCCACTCAATCCCCAACGTCAATGCCCCTGCCCACCCTGCCTGCCATGTGACTCACAATGTCTCTCAGGAAGCCGTGCCGCATGTCGAGGCGCTGCCGGCTGGCGCCGCGCTCCACATGCAACCCCTCGTGCCAGCCATCGCGCGGCTCGTACCGCCCCGCCCCCTCTGCATCCTCATCGCTGCCGCTGCCATAGCGCTGCCCTGCTGGCGAGGTAGAGGCACCGCCCGGGCGCTGCCCGCTGGCTGACCGGCTGCGCTCGCTGGCCTGGGCCCGCTGTGCCCAGCTGCCGCCGGCGGCGGCGGCGGTGGCGGCGGCGGTGGCAGCGGCGGCGCCACCTTTGTTGCCCCCCGGCCCGCCAGCCTCCCGCTGCTGCTGCTCCTCCGCCTCGTCCTCCTCCACATCGTCCGCCCACAGGTGGCGGTCTTGAGTGCCGGCCATCGTGATCTCCTGAGGCGCCTCGGCTCTCAGGTCCCGGAGCTGTGCCTTGCCTCCTTTGACTTGATGGGTTGGGTTTGCGACCGGGTTTGGTGCGCTGCCTGCATGGGTTCCCGCCCCCCATGCATGGCTCCGCCACCCTGGCCGAGGCGCAACTTTTTGTGGGGGTGCAGCTACGCGCGACATCCCACACAATCAAAGCCGAGCTGTGCAAGCATGCCAAGGGCAAATCCTCTCCCTGTTCCCGTTTCGGCTGCCCAGTCTCCGGCTGCCTGGCATGGGGTTTTGCATGTGGCCTGACACACAGTTCTCCCACAGGATGAACCGCCCACTATCCGAGGACTGGGCGTGGCTATCAACGTGCAGCCTGCCAGACGGCTGCCCCTCCCGTGGCAGCCATACCATATCCTTTGGCGGCGGCGCCTGCAGCGGCGAGCAAGCGCTGGCGCCCGCTCTATGCTGCCGCCCGATGCCGCCGCCGCCGGCTCACGCACGGAAGCGCACGGAAGTGTTGATGAGCTGTCAGGTGAGCTGCTGCTCGCTTGACCAAGGTGGAGTTGGTACTTTGATGAGGGCAAGGGGGTGGGGGCAGCGGTTGGCGGGGGTGGGCAGCGCCCACAAGGACGGGCAGGCAGGCGGGCAGCCGGGCGGGCAGGCAGGCAAGCCAGGCCAGGCCATGCAGGCCCTGGAACGCCGATGCAGGCCTGAGGGGTGCACTGGCGGATGCACAGGCGCATGGCTGGCAGTCCCTGTGCGGGGCTGTTCGGCGCAGGCGCCAAAGAGATGCAACCTGCATGCGCTATGCCATGTGCCGCCCTGCCCGATTAGGCCAGCCTTTCAAGCTGTCTGCCAAATGCTGCATGCTTGGGGTGGCCCACAGGCCGGCCATGGCATCTTGGCGGCGTGCCTCTGTGCCTGCGCATGCGTGCCCAAGGGGAACTCACGGTTCATTTTACTCTGCGGGCCCTCTTTTCCATGCATGCAAGCGGGCCGCAGCGGCGGCGGCCGCCCCGGGGCGGCGCATGGGGGCCGCCAGGGCACTTGCAAGCCAGACCCGCACGCGGGCCGCAGGCCGCTCGGGGGCGGCGGCAGCCGCCCCGGGGTCTGCCCGGGGCGGCCGTAAGGGTGGCCAGGGTGCTTGCATGGCAGACTTGCAGGCAGGCCGCAGGCCGCCCTGGGGCGGCGGCAGCCGCCCTCTCGGCTGCAGGGCGCATGCAAGGCAGACCCGCAGGCGGGCCGCAGGCCGCACTGGGGCGGCGGCAGCCGCCCCTGGGGGGGCGTGGGGCCCCGCAAGGGCGCATGGCAGAACCCGCAGGCGGGCCACAGGCCGCTCGGCGGCGGCGGCAGCCGCACGAGCGTGGGGGCGGCGGCAGCCGCCCGGCGGCCTGGCGGGTCTGCCAGGCCGCATGCAAGACAGGCCGGTAGGGCAAGGGCACAGGCCAATTGGACCTTTGGCCCATATGTATACCCATTCCGCTCGGCCGGGCTATGCTCGTCTCCCATGCCATTCCTCTCATCCCGTCTGTGCGGCGCCCCATCCTTTCTCTCGTGCCCCCTCTCTAGCGCTCTCAGGCCCACCCCCCGCAGTATGTGGCACAGGGGTGTGGAGAAAAATCCGTCCTCAGATGAAGTGGAATTTTCATGCTTCACGGATCTAGGCAGCCGAAAAGGGCGTCGGACATCATCGGTTGAACAAGCACAGCTCTCCGACCGGGTTAGTGGTCTAGTGGTATGATTCTCGCTTCGGGTGCGAGAGGTCCCGGGTTCGATTCCCGGCTGACCCCAGGCCTTTTGTTTACCTCCCGGCCGACCCCAGGCCTTTTTTCAATATAACATGCTCCAGGGACCTCCAGCGAGCCCTATAGTTTTGTTGCTCCAGTGAACCTGCTTTTTGTTGCTTTTGGTCCCAAAGGGCCCCAGGGGCCTCCAGGCAGCCTCTGGGGGCTTGTACAGACCCCTTCCCGCACGGGGAAGGGGTTGGCCGGGTGTGCCCAGGTGTGCCCAGCAGGCGGGGCTGGACTCCTTCCTCCCGAGGGAAGGGGTTGGCCGGGTATGCCCAGGTGTGCCCAGCAGGCGGGGCTGGACTCCTTCCTCCCGAGGGAAGGGGTTGGCCGGGTATGCCCAGGT
>JAPTJF010000062.1:0-163772 GCA_029339195.1 Micractinium sp. NFX-FRZ | reverse complement strand
GTATGCCCAGGTGTGCCCAGCAGGCGGGGCTGGACTCCTTCCTCCCGAGGGAAGGGGTTGGCCGGGTATGCCCAGGTATGCCCAGCAGGCAAGTGGGGACCCCTTCCTCCCGAGGGAAGGGGTTGGCCGGGCTGCCACATACAAGGTGTGCCCAGCAGGCGGGGCTGGACTCCTTCCTCCCGAGGGAAGGGGTTGGCTTGGTAGGACTGGCGGTTGTGCTGGCTGTTGTGCCCCCCACACACACCACACTTGCTGCACTCGTGCCCGCCCAGCCGGCTGACAGGCCGCCTGCGGCAGAGCAGCGGCGCCCGAGGTGCCGGCCGGCGCCGGCTCCGCCGCAGGCGGCGGCTCCGCCGCCGCCAGCGGCCCACCGGCCGCAGGGCCGCAGCCAAGCCGCCCGCTTTCCGAGTCACCAGCCCCAGGCAGCCCAGAAAACGCGATTGGGACGTCGAAATGCGCTCTGGGAGGATGCCGGTCAACGCGCAGCACGCCCAGCACGCTGAGAGCCGCTTCCAACTGGCCGCTTTCGCTCCAATTCACACCAATTCACCCTCACACACACGCGAAAGAATGGCGTGGGAGGCCTACGCCGCCCCCAGCGCGGGGGTGCAGCGTTACGTCGCCCGCCTGCTGCACACCCGCCCCGCGGGCAGCAGCGCGCCCTGGGTGCACCAGGTGGTGGCGGGGACCGTGCCGGGAAACGTGGAGGCGGCGCGCGAGGCGCTGCTGGACGCCGAGTGCGACCTGGCGGAGGACGCGACGGCAGAGCCGGCGCCGCCGCTCGTGGCCGACGCCCTGGCCGCGGCGCCGGCCTGGCTGTTTGCCACCGCCCTGTCGGGCGGCGCGGTGGGGCAGCTCAGGGTGGCACAAGCGGCGACGGCGGCGCTGGAGGCGTGCTACGCCGCCGGCCGCACCGTCGTCCCGGCTGCTGCTGCCGGCGGCAGTGCTGCGGGTGCGGCCGCCCGGCAGCGCCGGCGCCCTGGCGCTGGAGCAGCGGCGAGCGGCGCACCTGCACGGCACCGACGAGCAGCCGCTGACGGGGGAGCAGGCGGCGCGGCGACGGGCGGAGGACGAGCACTGGCTGGAGCGGGTGGTGAGGCGGGTGGGGTGTGGGTGCCTGGGGTGCCTGGGGTGTGGGTGCTGCCGAGCCTGGGTGCCAGCTGCATGGGGGGCCGCCTCTGCTTGGCCCCACCTCCCACACACGCACCTGCCCTGGCACCAGCAGCCGCCCTGCTTGATCTGCCCGCCCGCCTCCCCACCCCGGCCCCCTTTTCCCCCGCAGGCGGAGCTCAAGGAGCGGGCGCAGGCGGAGCGCAACCTGGCGGCGTTCGAGCTGCTGCAGCTGCTGGACGCCGGCTGCCTGGAGCTGCATGCCCAGTGCAACGTGGCGGTGCTCAAGGTGGGCAGGGCCGCTTGGCGGGGCCGCCCTCTCGGGCCGGCTGCCGGCGCTCCGCCTCTGGTCTAGTCTACTCGTTACAGCTGGGTTCACAAGCATGCTGAAAGGGTTCAACTTGAGGACGAACCGTATCCTGAGAGGCTTGCACCAGACCATGTGACCATGAAACACACTTGAAAACTGGGAGGCCTGTACAAGCTGGGCACGAATCAACATGTGCAGCAGGGGTGTGTACGAGTGGCCTAGCTGCTGATGGAAAAGCACCTGCTTGCTGCGGCTTGCTTGGCTTCAAAGAGGCGCCCCGCCTTTCACCCCCTGCCAGCAAGCAGGCCCCGCGCATGCGGCCAAGCCCACACCCACCTGCTCTGCCCTGCCCACTCACCCCTTCCACACCCTGCACCCTCTGCTGTGCCAGGCGGCGCTGGAGGCGCGGCCCGAGTGCGCGCCGCAGCTGCGGGTGCTCCAGGCGCTGGGCCCCGCCACCACGCGCGCCTTTGCAGCCGGGGGACGCATGATGGCGCAGGGCGGTGCCCAGCACCTCGAGGACGCCCAGAAGGGCGGCTTCCTGGAGCTGCTGGGCAACGCCGTGGAGCTGCACCGCCTGGGCCGCGGCGGCGTCGCAGCGGCACGCGAGATGTTTGGCGGCCTGCGGGTCACGTGCAAGGGCGCGGCCAGGGGGCTGGCGCAGTACCAGGACCTGGGCATGGACGCCGTCATCGACGCGGGCCTGGAGGTGGGCGGGGGGCTGGCAGTGGCTGGCTGGCAGGCTGCGTGCATGCTGGCAGGCTCGCCGGCAGGCGGCTTGCATGCTGGCAGGCTGCGTGCATGCTGCTGCGACTTGCGCCCCCAGGCTGGCTGCTGAAGGGGAGAGGGGGGCGAGAGAAACCCTGCTGCCCCCGCCACCGCCCGCCGCCCATGCGCCTGCAGGGCGGCAAGCACGCGCCCGCTGACCAGACCTTCCTGGGCTTCACCCTGGTGGCCGGCAACCTGCTGCTCGCCGCCACCCTCAGCCCCTCCACCCTGAAGGAGCTGGGCCTGGGCACACGGGAGCCCACGCACCTGCACTGCACCGCGTCAGGTGGGTGGGGAGGGCGGGCAGGCAAGGCTGGGCTGCATGGCGGGGGCGACCGGGGTGCTGGCAGGGTGCGGGGGGTGCCGGGGGTGCCGCTGCTGCGCCGCCTCGAGGGAAGGGTTCCCTGCCAAGGGCAGGAAGCCACTCAGCTGCCTGCCGCACCCACCCCCACCCTGCAGTGAAGTGGATGCGCCTGATCTCCCAGCTGGTGCGCAGCGTGATTGAGGAGCCCAAGCTGCTTCGCCTGGTCAAGCTGGTGGAGGAGGGCGAGCTGTACAAGTGAGAGGGCGCCGCATCGTCAAACAGCTCTGCTGGGGGGCGGGGCGGGCGGATGGCAGTGGGGCGACATTGGGGGCCGGCCCGGCTGTGCCACCCCTCGCCCATGCTTGCCTACACATGCAGGGAGCTGGAGAAGAAGCCGCGGTGGGCCGTCACCCTGCTGCATGCCGTGTGCTGGACGAGCAAGGTGCCACCCGAGGACAAGGTTAGCGGCGTGGGTGTGGGGGCGGGCGGGGCAGGGCCGCGTGCGTTGACTGCCCACCACCCCCATGCCCCACCAATGACCCACCCTTGAGGTGTGCCCCCTGCGGCCCTTGTCCAACAAAACCCGCTGCCACCTCGTGCACACCCACCTCGTTTCCTTGCGCCCCGTGCAGCTGCGCTTCATGCGCATGCTGGCCGACCCGGGCCTGGTGGAGCTGTGGCACCTGGGCGGGCTGCTTGGTGGGATCACAAACCCGCTGCTGGCGGTGCAGCGCTTTGCACACACCACCATGCTGTTTGACGCTTGCACGCTGCTGAATGAGGAGCCCACGATCATGGCGCTGCTGGTGAGTGGGGCGCAAGCAGGACGTTCGGCGTGACTGGCTGCAGAGCGCTCCTCCTGCTGCTGCTGCTGCTGCGCCACACAACATGTTGCATGGTGTGCAGTGCGCACCGGCCTGAATCTCCACCCTCCTTGCCCTGCCGCCCCCGCCGTGCAGCCGGGCCACGTGCGGCCCGCTGACGCAGAGCGGCGCCAGGCCATCTTTGGGGATGAGGGCGAGCCGGCCAATCTGCGTGGCTACACACTGGAGCTGGTCGAGGTGCGGTGGCAGCGGTAGCCCTGGCGGGTGGGGAGTGGCGGTGTAAGAGCGCGCTGCACGTTCAACATGCCACGTCGGGGGCCCGACACATCTAGAGCTGCCCAGCCCTCGGGCCAGGCCACCTCACAGCCTACCTGCCTCCTGGCCTCCCTATGCCGTTGCCAATGCAGGCACTGGCGCAGCTGCCTGCGCACATGCTCACCCCCGCCGAGCTGATGCTGGTGGAGATGAGCTCGGCGCCGCGCCCGTGCCTGTATGCCATGACTCATGCACTCCACCTCAAGTGTAACCCATCCACGTATCAGGTGAGGCACTGTACATTCAAGGTGTGGCCAGCAGCCTTGAAGCCGGCCTGGCCGCCGGCGGCCCACTGGTTGCGCCTGACCTGGCTTGAACACCCCTCGCACCCGCTGCCTCCCTGCCTGCAGGCGGACTTCTTCACTGAAGCCGTGGAGCACGTGGCAGCGGTGCTGTACACGCGGTGAGTGGGGCCCTGGTGAGGCTGCCCGCCCCTCCCGCCTTTGACCCACCCCAAGCCCGCACACCCAGCTCAGCATGCACGCCTGCACCCACTGCCTGCTCTTTAGGTACATCACGGCGGGCGTGGAGAGCATTGCGGAGCAGGAGGGCCGTGCCGCATTGGAGACTGCAGAGTATGCTCCCGCATGGCATGCGTCTCATGCGGTGTGGCAGCAGTACGGCATGCAGGCCGACGACCAGGTGCAGCACGTCGCAGCCGCGGGCTGCACAGAGCCCTGCCCCTTTGTCGCCGCTGCCAACATGTGCCCCCCGCCGCCGCGGGTGAGTGATGGTGGGCTGCTTAGGTCCGCCTGTGCCGCTCCCCGGCGCGACCCCTGTTGCAAGACTGGCTTTGAGTGCTTTGATCTGTCAGTGCTTGAACATCCACGCCCCACCTTGCCAGCACGTCGCCGCATGCACCCAACAGCCGCCTCTTGCCACTTGCATTCATTGCACTGCAGCGCGACCCCAGGTATGTTGTTGGGCCCTGGTCGCAAGCGCTGGAAGACTCCACATGCTGGGCTGCGCTGTGCTCGCGCGAGACCTCAGCGGCAGCGCTGCAGAAGCAGAAGAAGGCGGACGCGGCAGAGGCGGCGCCGGCAGCAGCACGGGCGGCAGCTACGGCAGCACCCATGGGTGAGAGAAGGGAGGGTGTTGTGGGGGGCGCGCGTGGCGATGTACACTTGCATCATGCACACACAGGGCTGGCACCGCACCCGCCCCCCCATGTTCACACACCACCTCCTCTTCTGCAGGTCTCAGCAGTCAGCCCACCCTGTCAGCCAACATCGGCGTCCTGGTGGAGCAGCTGTTTGCCAAAGCAGCTGAGCTGGAAGCCAACCGCACCGCACCTGCCGATGTGGTGGCAGCGTTTCAGCGGGCGCTGCTGGCGGCCAACGATGGGCTGGGGGAGATCGACCAGCAGGTGCGGGGGTGGGGGGGGGCCATTGTTGGCGGCACCTGGGCACGCCTGGTGTTCTTCTGCAAAATGTGGGCGCCGCTGTGGATGCTCGCTTGTACAGGGGTGCCTTTTGAAAGCGAGGCCCCTTGCTCCCTGCTTCCAGGGTGCTTTCTCCAGCCTGCTGCCTGTGAGCTCACAGCAGGCGGGGCGGTGGCGACGGGTGACCGGCACCCTCCCTTCCCGCAGCTCACCCGAACCCCTCTGCCACCGGCGAGCGCAGAAGCTTGGTGCCGCGCCCCAGGCCTTGCTGCTGCAGAGTCTGCTGCAGCCCGCTGTGCAAGCGCTCCGCAAAAGCAATGGCCGAGGCCTCAGTGGCGGAGCTGATCCGCCACAGGGCAATGGAGGCATTGCTATCGCCGAGCAAAGCCATTTCTAGACCATCAGCGAAGCAGGCTGCCGCGGCAAGCGCGGACGCACTGGCGGTGGCCATTGGTGCCATTCCGCTGAATATTTATCAGCGCTGGTAGCTCCCAGTCTTATTGCAAGTGTATAGAAAAGGAGCGTAAGCCCCGAGTGCCATTTGACGAGGACATCATTGCCCCAGCACAGCACAGCATGGCCTTGGCAGAGCCACTTGGCCGTACCACCAGGCCTTTTGTTCACACCCCAGGCCTTTTGTTTACCTCCCGGCCGACCCCAGGCCTTTTTTTCACTATAATATGCTCCAGTTCCCTCCAGGGAGCCGGTTCTCACCTACCCCTAATCTTAATCTCACATGGCGAGCACGGGCCAGTGCCACCCGAGTGGGACCCTCCTTGCGGGCAGGGCGGGTCCCCGTTCGGGGCTTACAGCCCCCAAAGCTGTATATTGGGGCAGGGGGGGAGGCATGGCAGGGGTGACCAGGTGCCAATCACTGTCCACGCCCAATCACTGCCCACGGACACCCTCCTTCCGGAACCACCCTCCCTTTCGGAAGGGAGGGTCCACAGTGCCACTCATGCGACAGGCGGCAGGCATGGCTTGTGTGCAAGCAAGTGCTGCTGCAGTCCTGGGCAGTCAAGCTGCCGCCTTCACTAATGCCGCGCGCACCCCACCCCCACTCCCACACCCGCCCCTTGTGCAGACCTCTTCCACCTCCTCCATGGACGCCACCATCGACATCGCCCCCGAGGAAGACACCACCACCACCACCTCCACCCCCCAGGCCCCCGCCACCTCCGCCTTTGTCACCGGCTCCGCCCAGCCCGTGGCGCCCCCGCCGCCCACCCAGCGCACCCTGCCGCGCGCCCCCACCCGCGCCCCCGGCGCCAACTCCGCCGTGCCGGCGCCGCCCACCATCACCCGCCCCAAGGGCCCCCCCCGCCGGCGGCGAGCCCGACTCTGGTGAGGGCTGTGTGTGGGGGTGGGGCAAAGGGCGGGGTGGGGTGCCCGCCCATCTTCTCATGGCTGTCCGCCCATCTCTCCTTGCCTGCACCTGGCTCGCCATCTCCTGCGCAAGCATCACGGCTGATCTAAACTCTCACTGCGACCGATAAAACTCAACACTCGTGTGTTGTACTGTCCCCCACCCGTCCCCAGGCCTCAACTCCGTGTCCAAGCGCGCCAAGGAGCTGCGCGACCGCGAGTCCTACCTCAAGAACATGTGGTACACCGCTGGTGAGAATTGGTGCAACAAGGGGTGAAGGGGAGGGACAGGAGGAGCAGGGCGGGGGGGCGCTGATCCAGGCCGCCTTTGGGCTGCCGTTGCTTTTGCAGCCGCCAGGTGTGGTGCCTCAAGAAACTTCCCCCTGTACCCCTCTGTCCGCCCCTCCCGCAGCCCTGAGCAGCAACCTGGGCACCACCAAGCCACTCAAGACGCAGCTGTGCGGGCGCGACATGGTGCTGTTCAGGTGGAGTGGGGTGTGGGGTGGGGTGTGGGGCGCGGTGAATGTCAGAGGATGGTGGGGGAGGGGTACGTTGCGGTCGGATGCGTGCATTCAGGCGGCAGGGCGTGGGTGCTGCCTGGGACCGCATGCCTGCTTGCCTGCACCTCAGTGTTTCTCACAAGTCTGCTGCATCATCGCTGCTGCCCGCGCCCGCCCGCCTGCAGGGACGAGCAGGCAAGGCGCACTGCATCGACAACACCTGCCCCCACCGGTGAGCGCACTGGCTGTGCTGGGGGACAGCTGGCGCAACACTACGCCCTGCATCGCTGCCCACCCGTTCAGCGCCGTGCACGCTGGGACACGCTGCGACACAGCCCTAAATAACAATCGCCAGCAGCAGCATTGGATGCACCCAGTATGGACCGTGGTACCCGTGTGCTCCTGGCTTGTTGTCGCTCAAACCTCCCCTTTGCCCACCCCCTCTTTTTATCCACCCCGCAGCGGCGCCCCCCTGAGCGAGGGGTGGGTGGAGCACGGCAAGGGCGGCCACTACTGCGTGGTCTGCCCCTACCACGGCTGGGCGATGGATGGGGAGGGCATGCTGCGCGACGTGCCGGTGAGGTGGGTAGGAGTGCCGCTGCCCCTGGTCCCGGCGCCAACCCTGCGCGCACTCCTGCTGCTTTTCCCACCTTGTCCCCCGCAGGCCGCCGCCAACAAGGGCGAGAGGCCCAAGCGTGCGCTGGCAGACTCCTGGCCAGGTAGTATTAGACCGCAGTCCAGCCCCCCTCCTCTGTCTGCTCATGAAAGACGGCCTGCATGGCCTACCTGACATTAAAGCCTGCCCGCCGTGTGGGCGTGGCCTGGCCTCACCGCCCACCGGCACCTCTTGCCAACTGCCCGTCAATGCGCCCACTTCTGCCAATCCTGCCCACTTGCCGCCACCCAACGCCGCTCTCCTGCCCCCGCCCCCCGCCTGCCCCTGCAGTCGAGGAGATGGGCGGCTTTGTGTGGGTGTTCTTTGATTGGGATGTACCGCCGAGCACGTGTAGTACCGCACCGCAGCATGTAATCCCTCAAAGCCCAAGCCTGCCTGGGTGGGCGCTCCACCACAACTTTGAACCCTGGGAGACGCTGGGAAACTCTCCGCTGGGGTGTTGAGGGGCAGCCATGCTCCCAGACGAACGGTTGAGCACCCCAGTTGCTGGCCCGCCGCTGCCATGCCATGCGCAGTATCCAAACACCCAGGGGGCATGATCATGCAGCTGTGTCCAGCAGCCTGGCTGCACCTGCCGACTGCGATGTATCTTGTGAACCTTGCTTGAAAGAATGGGGGCAGAGTGCAGCGGAGGTGGGATGTGCGGTGCGCACGGCGCGCAGCGCAGCGTGGGCGGCAGGCATGCCATCATGTGCCTGAAAACGCCCCGCTGCCATCGAGGCGGCGAACGTACCACATGCCAGTCAATTAGAGGCGGGTGTCTTCGCCATGTTGCAGCCCCTGATATTGAGCGCCATCTTCTGCGTGCTCGTCTGGCGCGCCTGGCGGTCACAGGTAGGCCGGCGTAGTCTGAGCACGATGTTGCAGCACTCAAGGCCGTCGCCGTTCGGGGCGCGGAGGACACATTGAGCTCTCGGGCTGCTGCTGGGAAGAGGATTGTAGCCAGCGGCCTCCGTCTGTTCTTAGCATTGGGATCCAGAGCCGCTGAACCCGGTCCGACAAGCGGCGCGCCCCTGTTCCACTCCCCCGCTGCAGGCGGTGGCGGCAGTGGCGGTGCAGCGGTGCCTGCTTGCCGAAGCCGCACTGGCCGAGAGGCAGGGGTGCCTCAAGGCTGAGCAGCAACAGCGCAGCACAACAGAGGCACGTCTAGGGAGGGTCGCAGAGCAGCTGGCAGAGGCAGAACAGGCGCGCGCTGATGCAGAGATGCGGGCAGCAGCTGCCGCAGCGGAATTGGAGGAGGGCCGGCGGCAGCTGGCCGCCGCAGCGGCAGAGGTGGCCGAGGTCAGTGGCCTATTGCATTGCAACGCCTGTGCAAGCTGCCTGGAAATATGCGCAGTAGACTGTGGGTCATATGGCGGACGCCCCGCCTGCCTGCCCCCTGCCCCCGGCTCGCTTCCAGGGTTTAGGGTGGAGGCATCTGCCCGCCTGCCTGCCCGCTTGCATGCCCGCTATCCTCCTTCCTTCTTTGCGCACCGTGTGCATCTCAAGAATGAGCCTGCCGTGTCTCCAGCTTTGAGGGGTGTTATGGTGCCTGACCGCCGACCGCCCAGCTCGGTGTTTATCGTGCCCCACACCTGTGCCTGCAGGCCACAGCTGAGCTAGGCAAGCTGCGCTCCCAGCTGGGCTTCCTCACCTGCGCCCTGGAGGCGGAGGAGGCGCAGGCCGCCAGCCTTGCAGAGTGAGAGGGGCTGGCTGGGTCGGCAAGTATGTTGGCGCTGTGTGCTGATGGGCGCGGGCGGCGGCGGCACCGTGCCGGGGACGCGTGATCAGCGTAGGGCATGAGTGAGCGCCGTGCTGGCTGGCCCCAGGCGGTGCTGTTCTGAGCTGCGCTGTGCCACCTGGCACGTGCCGTCCCCGCCCACCCCGTCCCAACCAACCCCAGCGGCACCTCCCCTGCGGCCCCCCGCCCACCCCACGCA
The DNA here is from genome assembly GCA_029339195.1 of Micractinium sp. NFX-FRZ. Classification (NCBI taxonomy): domain Eukaryota; kingdom Viridiplantae; phylum Chlorophyta; class Trebouxiophyceae; order Chlorellales; family Chlorellaceae; genus Micractinium; species Micractinium sp. NFX-FRZ. The sequence continues at coordinate 154,300 of JAPTJF010000062.1, read as the reverse complement.
CCCCCTCACCATTGCCGCCAAACCCCGCACCGACCTCTCTTGCTCCCCTGCCCGCACCCCACGCTGCACCTCCACCCTCTTCGGGCTTACCTCCTCCCTTGGTGCCGCAGGGAGCTGGACACTGCACAGGCAGACTTGAAAGACCTGGCAGTGCAGCTGGTGCAGCAGAAGGCGGCGGCGGAGCGGCAGGCGGCTGTTGATGCGCGGGAGCTCGCCAACTTGGAGGAGCAGCTGAGGCTGGAAAAGTGGGCGCGGCAGGGGGCAGAGGATGCCAGGCAGGCGGCGGAGCAGTGTTTGCGGGAGGCGCTGGGGCAGCGAGAGCAGCGGCAGGGGCAACGGCAGGGGGAGGGGCAGGGGCAGGCAGAGCAGGGCGAGAAGAGGCAGGGAGAAGAGAAGCGGCAGGCGGATGAGTCCCAGCCGGAGTCGCCGCCGGTGGCAAAGGAGCTGCGGGCGCAGCAGAAGCCGCTGACAGTGCCCACGCCGCCGCAACAGCTGCGGGCGGGGCTGGCAGCAGCTGCCTGCAGCCAGTAGCACCGGTGTGCAGCAAGAGCAGAACCATTGTTATTGTATGTTTTGACAGTCGTAGGACATAGGACACATCAACTCAGTTTTCACATGCACACGCGCTCACTGTACATACCCGTCATGTGCCACGTCCTTTCCACTCGACTTCTATGCGCCACGCCTTGTACCCCAACTTTGGCTGTGTCTGTCCATCTACGTACCGCTACATAAAATCCTCACTGCGCGCCTGTCCGCGAATGCGACTGGTGCTAGCTGGGCGCACTGCGGTGGAGTGTGGGGTGAGGTGGGTGGGTGGCTGGCTGGCTGAGCGGAAGGGTGAAGAGCCGGCACTCGCTGGAAGTAAAGTGTGTCGGTCTGCCTGCCTCTTGTGCAACTGCAATTTGTATGAGAGAGCTGCCGAGCTGGCTGCAACTGATTTGCCGTAGCCTGCCTTCTTGTTAGTGGCCAGGTAAGTGAGGGCAAGGGAATCTGCGGCGCAGCCGCCCACCTCAGCAGCGGCGTGCCTCATCTGCTCTCTCCCACTCGCATCTCCCTAACCTTCAGCAATCGCTCAAGCACTGCATCTTCCATCTCAGCGGGCGTCATGACTGCCATTCAGAGGAGCGGGCAGCACCCAGGCGGTGACGCAGCCTCCTCCACGGGTGAGCGAGTGTGAGGCAGCCCGGGAGAACTTGACGAGCCAGAGTGCGCAAGGCATTCTGTAGCAGCGCGCCGAAGATTGCCGAGGCGGACTGTGAGGCAGCCAATTCTCTGCCTGCCGCCACACGCCGAGCCCCGCCGGCACGCCGCGACGTAAGGCCGCCCTCACCAGCCCCGCAAACTGGCGATGCCCACCCCTCACCCGCACCCTTCACCGCTTCCATCCTCTCCTTGCAGTTCATGCCACCCTCCAGGAGCCCCTGCCCACAGCCGGCAGCCGCGACAACGGCAGCGCTGGCGCAGGCACCGCCAGCAGCTTTGCCCCCCACGCCGCCGGCAGCAAGGGCGGCAGCCGGGCGGGCAGCCTGCGCACGGGTGCCAGCACGGACCTGGCGCTGCTCAACCTCGCCAGCTCAGCGTCTGCCGACCTGCGCTACCGCCGCGCCGAGAGCCTGCTGCCCTGCGGGCTCACGCAGGACGAGGTGAGGCGGGGGGGAGGTGGGACTGATGGGGTAGGTGGGACTGATGGGGTGCAGACGGCTGGGACGGAAGGGGATGGGTGCGGAGGGTGTGGGCAGGCGGGGGCACCTAACGGGGTGCAGCCAGGGGCGTCAGACGCGGTGTGCATGGGCGCGCATGTGTGTGTTTGTTTCTTGGAGGCAGGCCACACAGGTGGATGGCTGCTGTTTGAGCACTGCGTGTGCTGGCTGGCCAGCTGCATCTGTGGAGTGCCCGCTCGACTCCCCACCTTGCTGCCTGCCCAAACAGTTGCCCTCCTGTCTGCTACCCCCCTTGGCTTTCTTCTGTCTCTCAGCTGTTCGAGCTTATTGGCAGATACGCAGACGGCGATGCCAGCAGCGGGCAGGCAGCGACGGGCCCGGGTGGGGCCGGCAAGAGGCGCGGCAGCATCGACAGGCGGGCCGACATTGGCGGCGGCGTGAAGGTCGGCGCAAACGGGCCGGCGGGGTTGGGGGAGGCGGCAGCGGGGGACGTATCGGGCTCTGAGCCGTGACTTGCCACGATTTGCTGGGCTCAGGCCTGCGCTGTCCTCTGTCGTTTGCTCTGCTACCCCCTGTCGTGTTGTCATTCTATGTGTAATGCTGTGTCTCTGAGCGCAAAGCGTCTGCAGAGCAGCAGCAGCAGCAGCAGCAACAAACACGGCAAGCAAGGCAGGCGCCTAGGGGTCGGGGGCTTTGCGTGCGTGGCAGTGACCTTTCCTCTCCCCCTCGAGCGCGCATCCGGTGCCGGCCTGGTTTTGCCCCCATGCGTCTCCGCCCCGCCCCCAGCGCCAGCCCCCACACCAACGGCCTGCGAAGAAGTGCACCGCACAGAGAAGGTGCGTCGGAAGCGTGCAGGCAGGTGGCCAAAGCAGGCCAAGCCAGGGCAGCAGACCCGGAAGGCACCGCAGAGTGCAGGCGCCGGGTCAGCAAGGCGCCAGGTCAGCAGGCCAGGCAAAGCAGAGGGCCAGCAGCGCAGCGTGGTGCACCACAATGCTGAAGGCCACAAGGCACCGGCTGTTGGGGACAGAAGGCACCGGCTGTCGGGGACAGGCGAAGCAATACAGGGGCAGACGGCACAACGGGGCGAGGCAGCCACGAGGCGGAAGGCCACAAGGCACCAGCGGACAGGGACAACACCTGCAGGGCTGCACGATAGTGTGTGGACACACAGTCACACCGGCCTCAAGCTTTTGAAGCTGCCGTTGCCATAATCTCATCACTAATTTACAAGATACAACATACACAGGCAAGTGGAGGATACAGACAACATGGGCAGGCACAGGCAACATGCATTTTCGGGACTGCTGTTCAACGTTCAAAGGCATCAGCCCAAGTGGCATGCTCCCTCTGTCGAGGTCGCCTGGAGGATCTTGCTTTATGCAAGCGCTTGAATGTTCAAAGGGCCATGTGCCCCGCAAAACTGTGGGTGGTGAGGTGTGCTGTGGAGAAGCGGAGGGGGGGCAAAGAATGGATGGAAGGAATACAACAGAGGGCCAGCCTCCTGCGTGCATGGCCATTCGCTCGGCGGAAGTAATACAGCTCAGCAGATCCTGGGGGTGAAAAGAGCGGAGGATTAGGATAGGAACAGCGGCACTCGACTCTCGAGGTAAGCCGAGAAGGGCGGCACAACAGCCAGGTCTCGGCAAACCACTCCTGGAAGGGGAGGGTGTGCGAACAACCGAATGCAAAACAGGGTTGCAGTACAGCTTCAGTGCAACAGTCCCTGGCTCACAAAATGCATTGAGCCAGGCGCTGTGTGGGCCTCAACAAGCCACCCCTGAGAAGGGGCACTCCTGGGAGGACCCACAAGGATGGAAGGTGTGCAGGGTCTTGTGCCCATCCTTCCTTCCTCACTGCTGCTGCTGCTGCGCCGAGCCGCGGGCGGGGAGGGCGGGCTGGCGGGTGTCGCGTGCGGGGCTGGAGGCAAAGGGGGCCATGTCCACCTCGGTGGGAACGGCATAGCCCAGATCAACAAACTGTGGGAGGGAGGGGAGCGAGGGCAGGCAGGGGGCATGTATGCTGGGTTAGTACAGAGGGATGAGGGAGGAGTCGAGGCAGGGCCACGCGGGGCAAGGCAGTGCAAGGCAGGGCCACCGCAGTTATCTGCCACTGCAGGCGCCCCACCATGTGGGAAAGTAATCCACAGCACGCCTGGTCATCCTGGTATATACCCAACCCCGCCCATCCTCACTACCCTTCACAACCGACACCATACACATGTCTTCCCCCCCGGGGAAGCTCACCTGTTGACGCAGCTTGCGGAACATGATCTGGGGCAGGTCGGCCCGCACGTTGTACTCCGCGCCCAGCTGGTCGTACCGCTGGAGTGAGCAAGGGAAAGCCAGACAGGGGAGGAGAGGTGTCAGGCAGGCAGGGGGCAGGAGAGGTATGACCCAGCAAAGAATCTGGGAAAGGGGTGTTAAGCAAGGGCAGCAGGAGTACATATGGTCCAAGGCATAGCCCTTCAGACACGACAGAGCAGGCACCACACTCTGCCGCTGCCAGCTTCTCACCAGTTGCTCCACCATTTCCTTGTCCTCCAGCTGGATCTTGCGCATGGCGCTGCACAGCACGCACAGCGTGGTGGGAAGGGCGGGAAAGGAAAGGGGGTGAGCAATGGGGAGAGAGAGATGGGTAGTGAGGAGTGCATGCGAGGCATTCTTGCGCACAGCGCTGCACAACATACATCCAGAGGGGGCGGGTGGGGAAGACAGGTATGCAATGGGTGGACGAGACGAGTAATGAGCAACACCGGCGTCCGTGCGGAGGGGGTGCGTGAAGCAGACTATTGGTTAAAAAAAAAACCATCCATGTCACATAACCCCACCCCCACCCAGACTCACGCCCACCCCCTGCCCGCTCACTTGCGCGCCATGCCGTCCCACAGGCGCGAGTTGAACAGGCCGGTCTTGTCACTGCTCAGCTTGCGCACCAGCGCGAAGCGGTTGATGCTCTTGTTGGCTGCACAGGGGCATAGAGCACAGGGGGGACAAGGCCAGGGGGGGAGAGGTGTTAGGCAGGGGGTAGCAGCAGCATGATCCAACCTGCGTCAGCTGTCCACCAGGCACAGCTGTGCCGCTGCCGTTTCAACCCTGTTGGCCATTAACCCTCTCCTCCATCCCATCCCAATGCCAGCCCCACTCACCCCTGCCCACACAGGAACAGGGCACCCCTGCTCACCCGACACGGGGGTGGTCGACACAAAGGTTGAGAAGTTCAGTCCCGCCCCCAGCTCAAAGGTGACCAGGGAGGTACAGGGCAGGAAGGCCTTGGCGGTGACGTGCACCTCGGGCACCTGCGCACAAGGATGGAGGGCGGGGGAGGATGGGGAATGAAGCGGGGCAGCGGGAGACGAGAGTTGGGGCAGAATGGGGCAGCGGCAGGGGCCGGACTACTGCCCGCAAGCATCAGTACGCCCGGGAATGAGACCAGAGGTGAATAGGCAGCTGCAGCACGCGCCAGTCTGTCTTGCCTACTACCCTCCCAGTTCATGCCACCAGGCTGCAGTGCCCCGCAGTTCCCCCCCATGTCCCCAACCACCCGCCTCCCCCACTGACCTGGAAGAGTGCCCAGAAAGCGTTCACCGGCTTGTTGTGGATGGTGAAGGTGGCGGTGACGTGGAAGTCCTCGGTCCACGCCTTCATGTCCCGGATCTCGGGCTTGTCCTGCCGCAGGTGGGAGGAAAGGGAGGAAAGGGAAGTGGGGGGGCAGTAAGAGGACAGAACCAAGGAGATAGAAAACCGAGGGCACATGGAATGTGGTCAGTACCGACCACGCAATGTTGTGCAGAGGCATGCCCTGCCCCGCGGGTCACCCCACCCTCCAGGGGCCCTCTGCAGGCCACCCCAGCCAGTGCACCAGCCACGCACCTGGTTGCCAAAGGAGTTGCCGTGCAGGTAGTGGATGTGGGCCTGCAGGAGGGGAGGAGAATTAACGCAAGAGAGCAGGAGATTGTTGGAGCACACGCGCACAGCGGGGTGGGAGGGCAAGGGTTTACCCCACAATGCACTGCAGACCACCTCAACTAGCGGCACTGGTAGACATACCCCAACCCCACTGTCAACACTCCAGGGCCACATTACCCCGCACCATGTCAATTGCGTTCTCAAACACGCCAAAGTGACCGCAGTCAAACTCGAGCTCCTCGTACACGGCCTGCCAGGTGGGGTCGTCTGCGGGTAAGGGCAAAACGGGCGGCCACAGGAGGGGACCGGTGAGGAAACTACCCGAGAAGAGACGGCAAAGCCCAGCTCACACACCCGCCACTGCTCCGGATCCAGAGCACCCTGCCTCCACCCTAACCCCACCGCTCCCCAGACGTGCCCGCCCGCTCACCCAGCTCAGGCACGTATGGGATGGGGGGGCGCTCGTCGGCGGGCAGGCTCTTGGAGCCGTAGAACACCCACACAAAGCCGCCCTTCTCCTCGACTGCAGGGGTGGGGCAGGCGGGGGGGCAGGGGGAGAGGAGATGCGGACGAGATTTGAAGGATGGCAGCAGGTGGCAGCAGGGGGCTGGCTGGCAGGCGGTGAAAGAGACGCAGGTAGATGGGAAGGGAAAGGCAGGCACAGGGTGGAAGGTGGGCGTTAGAACCAGGCAGGCAATGCTGTGGTGGGGGGCTGGCCTGCGGTGGTCCCCACCTGGCCAGGAGTCTGCCAGCGCGCGCTTGGGCCACTCGCCCTTGTTGGCGGCGGCCTGCGGTGGGGGCACGGTGGGAGAAGCAGCAGGAGTGCGCGCAGGGTTGGCGCCGGGACCAGGGGCAGCGGCACTCCTACCCACAACCCCGCTTCATCGGCACGCCTCGCAGCATGCCCTCCTCGCCCAGTGCTTCCTCACCGCCTCGGAAACACGGGTCCCCATCCCCATGCCCTCAACACCCCCTGCCGGCCTCACCGGCACGTCGCGCAGCATACCCTCCCCGTCCATCGCCCAGCCGTGGTAGGGGCAGACCACGCAGGAGTGGCCACCCTTGCCGTGCTCCACCCACCCCTCGCTCAGGGGCGCGCCGCTGCGGGGTGGATAAAAAGAGAGGGTGGGCAAAGGGGAGGTTTGAGCGAAAGCAAGCCAGGAGCACATGGCTACCATGGCCCATACTGGGTGCATCCAATGCTGCTGCTGGCGATTATTATTTAGGGGCTGTGTCGCAGCGTGTCCCAGCGTGCACGGCGCTGAACGGGTGGGCAGTGATGCAGGGCGTAGTGCTGCGCCAGCTGCCCCAGCTGTCCCCCACCACAGCCAGTGCGCTCACCGGTGGGGGCAGGTGTTGTCGATGCAGTGGGCCTTGCCCTGCTCGTCCCTGCAGGCGGGCGGGCGCGGGCAGCAGCCATGATGCAGCAGACTTGTGAGAAACACTGAGGTGCAGGCAAGCAGGCATGCGGTCCCAGGCAGCACCCACACCCTGCCGCCTGAATGCACAACAGCAACGTGCCCCTCCCCCACAATCCCCTCGCATTCACCACGCCCCACACCATCCCAACCCCACCCACCTGAACAGCACCATGTCGCGCCCGCACAGCTGCGTCTTGAGAGGCTTGGTGCCCAGGTTGCTGCTCAGGGCTGCGGGAGGGACAGGCAGAGGGGTAAATGGGCAAGTTTCTTGAGGCAACGCACCTGGCAGCTGCCAAAGCAACGGCAGCCTCCTCCTGTCCCTCCCCTTCACCCCTTTTTCAACCAATTCTCACCCGCGGTGTACCACATGTTCTTGAGGTACGACTCGCGGTCGCGCAGCTCCTTGGCGCGCTTGGACACGAAGTTGAGGCCTGGGGCAGGGAGGGGCGGGACAGCACAACACACGAGTGTTCAATGTGTGCCGGGAGTGGTGGCAGCGAGAGTTTGGATCAGCCGTGATGCTTGCACAGGAGCGGGGCAGGTGCAGGCAAGGAGAGATGGGCAGGCAGCCGCAAGAAGATGGGCGGGCACCCCACACCCGCCCTTTGCCCCACCCCCACACACGAGCCTCACCAGAGTCAGGCTCGCCGCCGGCGGGGGGGCCCTTGGGGCGGGTGATGGTGGGTGGTGCCGGCACGGCGGAGTTGGCGCCGGGGGCGCGGGTGGGGGCACGCGGCAGGGTGCGCTGGGTGGGCGGCGGGGGGGCCACGGGCTGGACGGAGTCTGTGACAAAGGCGGAGGTGGCGGGGGCCTGGGGGGTGGAGGTGGTGGTGGTGTCTTCTTCGGGGGTGATGTTGATGGTGGCGTCGACGGAGGAGGTGGAAGAGGTCTGCACAGGGGACGGGGTGTGGGAAGAGGGGTGGAGTGCGTGCGGCACTCAGTCAAGGCGGCAGCTTCAGCACCCCAGGGCCACAGCAGCACTTGCCCACACCCATTCCTGTATGCCTGCCCCCCTCCCACCGTGTAAACACACGGCACCCTCCACCCCACCCCCGGTACCGCCATGCCTGTGCATTGGTAGAGGTGGCGCGCGACAGCTGGGAGCCGGCGGCCAGGAAGCGCTTGAAGAGGCGCAGGCGCAGGCGGCTGCGTGGCGGGGAGGAGAGGGGAGGCGCGAGTACGGGTTTTAGTTGCCGGCGAGACAGGTGAAGGCGGGAGGCGGGCAAGCAGGCAGGCAGACTGGGGGGGTTGCTGATTCATCACAAGCCACCTCCCACTGCCTGCCAACGTACACAACCGGCGACCTAACCCCGAGGCTGGCGCCCTTACCCAGGCAGCATGCGGCGGGGCAGGGTGACGAGGCGGCTGAGGTCCTGAGAGGCGGCAGCGGCGTCAAAGTTGAACCTGCGGGGAGAGGGAGGGCGGAGGAGGGTGGGCAGGGTGGGTGCACGGCACAGGCAGGCCAGGCACCGTGGGTGAAAAGCAAGGGGCCACTCCTCACAGGTGCTCCTCTCCCCCTGCACAGTACTGCCCTACCCGTGCAGGCAAGCGTTCATACAAGAGGTGTTGCCACAATGAGAGCCAGGCAGCGCCACTTGGCCCCAACACCACCACCCTGCCCACCCACCGCTTGAGCACGCTCCACACGGCGGCGGCCTCCACAGCGTAGAGAGCCAGCCAGGAGGCCCTGCAGGGATAGAGAAGGGGGGCGAGGGAAGGGCCAAGAGGTGGTTGTTATGGTTTCTGGTCAAAGAGGGGATGATGCGTGGGCCAGACGAAGGGTGCTTCCAGTACACAGGGTAAGCGCACGCCCGCAGCAAGCCCAGAGCAGGTGGGGCAAGGCGTGAGGGGGATCCGCCAGTGCGCAGGCAAAGTGCACGCCAGTAGCAAGCCAGAGCAGGTGTGCGGCAAGGCAGCAGGGGAAGCGTAGCTGGCGGGGCAACACTCACAGGGCGGTGACGTGGTCGGCCACCAGCAGCGGCTCAAACTGGGAGACTCCGGGGAAGCGGCCAGTCAGCACCTGCTGGGAGGCAGAGAGGGGGGGTGTGATTCAGGGTGGGGCGTGGTGAGGGTGGGTCAAGAGGCCAGGGGATTAAGCTCCGCCAGCTTGCCGCCTGCAGGCAAGATCAGCTCTCGGCCTCCGGCTTGAGCAAACTGGCAGGCAAGCCCTCAGCTTCTGCCCGTTCTCTAGAAGCGACCGCCTGCCTGGGACCCGCACTCGCATGGCCCCTGCCCTGTGCCACCACCCACCCCAGCCCTGGCTACCCCTGCCCACCTGCAGCGCCACATGGCCCGCCTCCAGCAGGGCTCCTGCCCCCACCCCCAGGATGAAGCTGCGGGCCAGGGGCTCCAGGAAGGGGGCCTGGGTGTCCTGCAGACAGGGGCAGGGCGGGGAGGGTGGTGCAGGGTCAGGTAGGGTGGAGGGTGTAGGGTCAGGCTCCCAAGCAGGCCGGCGCGTGGGGGAGCCATGAAAGAGGGCTGGGAGGGAGGGGTGCCCTGGGGGGGAGGTGCAGCGAGGGCGGGCAAAAACGAGGGACGCTGAGGGGCACCTGAAGTATCAGGATTATGCAACCCATGTCCCGGAAGGCGAGCCGGGCGGGCCGACATGTGTGGCTTCTTCCTCGCACTCCAGCCACCACGGCCCTTGGAAAACCCTGCCCAACGCCCCACCCATGCTGCCCCCTGCGTACCAGCTCAGCAGAGCCGGCGCGGCCCACGGAAGACGCCCGCTCAGCGCTGCAGCGGGTGGTGCGGCGGGCGGCGGCGGCTGCCCCCAGGCGGCGGCCCAGGGCGGGCCGCGGCCCGAGGGCATTGCTGCCAATGCCGCGGCTGCCGAGGTTGCTGCTGCTGCTGTGAGGGCTGCCAGCTGCACTGCCGAGGGTGAGGCGGGCTGCTGCGTGGGTCACGCCCGCAGGGCGCTGCTTGTGCGCGCTGATGCGGCCTGCAGGGCGCAGGCCGGTGGCTGGGGCGGCCAGACGCAGGGCAGAAGAGGCCAGCATTGTGCGAGAGCAAAGGGGGTAAAGGGCGAGGCAAGGAGCAGGCAAGCGGGGGAGGAGAGGGGGTCACGGAGGGTCACGAGGGGGCGTTGGAAAGTAGGTTTTGAGGGCGAGTGCGAACAGGACGCTGGATAGGGGGGTGGGCGGCTTTGAGGGGTGCCCGAGTGGTGAGTAGGACAGCAGCGCCGCAAAGCAGGGCATGGGCGCGTGAGCAGGCCAGCTTCCGCGCCGCACCGCCCCCCTTGCTTGACCTCCTGTGCAGGATCCCAGGATCCCACAAGGCTTGCAAGCCTATAAAGATGGATTGCAGTGCTCATTTGCAGCAGAAACTAGAGTGTGACCGCCTTCCATTCCGGCGGAAGCCGTGCCCGTGTAGGCGCGCATGCTGTGCCCGCTCGCCTCCCCCTGCGCCGGCGCTGTGTGCCGGGTCCGCCCACTTGCCTTGACCTGCCTGGCATCCAGCGGGCTACAACACCATAAATGCAGATCATATATTGCGCATGGTGAAATCTGAAATGTCATTTGGTTGTTCAGAAGAACTCTGGCCTGCGACGGGGGCACTTGCGACAGGGCGGCGGCAGAGTGGCGGTAGCATGCACAGCACAGCCAGGCGAGACGTCCCCCAACTTTGCGGAGAGGCTACGCCTGCGCTGATGAAGCGCACGCTCTTAACTGGTCCTTTGTTCAAACTTCTGTAGCGCGCCGGCTGCCGACCCTGACTCCGCCGAAGCGCGGAGGCGCCGTTCCGACGCTCGCAAAGGTGGGGCATGCTGGGCCTAGAATGCTGCCATGCCTCGTTATCCGATCGATGCGCTGCTGACTGCCCCTCACCCAGGCCGCGCCCCGCCGCCCGCCTGCTGCTGCCGTGCGCTGGCCGAAAGGATTCCTGCAGCTGCAATAAGCGTCAGGCCTGACGGCCAGCAAACTTCTGCACTGTGCCCGCCTGCAGCATGGCTTCGACAGAGCAGCTGCCAGGCGCCGAGTTCCTGCAGCGCCGCCTGGCACGCGCCTCCGCCATCCCCGCCGCCGAGCGCCCGCCCGACGTGGCGGCGTTTGTGGAGTCGGTGCAGCTGCTGCGCGAGGCGTGCGACCTGCTGCCGCTGACAGCTGACGGCAGCCCTGCGCTGTCACTGCAGAAGGCAGCTGCCCGACGGCAGGTGCAGCTGGCCTTCCTCAAGGCGGCCAGGGCTGAATATGTGTGCCCTTTCAGGCCAGTCAGCGACAGGCCACATGGCACGCACATTGCAGCCTACTGCAAAGCTTGGAGTGAGTGCACACGCGCTGCGGGCAGCTCAGCGCTGGACGTCATTGCAACCAGCATAGCCTTGAGCTTTGCTGCGGACAAAGGGGCAGACGTGGAGCAGATAGAGGCAGCCAGCCAGGTGGCAGCTCTGCTGGACAATGCGGTGGCGCGGCAGGCGGTGCGCAGCCAGCTGGCGCAGCTGGCAGCCGCGGCCAGGCAGGGGCAGCCGCCGCTCAGCGTGGAGCAGCTGCACTATGTATGCTGCTCCGTCGCCTCTCAGGCAGCCGCGCTGTTCCTGTCCCGCCACGACTTGGCGAGCCACGCGGCAGAGCAAGGCGTGTCCCCGCCCCCCTCCTTCCTCGTGCCTGCCCCGTCGGCAGCCCGCCTGGAAGGCTTGCTGGCGGCATGTCCCCGCTGCGCAGCAGCTGTGCTGTGGCTGGAGCCTCACAACCTGAAGAGCCACCTGACTGCAGCTGCCAGCGCTTCGGCTCAAGCGTCGTACACGGGGCACAGCGGGCAGGCTACTGAGGCCCTTGAGCACAGCATGCAGGCCATCCGGCTGGCACAGCAGCAGCGCAACGACTGGGCCCTGGTGTACAGCGCCCACTACGCTGTTGTCTCTGCAGCAGGCACAGTCAGCATGGGTGCCTCGGGCGTCCCCCGCGCCACTTTAGAGGCAGCGCTGGCGGCGTACCAGCAGGCAGGACCAGCTCTGCGCCGCTGCAAGCATGTACTGCCCAAGCTGTGGGTGGATGTACTGCAGATCGCTGACATGGCGCCACGGGTGCAGCACCTGCAGGCGGCGCTGCAGGGGCAGCGCCAGCAGCCGCTCGTGCCCACAGCTGCCCGCATGCAGCGCGCCTTTGAGCAGGTGGAACGCGCGGCCGCCTGCGACGGCTGCGGACAGAAGGCGGTGGGCCTGCGCCGCTGCGCGCGCTGCAGGCAGGCGCAATACTGCAGGTGGGTGGATGACGCACAAGACGAGGAGGGAAGGAAGGATGACGGAGGGAAGGGAAGAATGAATGCGGCACTGCCGCACTCTTGCACTGTTGAGATACTGTACTGCGCTTACCTCCGCCTTCCCCCCTTTCCGCCGCCCCTGGTGCAGCACCGAGTGCCAGCGCCAGCACTGGAGGGCGCACAAGCGGGAGTGCCGGCCGGCTTGAGACTCCCTCGCTTACTGCCCCGCTTGCTAGAGAGGCTGGCTGGCTGGCTAGCCTGATGCGGCTCTTGCTTCATTTCCGCTCACCTAGCTGGCCTCCCAGCTCTTGCAGCGCTGGGCCATGCCTGTGCCTGTGCCTCCCGGTGTTTGCTGCACCATTCCCCTCACTCTGCTCTACCACCTGCTCCTACCACCTGCTCATTGTGCGGCTCTCTGACCCTTGCTCAACCCCGCTGTGCACTCACCGCCCCTCATGCACGCCAACATGAACACTGCGGCATGGCTGCCAATGTCTCTGCACACCGCGCAGCTTGCGCATGTGCCTTCCGCCTTTCACAGGACCGCTGTTTGAGTTAGCAATGCAGAGTGGGCAGGCAGGGTGATGAGCAGACCTCACAGGGCAGGCAGCCCTGCCAGAGGCGGCACAACAACTTGTTTCATGACGGGGCAGGAGCAAGCACGCTGTGCAGCAGAGGCAGGGAGGAGTGCACGCGCCAAACTAGGCAGGGAGAGGCCGGGGGTTTCCAAACAACCAACTGGAGGGCAGGCAGGCAGCCCTGCCAGAGGCGGCGTGACAACGCGTGCACAACAGGGCACGCACAAGCAGGGCATGCGGCAGAGGCAGGGGCGGCCCGGAGGGCACACTGGGCATGGAAGAGCGAGAGTGGAGGCAGCCCAGCTGGGCGGGGAGAACGACAGGCAGTCTACGGGCAGCTGCAGGGTGCAGCCTCCACGGGGATGTGCCTTGCTGACCGTGCTGTCCATTAACGACCGCAGCTCCACCATAAAATGCTGGGGCTCCTGAAAAGGCTTCCCGGCGCTGCCTTAGTGGTAGTGAGACGCACGGCCACGACCCGCCGGTACAGAAGGCAGGTTGTGGTACTGCCCCCCACGCAGGCTGGCATTGTCGGGCAAGCTGACGCGCCCGCCGCCACGCCCGCTGCTGCCCCGCCCAGTGCCGCCCCGCCCACCGCCCCGCCCACCGCCGCGCCCCCCACTGCGGGCCCCACTGAAAACCCCGCCGTGTCGGGTCCTGACCCCACGCCGTGCGTTCTCCCCCTCCCGGCAGCGCTCGCACAGCAGGCGCAGGTGGGCGTGCGCAGCGTGGTACCCCTGCCAGGCCGCCTCAAAGGTTGTGTCCTCCGGCCTGCACTGATGGTGCTCAGGTGAGGTGATATTGGGGTGAGGTGTTCAGTGACAAGGCCAGCTGGCGTGGGTGGGGCTTGATGAGCTCGGGCGGATGTGGTCAGTGCTAGCTCCACTGCCCCACCGTGCCAGCTCCTCAGCTGGGCGCATTGCCCCCCCTGCTCTCCACAGAGCACCACCAGAACAGGCAGCATGCAGTGGCTGGCGGTACATGGCAGCTCTGCTCCTGTGGCAGCCGCAGCTAGGCCGCCCACGGCCCACTGCCACATGGTCCACTTCAGTGCACCCAATGCGGAGCCGACCTGAGCTGGGCGCCGCCGCTGGGGGACTCGGCAAACTGGCGGGGCGCCCGGATGTCGGGGTGGGTGCGCAGGAAGGCGGCGCAGAGGTGGGGCAGGGCGGGATCTTGGTGCACCACCAGGCGGGGGCCTGCCGGCAGCAATGGCAGGGTGAGGGAGGCCCCGAGGTTGGGTGAAACGGGTGACACGCAAGGATGATGGGGCAGGCAGGCGGGCGGCCGGCGGCAGGCATGTCCCATTCAAACGTGTTAACAGCCGTTGTGGAGCCATGAAGCGACTACAAAGCAAGGCAATCATGCTGGGCTACCCAGCAGCACAGCAGGTCACCCACCCGTGGTGCCGCAGAGCTCGCACTCCTCCTCCGCTGCCTGGCGGTACTCCTCCGCCTGCCCCTCCACCGCTAGCTCCATTGCCCGCCGCAGCTTCACATCCCAGGCCCAGTCACAATGGCTACAGGCGTAAGGGGCAGGGGGCAGGGGCGAGTGGGCGCCAGGGGGGCAGACAGCAGGCAGCAGGTGAGGCAGGTCCCAGTGGGGGGTGCGGGTGCAGAAGCGGCGGAGGGTGCCAGTCTGTCCGCGGCACCAGGTGTGACGGTGCCCGCTGCTCTCCCTCCCTGGTCGCGCCCGTCCCGACTTGCGAGGTTCTGTCGTACAGAGTTTGGATTGCAAGCACGCACTCTCCTCAAGCCCCCCGCTTCCCTCCCCCTTACCCTTCCTCCTCCCCGGATGATCGCTCCACTGTCCCTGTACCTGCCCCGCCCCGCCCTGCCCTGCCCTTCCCCCTTCATCCCCATGCCCCACTCACTCCATGCACTTCTTGGCCGAAAAGTCGTGCTCCTCCCCAGCGCTGTCCACAAACCGGAACTCGGTGCCCCGCCCGCTTACGTTGGTGCGTGCGAGAAAGTGCCTGCGCAGTGGCACAGGGGAGATGGTGCGCTAAGGTTTACCCCACACTTGACTGGGGCCAGGCCTCTGGTCGGCCAGCCCAGGTGGCACATGCGTTTGGCACACAGGCACACCAAGAGCATCATGAGGCTGGCTGGCAGCAGGCCGTTTAAGGTGGCAGGCAGGCGGGCCAGGGGTGGGCAGGAGCTACGATCCTCTAAGCTGCAGATACCACAGCAGTACCAGCAGTACCAGCGCCCCACCTGACGGGCGGGTGCGCCACCTTGGCTGCACCCTTGGGGTGGCGTGCCAGGAGGCCCGACAGGAACCTGGGGGGAGGGAGGTGAGGCGGGGGACAGGGGCGGGGCCCAGTCAGCAGTGGGGTTCAGTCGGCGGCTGCCGCGGGAGATCTCGAGTCCAGGTGCGGCTTGGGGAGAGTGAGCCATAGTGGGCCAGCAGCGGAGACCAGCGGACAGCTATGGGACAGCAGGGCAGCAGGAGGGCAGAGCAGGTGAAGGTGCTGCCAGCCGGTCTGCTTGCAGGCACCGCCACCGGCCACCTGCCCATCACAACAGCTGGCCTTCAAGCCCGCTCACTCAAAGTCGGGGTGCTCGGGCCCTGCGTACCGCCCCAGCAGCCGCTGCTTCACGCCAGCAATGTGATCCCAGGCCTCGTCTGTGCCTCCAAAGTGCTTGTCCCCAATCACCAGGGGGTGCTGCACGCCGGATGTGAAAGGGGACGGAGCAGCTGACGGGAGGAGGATCTCAGGTTGAGAGCCCACCTACTGTAAGCCCAGGTGAGCACCTGCCGCCACCACCGCTCCCTTCGCTGCCAAGGCTGGGCTTTAAGGCTGGCCCAGCCGAGGCCCAAGTCGCTAGGTACTGGGCGCCTCGCACCTCTGTGGTTGTTTCTCTCGCCAGCGGCCTGGGCTGCGCGGCCCTACGCCGGCTGAAAAGGCTCATCCCTCCAAGGAGGGAAGAGAGGTCGTCCATGGCTGGCTCAGGGTTCGTGCACGGACTGAGAAGGGCCCCAGAAGTAGCTTTAGAGCAGGTGGGACATCCCCTCCTCGTCAGCACCACGGTGAACACAGCCAACACAGTACCTTTCCAGGTCAGCAGCTGAGTCCCTCAATGAGCAGCAAACACGCCGATCAAGCATGTAACGCAGCTGTCTGCTTGCCCCCAAAAGCAGCCCTGCATACCTGACGGCCTTGCCCACCCGACAATCAGCAGTGTTCAGTGCCCTCTCCCGGTCACCGGTGGGCCGGCCTCCCACATTGCACATGTGCTTTGGGTCGGGATTCATTCATGTACTGTGAGCCCCCGCAGAGGCAGTGAGCACATCTGGGTGGATACACGTTGCAGAGCAGCAGGCGCAGGCATGCAAGGGAGGGTGCCTGCTCGCCTTCTTGGCACCCTGCCCCAGCTTTGCATCTGCCGTCGCTCCACTCCCTGCTCAGTTGGAGCGCGCTTGCATAGGAATTGGGTCACAAGAGAAACCTTTTGCAACAGTATAGGTGGTCTGAGCGAGGTGCAGATCTGGCCAGTGCGCTGAGTGCCAGCAGTGCCTTCTGGGGGTGGCTAAAGTTACACAGTTGCAAGCAATAGGCTCATGCATGTCTTTTCCGGCAAGCCACCGGGTGGAGACCTACCTGTTTTGCCACAAGTCAAGAATATATCCTTTCGGCTCAGCAAGATCAAAGCCATACATCTGTCTTGCCGTGCTGCGCTGTCAGGCGCCTTGGCGCCCCCAGAGCACCCTGGGGCAGCGGCAGCGTGCACAGCGCAGAGGCTGGAAGTAACCTAAAGGCGCTCCGCGCCTCTATTTTAAGCGCTTACCATCATCACAGTGTTGCTCTGGGGTCCCGTCGGTCGGCCTGCACACGTAGCGCCCACCCGCGCAAACCCTGGCCAGAGGTGGGGCAGAAGCGTTCAGGTGCGTTCCCCCAAGCCTCCTCACGAAAGCTGCGAGTCTGGAGCATGAGCTAGCATGCTCGCCTGCGCCGTGACTGCCGGCGGAGCGACAGCCCTGCCCACCTGCCGCCTGCTGCCAGCCCGCCCGCGTTGGCCTGTTCATGGCGCAGCTTCACACACAGCAGCACCGTACCCCTGTGCCTGTTGCAGCATGGCGGCGCCAGATGAGCAGCTGCCAGGTGCAGAGTTCCTGCTGCGCCGCCTGGCCCGCGCCACCGTCATCCCAGCCGCCGAGCGCCCGCCCGACGTGGCGGCGTTTGTGGAGTCGGTGCAGCTGCTGCGCGAGGCGTGCGACCTGCTGCCGCTGGCAGCCGATGGCAGGCCAGCGCTGCGGGCAGAGAACCCGGCCGCCCGCCACCAGGTGCAGCTGGCCTTCCTAAAAGTGGCTAGGGCCTCCTATGTAAGCCCGATCATCCCAGTCAGCGACAGGCGATACGACTTGCACATTCAAGCCTACTGTACTGCGTGGTATGCAGCAGCTGAGCACACTCCGCAGCATCGAGTGCAACGCAACCAGCTTGAAACGGTGCTGCTGGCATTCACAGGAAGCATGAGCGCCGAGCGATCAGCAGACGAGGCGCGGCTGGCCAGCCAGGCAGCCGCTCTGCTGTCAAATGACTCAGAGCGGCGTACGGCCGACAGGCAGCTGGAGCAGCTGTCAGCAGCAGCAGGGCTAGGGCAGCCGCCGGTCAGCATCGAGCACCTGCGCTACGCCTGCTGCTGGCTCGCCACAGAGGCAGTCAACCTCGTGCAAACCCGCCTTGAATTTGCACACGCGGGGTTGGCAATCCCTGCTCAGTATGCCCAGCCCGCCCCCGGTGCAGCAGATCTGGAAGAGTTGCTGGCGATCCGCCAGACCTGCGTGGCACAGCTGCTGCAGCTGGAGCCACACAACCCCAACGGGTATCTCACCGCGGCTGCAGCTGCGGCATGCTGTGGGCAGAGAGGCCGGGCCATCGACCGGAGCCTGCAAGCCTTCCGGCTGGCGCGGGAGCAGCACGACGACCTGACCCTGGCAAAGAGCGCTCAGCTGGCTCTGGTGCATGCGGTGCATGCCCTGAACCATGCGCCCTCCAGCATCAGCCGCGGCACGCTCGAGGCTGTGGCTGCAGCAGATGCAGAGATGCAGCAGGCGTTGCAGCGCCGCAAGCGAGTCCTGCCACAGCCCTGGCTGGATGCGGCGCCAGCCCGCAGCATGGTCTTTCCCCGTGATCAGGTTCAGGCGGCTCTGCATGGGCAGCTCCGGCATTGGGCACCGCCCTCTGATGCTGACCTGCGACAGATGATGCAACGGGAGCAAGCAGCCGGCATCTGCGCCGGCTGCGGCCAGGGGGCTGTGGGCCTGCGCCGCTGCTCGCGCTGCAGGCAGGCGCAGTACTGCAGGTGAGCGGCTGGGCAATGGGGTAGGCCTGAGTGCGCTGCTTTGCCAGGCATTCACATCATCAGTTCCCTCCTGTTCCTCTTCCCCACGCGGTGCAGCACCGAGTGCCAGCGCCAGCACTGGAGGGTGCACAAGCGGGAGTGCCAGCCGGCCTGAGGTGCTGTGCGGCAACTGCTCCTTGAAACCACTCCACCGGGGCCCCTTGCGCCTGCCATGCGGTCACCCGCCTGTCCGGACCTGGGAAGCTGTGCCTGCACGGCCTGGTACCGCTCCCATCTGTCAGCCTCTTGTCTTTATTTGTCTGGGTAAACCTGCCGGGAGCCGGTGTGGACGAAGTGCCAGCTCTGCTTTGTTGGCCCCAAACTTGCCTGTCCCCGCCCTGCGCCCTAGTGCTGCACTTGTCCCCCGTTGCTCATGTCGGCACCCCAGCCACCCCTCGAGTGTGTTCCCACCGCTGCATCGCTTACAATGGCCCTTCTTTGCAAATGGTCGGCAGCCAGGCAAACTGTGCCTGCGGCAAAGGCTGAGGCGCAGGAGCGCAGGTCGGCAGCGGCGGCACCACTCTGTGAGGTCCGGGGTGCCCGCTGCCCTCCCCAGGGTCCAGCAGCGTCCCCGCCTTGCCTGCTGCAGCCAACGTTCTGCACCCTGTCCGACTGATTGAGCGGGGTGCGAATGATTGGCAGGCACAGCGCGCCGGTGCGCAGGCGCAGCACAGCCCTTGCTGACGACTGCTCACAGCACGCCGCACCCACCCTTTGCCTCGCAACGCACACGCAGGCACACACCGTCACTGCCCTCCCTGCTCCTGCTGCAGCCCCACTTGGCAGCCTCCGGTTGAACAGTTGCAATTACACAGACAGGGGCCGCAGGCAGAAAAGAGGGGGAGTGCCTGGCGGGAGGCGAGTGTCCAGACCTGGCAAAGGCGAAAAGGAGCGCGTCGATGAATGAGGGGGCACTGACAAATCAAAGGGGAAAAGATGAAGAAGAAAGAAGGCGTGGGGGCTGGGATAGGGTGGGTGCTGTGTTGAGCTCGTGCGGTTGGGCGGGGTGAGTGCGTGTGTCGTGTTGCCTTCGATAAACGCTTCAGGACAGAAAGGGGGCCGGAACTACCAGAAGGGAAGAATGGGGGGAGGTTGTGGTTTGGGTATCAGGAGGGTGACAGTGTGGCAAATCAGGAGGGAGCAGGGGACAGCCGGATGATAGCAGCATCGTCGCGCGCACATAGGTGTGTAAAGTGTGGGGGGTGCCAGTGGGGAGGGTGACGTTGCACAGAGCCAGAGGGGAGTGGGGGGGGGGTGGCGGGGGAGGGGTGCGCGTGGGTGGGCAGGCGCTGGAGCAGAAGGCGGTGAGTTGACGAGCACCCAGAGAACAAGTGTACAGGGGAGGGGGGCGTGCAACGAAACGAAAGGCAGCAGGCAGAGGGGAGGGGGCCAGGAGGGCCCACCGCCTCGGTACGGGGTGGCTGGTTTGGCTGGCATATCCGGAGGGGCACGAGCGGCTGGGGTGCGGGTGCAGAGGGGGGGCCGCCCGCCGCAGGCGGGCGCAGCCCTCCCCCTGCGCACAACCGCACCCCGCGCTGGCCCCTCCGCTCCTGAAACGAGGGGCGTTATGAAATGGGGGGTAGGGGCTTGGACGGGACGGGGCAGGCGGGAGGCAGTACGCCGCCTGCCCGCTACCGCACGGTAGCGGGAAACGGGGCGGGGCTAGGGAGCCCAAAGGATGGGGGGCCCTGCGGCGCGTGGCGCCTTCAGCTCATGGAGAGGGCAGAGGGGCCGGCGCGGCCCATGCCGCCGTCGCCCGCCAGCAGCTCGTTCTGCAGCTGCCACATGGCCAGCCTGTTGGCGGCGGCGGCCTCCAGGTCGGGGGAGGCGGAGCCGCTGCTGGAGCTGCCGGGTGCCGACCTGGAGCCGGCGTGCATCAGCGGCAGGGCGGCCGCCAGGGGCATCTCGTTGCGCGGCGGGCTGCTGCCGGCAGATGGGTGCTGGCCGTCCAGGGGGCTGAAGGGGCTGCGGGCGCCGGTGGGCAGCTGCCAGTCGGCAGTGTTGATGCCCATGCGGCAGGCGGGGCCGGCCAGCGCGGCGGCCAGGGCGGCGGCAGAGGCGGGGGGGAAGGCGGGCGGTGCGGGCTGCGCGTACGCGGGCGCAGCCGCGGGCATGGCCAGCCCGCCGGCCGGCTGGCCGGCCGTCAGCGCGGCCTGGCTGAAGCCGGGCAGGTTTGCAAAGGGCAGGGAGGCGCCGGAGCTGTACGGGCCGGGGCCCTCGTAGCCGTTCATGCCACCCACGGCCTGGTGCATGGGGTAGGGCTGCAGGGGGCGCAGATGGGGCAAGGGGAGGCAAACCAGGTCAGCAGCAATGAGGAAGGAATGGCACTCCATGGTGGGTGCAGGCCAACGGCAGGAGCTGCACACTGCTGCCTGACACACACGCGGCCAAGGGTTGCCGGCCGCCATGCTGCCGCATGCCGCCCCTTGAACCCACCCAGCCTGAGGCCCCTACTGCCCGGCTCCCCACCTGCGGGCGAGTGTTGAGCTGCGCGCCGGTGCTCTCCAGGCTGAGCAGGGCTGCCAGGTTGTTGAGGTCGACAGCGGGGGCGGGCGCGGCGGCCGCGTCGTTGCCCAGCAGCGCCAGCGTCTGCAGCGCCTGCACCAGCGCGCTCTGGGCGGCTGCAGGGGCAGGAAAGCAAGGGGCGTGGGGAAGTAAGTAAGTGGTGAGCCACCTCAGGCAGGAGGCGCCTGCAGCGTAGGGTGCGCACTTGCCTATGCCTGCCGCTCTCAAGTGCCTGTGCCTCCCACCCGCCCGACGTTGCCAGCCGATGCCCGGCACACCGCGCCGGCATCGCACCTGTACCGCCGGCGCACACCCTGGCCAGCACCCACCACCTCGCTCGCCATCCCCGCCCAGCACCCAACACAGTCGGCACTCATCCCAAAGCTGCCACCCACCGGTGTGGCGGTGCTTGTAGTAGTCAGACCGGTCCTCCACCAGGTTGAGCTGCTTGATGGGGATGCCGCAGATGTTCATGGGGCTCTCCGCCAGCGCGCGCTGCGCGTCCTCCAGCCGGTTGAAGGTCACAAAGCAGAAGGGGCGGCGGCGGAAGGTGTCCTTGCGCTTGGGGAAGTAGACGTCTGCAGGTTGGGGTGGGAGGGAGGGAGTGGGAGGGCAGAGAGGGTGACGAGGAGTGAGCAAGGGAGCTGCGAGTCGTGAGATTTGATTGTTAATCAGGGCGGGCGGGTGTGCGGCGACAGCGCGCGCGCGTCGCGGTATCTTGCGCTGCTTAGCAACCGGGACGCAGGGTGCCGGGGTGCTGCAGGCATGCTGGTCGCTCCCCTGCATGTCAGCAGGCCCGCGGCTGGCAAGGGTTTGGCACTGCAGCCCAGATGGGGCGACTGCCGGCCACCCGCCCTGCACCCGCCCCGCGTAGCGCCGCACCTAGCACATGTCCCCACTGGCTGAAGTGGGCCTTCACCAGCTCCTCAGAGCACTCGGGCTGCATGCCAGGAAGCGGTAGGGGCCGGTCAGATGCGGGAAGGGGGCGTTCAGAGGGCATCAGCTTTCGCTTGCGTAATCGCTCGCAAGAGGGTGACAGGCCCCAAGCGGCAGCCCCTGTTCTCAACGCCAAGAGGCTCCCAAGAGGCTCACCGGAACGTGGCCGCAGAAGATGCGGGGCCCGGAGCCGCGGGAGGCAACATGGGCCAGGTGGTCGGGGCACAGGTTGAGCGGGGCGCCGCTCAGCTGCAGCTGCTCCTGCAGCCGCTGCTGCAGGCGCTCCAGCACCTGTGAGACGAGAAAGATGGGGGTGCGAGCGTCAGGCGGCAGGCGGGGCGAGAGCAAGGGCGCGCTTGAGCGGGGAGGCAGGCGCAGGCGGCCTCACCAGGCTGTTGTTGCTGTTGGTCTGTGTTGGGCGGCACATGGTGTTGGGGCGTGAATGGGAATGGCGGGCAGGCTCAGGGGCGCATGAAGAGGCCCCGAAGGACACAGGCTGCGTGACCTCACAGCACGGCGCAGCAGGGGCGGTCGCCATAGAATAACGTGACCCGAATCTATCAGCTCCGCACGGCTACGTCCCATGTCTGTCACATGGGATGCAGTGGCTGCTAAATGTTTAGGGTCCCGGCAGTTCCCTGAATTGCAGCGTCAGTGGAGGTCCCCCTGCAGTTCGGTGGGCTGCGCCAATTGGGTTTTGCAAACAAGGACACAGCTCTTGGGCCGAAAGAACTGCCTCGCAGCCCTCCCGGCGTGGAAACCTTGCGCCATGACTGGCCAGGCAGCAGCTCCTAACCGGCCAGTGCCTCGGCCGCCCCATCCCTTGGCTCATTGTAAATTGCGGGACATGAAGGATTGCTGCGGAAGTGCGGCAAGCTCGGAAGGGCCGCTTCGAACGCTAGAGTGTGGCTGACTGACAGTACCGCCATAAAGGCACCAGTGATGCCAGTGCCGCCTTGAGGCTGGTTTGGAGGTTGGTGCATGACGATCATGCTTTCCATGTGCGTGTCCAATGGTGCTGACGGAACGTTACATCTCACTGGGCTGGCGGCGTGCCGGGCGTTGGCATGGCTCCGCTTTCTGAAGGGCGGCAGTTGCCAACCGCCCCGGCAGCCCAGGCCGCAGTAGGCCTTGAGTAGGCGCAATCCCTTCCACACGCCAAGTAGTTGCTGTGGCCTGCGGCACGCCTGCACTTGGACGCCCATGTGTTCCAAATTGAGTTGCTATCGTAAGCGCTGTTGCATGGTGCGGCGAGAGCGGCATCTGCTCACTGCCTGTGCGGCAGCTGGTAGGCGGGAGGTGGCACAAGAATGCACATGCGTGCTTTGAGTGGGCACCAGTGTGTAGACCTGCACGCCTGCTCCTGCCGTTTACTGCATCCCCTGCCTGCGTGCTTTCTGATGGGCAGCAAAGTGCGGCCTTGGTAAATGTTTGATGCGCGCCGGCTGAGTGCCAGGTGGGTCCGTCCCGGCACGTGCGGCAGAATCCAAATGTGGTTACCAGAGGCAAGCATTTCCAGGCCACTAGTCTGCTATTGTGAGATCAGACTGGCCGCCCATGCCCGTGCTGCATATGCACGGGCTTTCAGTCACAGGCCCTGGCGTGGCAGGTGGCCTGTTCCCCCTGCGGGGGCGGCACCGCCCAAGGCTGGCGGGCGACGGGGCAACCGCTCTGCAGGGCTTCCAGCCTGCACATCAATGCCATGCACTGCATCGACGCGCGATTATTTGTGCAAAGAGGCGAGAAGCGCTGCTGGCGGCTCCCTTGCATTGGGGCGCGCCACGGCAGTTCCGGGCGCGTTTGCCTCCCAGCCCATCCCGCGCGCTTGAATTAAATTTTGAGCGTAGCTTGCTTTGTCAACTACGGCAGCGTGTTGCTTGGTCCTGCGTTGTCCTTCCATCAGAAACCCTCCTGCTTGCAGCTGCTGCTTGAGTGGCGCTCACGCGGTTGGCAGTGCGTCCGAACAAGAGTCCGCGGCCCGCAGTGCGCAGCGGCAGCGAAGCCGCCTGCTCCCGCCGCCGCCGCCGCCGCTGCCGCCACCTGCTGCCGCCGCTCAGCCGTGGCGCCACTACTTGACACCCACTCCGGGCAGCCGCCGCAAGCAGCACCAATTTTAGCGCAGCCTCGCCGGCAACAACAGCAGGGACAGCAGCCGGGGGATGGCAAGCGTCACCGTAGCGGAGGGCGGCGGCATCGTGGCAAACGGCGTCGTCTCGTACCTCCCGTCCTGCGCCGCCGTCTCCTATGCTGACCTCAGCCTGGAGGATGCGCAGAGCTTTGACATCACAGACACAGACTACCTGGTGGTGAGCTGTGCGCTGTATAGTATCTAGGTTGCCTGTATGTCGAGCTGTGCGGTACGAGTGCATGGAGATTGCACTGCCATCACTCCCTGGTAGGCGCATTGGCAAGCGGCTACCCCTGGGCATGCGTTGATGCAACGGCCCACCACCTCTCACCCTGCAGCCCTCTCCCGCCGCACCCAGGTTCTTCCACTCACCCCAGCCGCCACCCCGCCCTGCCGCCCTGCCGCTGCGCAGTCGCTCATCCCCACTCTTGTGCCGGGCTTAGTGTTTGGAGTCCTCAGCATCCTGGGCTTCATCTTCTTCAGCCTCTGGCTCTGCACCCAGTGCTGCGGCAGGCGGCGGCGCCACCTCCAGGCGGCGGGCGAGCATGCCCAGTTCATCAGTAGCGGGCAGCAGGTGCGAGGCTGAGGGTGGGGCTGGAGTTCCGTGCCCTGGGCGGGCCAAGGGCTGGCGGGCGGGCGGGCGGGTGGGCAGGAGAAGAATGGGAAGGACACAGAGAACTGTGAGCAGTTGTTGGGTGTGGGGCGGGGTGCTGTGGGGGAACCCATTTTGTGGGCAGGGCTCCGACGGTCCCGGGCGGGGGCGCGCTGGTTGCAAGCAGGCACCCTGCAGCGTGTTGCGTGCAGCGACACCCGTGCCATTGCCCACCTCAAATCTCGAGCTCTGTGCTGCACTGTGACCCTCCCGCCTGCCATCCCGCCGTGCCGCTGCCATACCCTGCCGCTGCCTCGTCCCGCCTCCTGCTGCCTGCCTGCCTGCCTGCCGCTGCAGGGCGTGGAGTGTGCGCTGGCGCCGGCGCCCTGCCGCTGGTCGCGCTGGCTGCGCCCCAGCTTCCCATTCAAGCCGCCTTCCCTGCCGCGTCACGCCTTTCCCCTGCCCCTGCAGCTGCTGCAGAGCACAGACCGCGCTCCTGCGCAGGCACCTTCACGTGGCCCGCTTCCCTCCTCCCTCCCATCTCACCACGCCCTTCCACCCCCATCTATCATTACCCCATCTATTTATCATTACCCCACCTATCATCACCTGTCTGCCCTGCAGAGCTCGGCGTCGGCACCGCAGCCAGCACCCCGCCGCTGGCTTCGCCCCAGCTTCCTCTTCAAGCTGCTGCTCACAGCGGTGGCCCTCGCCGTGGCTGGCATCTCCGCCTGGGGCATGGTGTCCAGCATCCGTGCCACCAACTCGACCTTCACAGACCTGTGGGACATTGTGGAAGACATTGAAAGCCGGGTGAGGGGGCGCTGCTGGGGTATTGGGGCATCGGGGCTGGGACTGGGCTGTGGTGCCTGGGCTGGTGTCCACCACTTATGGGACGCTGTGGAGGACATTGACAGCCGGGTGAGGGGCGGCTGCTGGGCTGTCCAAGGTGGACAGCAACAAGTGTATGAGGTGTGGGTGAGGGGTGCAGGTGGGAGTGTGGGTCTTGCACTGGGGCTGTGGAGGATGGGGGCCTGCAAGTCGTGTGGAGCGTTGTGGAGGACTGTGGCTGCCAGGTGAGGGGCGCCGCTGGGCTGGGCTGGGTGCAGCACGTGCGGTGGTGGGGGTGACTGGGGCTGAACGCTGGCCTGCCCTGTGCTGAGCTGCGGTACGCTTTGGACGACGCTGACCGGCCGGCCAGGTGAGGGGTGCCGCTGAGCTGGGTAAAGCGACACACACACACGCACATACGCCACGGCGCCCGCTGCAGGCGACGACTGCCATCAGCAGGCGCTGGATGCCTTGTGCTTTCTGTCCTTAGATCAATCCACCTCTCGGGGCACTACTCATCAAGTCGCACTTGTTCCTCCACTGCAGGTGGTCAACGCCACCAGCAGCCTGCGGGCGCTAGACGCTGAGCTGACGCTGCTCAACGGGAACGCCACGCTGATGGCTGGCAGGACGGAAGGTGGGGCGGGAGGGGCTGTGCATGTTCGTGTGTGCATGCATGCATGGTGCGCTTGGTAGCCCTAGGCAGCTGGCGCTGCCTTTGCTCCCTCCCTGATTCACCCCCCCGAGCCCACGGGTCCGCCCCGGTTTGCCCCCCATGCCATGCTGCCCGCGCGCCCCACGTCCTTCCCCCCTGCAGTACCCCTCCCCAGTTCCGCAGTGCCATCATTAACACGCAACCTGCTCTCCGCTACTCCCCCCGCCCCGCCCCTGCAGCCCTCCCCAAACTCACTGACCTGCAGCTTCCTTGCCTCTTTCTTCTCTCCTTTCTCTTCCCTGCAGCCCTTTTTACACTGCCCGACCTGCAGATCCCTCTCCCCTTCTTCCTCTCCCTCCCTCCCTGCCTGCAGCCCTCTCCAAGTTCAGCTCCGCCGTCATCGGCCAGCTCGTGCGGCAGGGGGTGTGGGACGCCGCCGTCGCCGACCCGGCCCAGGCCCAGCAGCAGATTGCGCTTGCCTTTGACGCGCTGGCCGCGCTGCCCGACCAGATCTCGGGGATACAGGAGGGGATAAAGAGCGGGATTGCCACGCTGAAGAGCAACTTTGAGGAGGTGGGTGCGTGTTTGGGTGTTTGGGTGACGTGTTGTTTGGGAACAACTTTGCCTTCAATCATGAGAAGCGGTGTACGATGATTGCCCGAGTGAGTGCGGATGGGGGCGGAAGCAGGGGGCACGCCGTCAACACGCCCTGCAGAAGGCAGGGTGCAAGCTCAATCTTGAGGGGGAGGGGGAATGGGTGAGCGGGTGAGGGACAGGAAGGAAGAGCATGCAGGAAGCAACGTTCAACACAAGGTGTGCACCTTGCTTTTGCTGTTGCAGATGCTGACAGGCATCCAGGACAGCTGGGAGGAGCCCGCTTTGCGCCACCACCAGGCCCCCCTCACACACACACATTAGCCAGTGTATTAAAAGAGGTCATTGCTGCCCTTGCTGGTGCAGGCGCTGACCAAAATCCAGGACAGTTGGGAGGAGCCCCCGGCATGCACGCCACTAGAAAGCACGTTCATTTAAAGCACGCTGCCCTTGCTGTTGCAGACGCTGAACGACATCCAGGACAGCTGGGAGGACCCCACCATGGCGATCGAGGAAACCTGGCGCTTCGTCCCAATTGCAGGCACGCCCCCACAGCCGCCCTCCCCGTCCCCACGCGCAGCGCGTGCTGTGCTGCAAGGCCGGACGGCCAGACCGCTGCGTATGAGCACGCAAGCCATGCAGCGTGTACATTGGCAGGCAAAGCCGGGGCGCAACCGCCCCTCCAGCCCTACCCTGCCCGCCCGCCCTGCCTCGCACCCGTCCCTGCTCACGCCCGCCCGCCCGCCCGCTGCTGCCCCTCCCCCCCGCTGCAGTCGTGTTTGGCACCACCCTCGCCATCTCCCTCCTCTGCGCCCTGCTCTTCTGGCGGCTGCGCTGGTACCGCACAGCCACGCTGCTCGCCGCCCTGCTCTGGCTGGACGTGGCGCTGCTCATGCTGCTGGGAGTGGGTAAGTGCAGGGCAACAGTGGGGTGGGTGGCAGGTGGACATGGGTAGTTGGCCGCCGACAGGCAGGCAGGCGGGCGGGTGCCTGTGTATGTTGTTTGGGTGGGGGCGGCAAGCTCGGGCGGTGGGGATGTGCACGGCGGTTAGGCAGGCGGGTGACTGGGTTGCCAAGTGGGCGCGCCGCTTCTCGCGAAGGCAGAGCCTTCTTTGAGCACTGGCTGTTGGACGCATTCTGCGAGCTGGCCGTCTTTTGCTGCATGCGCTCCGAGCTCGGGAGTCCCGTGAAACCTGCATGCCACCGCTTACAGATGCAGGCGTGCTCAGCGGTTTCACACCCATCCCCAACGACAGCTGAATGTGCTCCCCTGCACCAGGGCCTGCCCCTCACCCGCCATCACCGCGTCTAAACATGCAGGCCTGCTCAACGGCGTGCACACCGTCCCCAACGCCGCCTGCATGCACGTCGCCAGCTCATAGTGCTGCCCCTCACCTGACCCCGTTTTGTGTGCAGGCCTGCTCAACGGCGTGCACACAATATCCAGCGACGCCTGCATGTATGCCGAGTTCATGCTGCTGTCCATCGCTCCCAGCAAGGTCAAGGACGCCACCTCGCAGCAGCTGGTGAGCGGGGGGGGTGGGAGGGACAGGGGCAGGGAGGGAGGGAGGGGGACGGGGGAGGGGGTGAACACAAACAATGGGTGCCACGCTGCAGCAGCTGGTGAGTGCAAGTGTGAGAGGGACAGGGGACGGGAGGGAGGGAGGAAGGCTTGGCAGCAGCTGGTGAGTGGGTGGGGTGGGGAGGGCGGGTGGGCAACGGGAGGGAGTTGCAAAGGTGGCGGCAAAGGACTCCGCCTCTACCTTCTCAACCATTGCTTCGCCCTCAAGGCCACCCTCGAAAACTGCATTCCTTCCCTCTTCCCACTTCGGTGCTGCAGGTCACGAACACGCTTACTCCACCCTCAAGCCCACCGTTACTGCATGAACCCGAAGCACCACCTGCTCATCATTTCTTCCCACCTTGGGTGCCGCAGGTCATGAACACGCTCAACTATTACTTTGGCGTCAAGTCCATCCCCGATGACCAGGTGGTCAATGAGCTCATGGGGGTGCCCACCTACCTGCTGCACGAGTTTGTGAATGTGAGTGGAGTGGGTGGGGTAGCGTGCGCTGGGACTGTGAATGCGGTGCGAGTTAAGAGTGGGGTCATCCCGCGCCCGGAGTTCATGGGCGGAGCTAGCAAAACAGAAGGGGCCTTGGAGGTGGCTGCACGATTCCGTCAACTTAGAGGGAATACTGTGTTGCTTGCTGCCTTCCGTTGGTGCCCACCTGCCCGACGGGAGTGTGGCAGCAGGGCAGGGCGGGAGTTGCGTTGGTAAGATCTGCAGGTGTTTTGTGTTGGGGTCCATGTGCCGGTAGGCTGCTCGGCGGGCGCTGCCGCCTGCCATCTGTGCTGCGGTCTACCCTGCTCTCTAGAGCTGAGAGTCTGGGATGGTGGTTGCAAGTGTGCACCGTTGGCGCTCGCCTACCTGCTCGTTCCTTTCTCCCCGCCAGCCACGCACCCATCCACCCGCCTCCTCTGACCGCCTGCCCACCTGCCGCTGGTGTTGGCTGCAGGATCCATTCGTGGATCTGGCAACAAACGTGACCGGACGGCTTTCGCGCGCAGAGGTGAGTGTGCCGTTCTGCTCTGCGCTTCCCGCTGCCATGGTGATGCTGAAATCAGCAAGGTGTGTCGGCCATGGATGGCTCACAAGCAGCAAGGTGTGCCGGCCTGGCCCTGCAGATCCCCAAGTTGACAAGTTGCGGGGACCTGCAAGGCTCAAAATCCATAACAAGCTGTATCATAACAAGGTGTATTGCCCTGCCCTGCAGATCCAGGCGCTGGCCACCGCCACCAACGTGCCCTTTGAAGCCCTCATCGACACCTTCCTC
Organism: Micractinium sp. NFX-FRZ; assembly: GCA_029339195.1. Classification (NCBI taxonomy): domain Eukaryota; kingdom Viridiplantae; phylum Chlorophyta; class Trebouxiophyceae; order Chlorellales; family Chlorellaceae; genus Micractinium; species Micractinium sp. NFX-FRZ. Next base: position 125,108 of record JAPTJF010000062.1, on the reverse strand, counting down.
CTCCTGCCCAACATTTCGTCCACGCGTGAGCCAGGGCGCACCCAGGACGCTACATGTGTGGCGCGCCGCACTATGGCTGACCTGCTAGCATGAGCGTCCACCGGGCATGCACGGCGCCGCTGCACCTCCCCCGCCTTCCCGCACCTGCCCCTGGGAACGCCCCGCCCCACACAACCCGGAACCGCATGCCTGCCGCTCTGCCCCGCCCTGCCTGCCCTTACCTGCCCGCCCCGTCCTGCCGCCCCTATGTAGCCTAACCCCGCCAACTGCCCGCCTCACCCCACTGCCCACTCCAACCCGCTCCACCCTGCCCTTCTCCTGACCTCCTGCCCCCGCCCTTGCACTGTGGCACTCGCCCGCTGCTTGCGCCCCGGCCTCCCCACACCACCACACTTGTGCCGCCCCCTGCCCCCTTCTCCCCCTGCAGTGTGGTACCTTGAGAGCCAGGCATGGAAGAGCAGCGTGGATCCCCTCTACCACAAGTCCAAAGAGTACCTGTGAGCGCCCCGTGCCTGCCAGCCGCTGCACCGCCCTCCTGCCTGCCTGCCTGCCGCTGCACTTAACCTCGTGCCTGCCTGCCTGCCTGCCTGCCTGCCGCTGCACCCCTGCCCTCCTGCCTGCCTGCCTGCCGCTGAACCGCCCCCCTGCCAGCGCTGCACCGCCGACTGCATATTGTGTGTGTTCTTTTGTTTGACAAACACTCTGCACCGCGGCCCCCGTTGTGCGCAGCTGCTGCACGCTGTCGCGCAACCTGGGCGACATCTTTGTGTCTTGGACGGTGGCGGGGGCGCTGGGCTTCCTGCTGGCCCTCTGCTGCTCTTGGAGGCTGGCGCGCGTGGCGCTGACGATGCAGAAGCTCAAGGCGAGAGGGGAGGCACTTTGTGGGGCCGGGCAGTGTGGAGGGGGTGAGGGGGTGCATGCGCCCCTGGCACCTGTGGTGGGTGCCGCGCTCACAAAGCGCATGCTAAATGCCAGGGTAGGCAACCGGGGAGGAGGCTGGTTGTGGTGCCGGGGAGCCAGCTGCCAGGTGTCAATTTTGAGCGTCGGCCGATCTGGGGGAGAACTACCGGCGCTACCACCCCACGCTGCCACAACTCACGCACTCTCCGCCTTCCTCTGCTGGTCCATGCAGCGGCGAGCCATGGCGGCCGCAGCGGCCGCCGCAGCGCCAGGTGGCGCCTGGGAGGAGGGCGGGCACATGCACCCGGAGCTCAATGGAGCAAGCAAGGGCGGCGTGGCGGGAGAGTGGCCGTATGACAGCGGGGCGGCGGGCGCTGCCCAGGGGGTGGCACCCAACGGGGCTGCCAGTTGGGGAACAGCAGAGGCGGCAGCAGGGCCCACAAACGGGGCAGCTGGGAAGGAGCTTGAGCTGCCCCCGCTGCCCGTCTCCAGGGCAGCATCAGGCAGCGGAGAGGCGCCAGGGGATGGCAGACCTGAGGATGATGGTTTTGTGGTGCGGCGGCTGCCAGAACCTGGCATGCCGCCGCTCGAGCGTGTGTGAGGCGTGCCCCCGCTGCTGCTGCTGTGGCCGACCCGCTGCCATATGATGCATTCATCTCTGCGTCTTTTATTTTGCCATCCCTGTGTATTGGACTCGAGTTCAGGCCATCTCTCCCCAGCGCAACAGGCAGCAGTGCTGGCATGCCCGATTGGGATGGGCTTCGCCTTGCAACCAGCATGGCAGGCAGGCAGCAGCTCTAAGCGAGGCGGGCATGGTGGAGCATGCCGTGGCGCCACCAGTGGGGGGGAGCACTGCTTGAAGCCAGCAAGAGTATCGTGGCACTGCCTGCAAACACGAGCAGCGGCTCGCAGGCGGCAGGCAGGCAGGCAGGACTTCACCTGTCTTGGGCCTCTGTAGATTCCCCTCCTCACTCGGCGCCTCCCCCTTCCATGTCACCTCTGGCATTCTCCTGCCATCTGTTGCACCCTGCCACCCATGCATAAAATTTTTCATAACCGCTCGGTTCAAATTGCGGCACACCCATGCATGTATGTATTAACACCCGTCAGTCCGTCCTCTGATTGCGGCGCACTTGAACATTGCTTGTAAAGTAGCACCACAAACCCTGTGGCAGTTGGGGCAGGCCGCGGCGCCGCACAAGGGGCTAAGCAATGGTGGGCACCAGGCGTGCTCTTGCCGGCACTCTGCTGTCGATGCCGCTGCTGGCTGTGCATCCATTCGGAGGGAGGAAGTACCCAGGCATACTTATCCTGAAGAGGTTCCAATCAAAATATTGTGATTTTTAAGTGTTGGGAACCTACCTGCCCCTTAGCTACTTGCTCCAGCTGCCTTCCCAGCTCCTCCCCAAAGGCAAATGCAATCTTTCCTATTTTACTCGCTCAAGGCTTGCTGTTCTGCACACTGCCTGCTGCTGCAGATTTGTGGCCCTGCCGTCTGCCCTCCTCCACCCACACTGACGGTACTTGGCGCCCAGCAGAGCGGGAGGCGGCGCCCTCTGCAATGGCTGTCCCGCTCAACGGCACGCTCCCTGCTGGAGTCACCGTGAGGGAGGGCATTGTCAGCTTCGTGCCGCAATGCTCGCGCGTCTCGGTCGACCAGCTGAGCAGCTCCGGCGCGGCGAGCTTCAACCTCACTGAAGTCTCATACGTAACCGAGGTGAGCCTAGGGAAGGCTGCTGCGCAACAGCAGCCTGGGTGTCACGTCACCACCCCGCCGGTGCCGCCGCCGCCTGCCCGCTCGGCTCCCTTGCCCACTCGGTGACTTTCCATCATTTCATCTCGAACATTGCACCTCACCCCTTTGCAGACGCTTATACCAACGATGATTCCAGGGTTTGTTTTCGGCGGGCTGGCACTCATCGGCTGCGCGGTCACCCTGCTGTGGCTGTGCATCGCCTGTTGCCGCCGCTGCTGCCGCTGCTGCCGCTGCTGCGCGCGGCAGCAGGGGCACAAGGTGCAGGAGCAGCCCGACACTGGGTGGCAGCAATTCATTGCAGTGCGGCCGGATGCCTACCCTCAAGAGCAGGTGAGGTTCAAGATGGGCAGGGTGGGGTGCAGGTGGGGTCAGGGTAGAGGTGTGACGCACGTGGCATGCACAGCAGGGGGCCGCGTGCAGGTCGTAGAAGGCTTTGTGCTGCCTTGCCATTGCCCTGTGCTGCCTGCACTTCTAACACATCCCGTGCCCCACATTGCTCAGCACCACACGACACTCTCAACAAATATAACCCCACTCTCCACCCCCCGCTCCCTCGCCTGCAGGGAGGCGCCCCCGCCCCCGCGCCCACCAGCAGCCAGAGGCGCCTGCGCGCCTGCTCTCTCACCCGCCTGCTGCTGCTGCTGCTCACGCTGGCAGTGGTGGGCGTTGCTGCCTGGGGCATGGCCGAAAGCATCATGAGCACCGACTCAACTGTCAGTGATTTCTGGGGGCTTGTAGGACAGGTGGAGCAAAAGGCAAGGAGGGGGCCTGGGCGCCGGCAGGGGTGCTGCGTGGGGGTGCAACTCAGTGCAAACGTGGAGAATCCGTGCCTGCCTGCCCTGTCTTCAACCGCCCTCTGCTGCCCGCTCGCTTGCCTGCTTGCCTGCTCGCACCCACCAGATTGTTGACGCAGCCTGCCGGGCCAGCCTCATCCAACCCTGAGCATGCCTGCCCGCCTTCCTCACGAATGCCCCTGTGGCTCTGCCACAGATCGACAATGCAACGAGCGACCTGGTGCAACTGCAAGGGGAGATCACACAGTTGGAGGGCAATCTGACAGTTCTGACCAACAAGGCGCCAGGTGGGAGGATGTTAGCTCACTGGTGCCCTTGGCTTGATTTCCTGTTGGCTTCCTCAACCCCACGCCCGCGGGCTGTAGTCTTCTTCTTTGCCTGGTGGGGGGCCCTCCCTGCTCTTATCGCCTGGCTAGGCGCTAGATAGGGCCAGGCATTGTAGCTGCTGCCTGGCAAGGCGCTACAATGCACCTGCCCTGGAGGCGCACCCCCGCCCCAGGGCCTTGCCCCTGCCGCTTGCCCACCTTGCGGAGCCAGCTGGGCGCCTGCTCGCCCTGTTTGCCCCCTCTGTCCCCCTCTCTCTTGCTCCCGTACTTAATAAGCAATCAACCTGTCTCCTCGCACCCACTCTTCGACGGCTTCCATGCACGCAGTCGTGGCGCGTGCGCTGCGCGTGGCGGGCGTCACAGGCGCCAGCGTGGACCAAGTGGTGCAGCAGATCCAGTCAGCCCCCGCAGTCCTGGCCGGCTTAGCGGCCGATGTGCAGAGCGGCATCGACACGCTGCAGGACAACATACAGCAGGCGAGCCGGGCGCCCGCCGCGCTCGGGTGGCGGCATGGGGGCCGGGCGCCTGCCCTGCGGCTGCCGCCTGCACCCCGCTGCTGCCCTCGTGACACGCGCAGCACCGCCGCACCTTGGCTGCTCTCCCCCCCACCCTTGCCCGCACATGACAGTGTGCCTCACCCAGTGCATGTGTGCTTGAAGCTCTGTGCACAGGCAGGCAGCCGGATTGCATTTGAGACACCGATTTGCAGCCTGACACAAGGGGCACCCAGCCCCGCCCTAGCCTGCCCCCTCTTGCGTCCTTCCCCTGGCGCCAAGCCGGATGGCAGTGCTTGTGCCGGTGGCACTTACCCCCTTGTGCCAAGCAAGCCGGGTGTTTGGTGTGTGTGCCGCTTGCTGCTCACCTGCAGGCGGTGGAAGACATCCGGGACGACTGGGAGTCGACCACAATGGATATTGAGGACAAATGGCGCTTCATACCCATTGCAGGCAAGCCAGCCAGCAGGCTCAGCAGGCATGCAGGGCGTGGGCATGACATGATCTGTGACAGAGCGCTGGCTGGGCTTGGGAGGCCCCTAGCTGGCAGCTTGCAGGCGCGGGTGCAGCGCTCTCTGGGCGATGCCCACTGCTGGCCGTGCACACCGCATCCGTCTCAACAGAGACGACTGTTTGGGCGCAGGGCCTGGTGGGTACCTTAGTTGGTATTGGTACCCACTTCATCTGCGTGCTTGTGAAGCTTTGCTCACACGAGAGGGCGTCCCCTCTGCGGGCCTCTGTGCGGAAAAATTGCACACCCCTGGGCGGACAACACAGGCCATGCTCGCTCGCACCGCCCCTGCCCTCGCCACCCCCTTGGTGCAGCGCTCTTTGGTCTGCTGATCCTGCTGGCTGCCTGCTCCATTCCTCCTTCTCTGTTTCATCCACCCTGCCGCCCCCTGGCCCCCTGGGTGCAGTGCTGTTTGGGCTGCTCATCTTGCTAGCAGCCGGCTGCTGCCTGCTCTGCTGGCGCCCCTCCCGCCCCCGTGGCGCTCTGCTGCTCACCTGCCTGCTCTGGTTGAACGTGGCGCTGCTGATGCTGCTGGGGTCAGGTGGGTGAGGGGCGGGTTTAACATAGCCGTTTGGGCAGGGTTGTGGCTTGGTGAGCAGCCATGCCGGCCTGCTGGCCTGCTGCTGTGCCCGCTGTGCCTGCTGGGCTAGCTTGGCCTGCCGTGAAGCCAAGGGGCAACATGAGGCGTTGCCCACTGGCCAAGGCACACTTGCACTTGCTTGCCGCCACGGTGCCAAGCGCGGCCTTGCATTGAGAGCTGAGGAGGCACCTCCCGCCCTGCCATCACCGCCACCCCCGCCACCACCGAGCACTTCAACTGCAGCGCTGACGCACCGGATGTGCTGCCCTGCCCCTGGGCAGCCGCTGCACTGCCCACAGCACTGCCTACGTCAATCCCCTGACTGCCCTGCCCCTACCTTCCTGCCAATGATGCTGTGTGCTGGCACGGCCTGCACGCAGGCCTATTCATGGGCGTGTACGTGGGAACCACCGACAGCTGCCTGTATGTTGAGCACCTCTCAATGGACCTGGCACAACGCAAGATCCGCGACCCGCAGCAGCGAGAGCAGGCAAGCACGCGCGCATGCATGCATGCATGACTGCATGGGGGGGCGCGCCAGAGCCAGCAGAGCTTGCGGCTGCCCTGCCATGCTGCAACTAAGGACAATCGCCCTCATGAAGAAGCTTGTGAAAAAAAGACGGCGACAACCCTCAACTTGCCGTGCACCCCGCTGTCATCCAAACCAAGCGTACTTGTAAAGCGCTTTTCTAGCGGTGATGGTGCTTGCCGCAGGTGCTGCGCGCGCTGCGGTACTACTTTGGTGTGCTGGAAATAGAGGACTCCCAGGTGGTGGACCAGCTTCTGGGGGTGCCCACCTACCTTCTGCACCAAGTGGTGGAGGTGAGCGGGGGGCGCATGCCTTGCTTCTTCTTCTTTGTTCTATGTCGGTTTTGAGAGGTGGGCTGTGCCACAGCATGGGAAAGGCCCACTTGCTTGCATGAAGAGGTGGGGAAAGTGGGTGGCACACGGGGGTGTGGGTGGGGAGGGCAGCTTGGAACTAGCAGTGGGCGGAGGTGTGCGCGCGCCAATGGTAGAGCTTGCCCGCCCACCTGCCCGCGCGCACTACCTGCCTGCCTGCCTGCCTGCCTGCCTGCCTGCCCACCCACGTGCCTGCCCACCACCACCTCACCTGCCTGCAGAGCACCCTGGGACAGGCGGTCCTCCCAGCGCTAGCGACCCCCGCTGTGAGTGGGGGCGCTACAAGCACGGGGCGATCTGTGCCTTGCACCTGTATTGATCATCAACGAGTTCCCTCCTAGTGCTTGCTTGCACATCAGTTGGTTCAATCCTCAAGCACATGCAGCCTGCTGAAGGGAGGCGCTCAAGGGACGCTGACGAAACCAAGCTAGTACTCATCCACTCCCGGCCCCCCTCCGATTTTATGTGCAGCTGGCCAGCGTCTCCACCAGGGTGGGGCTGACCCCGCAGGAGGCCACTTCCTTTGCCAACATCAGCGCACTGGTGCCAGCAGTGTCCACCACAGGTAAGCAAGGCCAGGGATGCATCCTGCAGGTTATGCGCTGCTGAGGTATGGGCATGCCGCCGGCCGTCGGGCGCTCCATGGTCTGCCGCACTGCCGGCATGGCCGCTGCTGCCATACCATGCCGCGCAACGCCCGCCAAGAATGGGGGGATGCCAGAGCATTGCCATCGGGGCCTGTGTGCACACCTGCACTGCCGCCCCCTTCTCCTCCACCAACGTACACGGTGATGTGGCAGTGTACCGGCTGGAGAGCCAGGCACTCAGGGCCAGCGTGGACCCCCTGTACCACGACACAAAGCGGTACATGTGAGTCCCTTTTCTGCCCGCTGCCCACCGCGTGCCATCACGAGATGTGCTGCCTGCGCTGCGTGCTGTCGGTCACTGGCTGCTGACTCAACCTGCAGCAGCCTCACCCTCAACACGACTATTTGAGCCATCCCAACCCAGCACCCTCTGCTGTCCGCGCGCACCCTCCTTGCAACTTGGCCCTCCCAGGCTGCTGGCTGTGCTAGCCGTGCGCACAGCTGCTGCGCACAAGAGCAAACGAGCGTCCCCCCTCCGCCCCTCCCCCTTGTGCCACCCGCAGCTGCTGCACGCTGAGCAACGAGGCTTACGATGTGTGGGTGGCCTGGACCGTGGCCGGCAGCCTCGGCTTTGCACTGGCCCTGCTGTGCACCGCGCTCATCATTGGGCATGCGCTGGCGCGCCGCAGGCAGAGGGTGAGTGAGTGAAATCAGCAGGTGGGGCTGCCTCTTGTCCGCCCAGCCACATATGCCCATGCTCCTGCCCCCACAATAGAGCACCCTCTCCTGCTGTGCCCGCCCGCCTGCTGTGCCTGCCCTGGTCACGCGCCGCACACCACTTCCAGGCTCATCCCCCGCCCCGTGCGCCCGCCCTGCAGCGCCAGGCCAAGGTGGCCGCCGCCCCGTCGCCAGCCCCACCGCCGCTCACTCCACCACCAACCGGCCACCCCACCGCATCAGTCCCGCCCCCCCTGTGGGAGCAGCCATCAGCCCCCTCCCTGCCGCCATCACAGGCCAGCTGGCCAGCTGCACCGGCGGCAGCAGAGCCACAGGCGGGCTCTACCCCAGGCGGGATGTACAGCTATAGCTACGGCCAAGGCCACGGCTACTCTGGCCCGCCCCTGGCTGACCAGCCGCCAGATCAGGTGGCGCGCAGCAGGGGCAGCTCAGGTGCCCCGATCGTGTGAGCCCCTGCGCTGCACACGCCCCAGCTTGGGCAACCGCTGCACGGCACATGTATCGCCTGTACTGCTGTGAACACCGCTTTGCAACGCCACCCCACAATCCCTCCTCGCGCCTGCACTTCTGCAGCCTGCGCTCCCCTGCGGCCCCCCTTCCCTCCCCCGCCCCAAGCGCCTCCCGCTGGTCCAGCCACGGGTGGGAGGTTTACAGTGTATCTGTGTGCACAGCACAGCAGGAGGGATTGCCATCATGTAACTGCTGCATGCCAGTCTGAAAAGGGAGGGGGGAGGAAGCAGGCGGGGGCCTCGCACCAGTGGCCCACCCCCCAAGGCGGGCGGGGCGGGGGCAAGGCCAGACGGGGGGCGCGCGGCCGCTCTGCCGCAACCAGCCGCAAAGCAGGTGGGCTGCTGGGGCTGTTGGGGAAGGAAGAGGAAGGGAGCCATTTGGGATCGGGGTGGGTGGAGAAGCGATGGGCAAGGAAAGGTAGCTACAAGGAGGGGAACACGGCACCAGGCTTCATGCCGCGGCAGCAGCAGTCGCCAGGCGGGCGAGGTTCGGCGCCCGCCAGTGCCCAAAGGCTGGGTGGAAAAAACAGAAAAGGATGCAGCGACAAGAAACGATCAGACTTGTGAGCGGGTGCAGGGGGGAAGGGGTGGGGTGGGTAGGGGGTGGGTAGGGGAGGGGGGGAGCCTTGGTGGGAGGGGGGCGGCACCCTGCTGGGTGCGCCCCTGCTTGCAAGTTGCGGGGCGGCGGGGGAGCGGCGGAGAGGGCAGGGCAGCAACTCAGATTGACGCTCGCTTGTGGGGTGGAGTGCGGGAGGGGGGGGGAGAAGGGAGGGGTGCTGGCGGCGGGGATGGGTGCGTTGTGCTGCGGGCAGCATTCAATACGTGGTCAAAGAATACCAAGCAGGGGCTCCCGCATGGGGCGGGGTGGCAGGCATGGGCAAGGCTCCTCCCCAGGAGCAAGGTCGTACATTCGCACGCCGTGCCCGCGGGTGGCGGCGGCACGGCGCGGCAGCGCGAGGAGGGCAGCAGGAGAGAGGAGGGGAGGGAGGGGGGGGGGCTGAACACGGCCACACAGGTGCAAGAGGGAGGTGGGAGTGTTGTACAAGCAGGAAGGCAGGCAGGCAACAGGCAGGCGAGCGGGCGGCGGGGCCTGGGCTGCACACGGCGCCGGCGGGCATCCGCCGCACTGGTGCCTGGCAGGTGTGCCCACACACTGCCGCTCGTCAGGCGTTTCATTCGTTGGGCAAGATCAGGGGCCAGCTGTATCAGCTGGCCTGCAGCTGCAGCCGTTGCGCAGGCAGCGGGGGCGGGGCTGGCGGGACTAGGCTCCGCCGCCGGCCGGCTGCCCCGCAGGGTCTGCTGCACCCGAGGTCGCCGCCGCTGCCGCCGCCGTCGCCGCTGCCGCCACGGCGCTGGCGTGCTGCTGCACATCAAAGTCGAGACCGGCAGGCAGCGCCCCGCTGCTGAAGGGGCTGACAAGCGCCACGCCAGGCGGGCGCTGCTGCCCGCCACTCGCTGCATCCATAGCCTCTGCCCCGCCGCCGGCCGCCCTGCTGGCGGCCTCTTCCCCACCGGCAACTGCCCTGCTGGCAGCGGCACCTCTAGAGAGCGGCTGCAAAGGTATCTGTGCCGCCTCAGCAAAGGGTGACACAGCGGGCGGCATGACGGGTGGCGAGAGCGGCGTTGCAGCCGCGCCCGCAAACGGCGAGGCCTGCACGGGCGGCGGCGCTGGCGAGAGGGCGGCCGTGCCGCTGCTAGAACGAACCGCGATGCCCGACGGCGGCGGCGCCTGCCGCTGCCGGTGCGTGCTCGAGTCGGGCACCGTCTCAGAGCGCTGCAGAGCAAGGCGGCCGGACGGGGGCACACAGGATCAGGGCTTGGAGGGGGATGTGCGGCGCAGGCGCAGGTCACCGGGAAAGCATGCCCTGTGAGCAAGTGGGGTTCCCTGACCAGCAAGGCATGCACACACCTGGGGAGCCGGCAGCCTCTGGCCAGGAAGAGCATACAGACAGACGGAGCCACCCTCCAAGGCACACCACCAGCAATGCCATGTGAAAGCAGCCAGGCCTGCCTTTGCCCCACCCCCCTTCTGTCACCCACATAGACGCCGGCGCATAGGCAACGCCCCTCCCTCACACCCACGCCTGCTGTGCTGCCGTGCTGCGCTGTTGCGCACCCATGACACCCACCTCTGACAGGGACGCCTCCACCTCAATCTCCTCCTGAGTCATGGGCGATAGGTCGACAATGACGACGGTCACATTGTCACGGCTGCCCCGGTCCACCGCCGCGCGCGTCAGCACCGTGGCCGCCACGCGAGCGGCGCTCTGCGGGCAAAAAGGTAGGCCGGGGCGAAGAGCGGGGCGGGGGGGCAGGGGTTGTTAAGAGTAGGGTTAAGAGTGGGAGAGCGCGGCGGTGACAGTGCAGTGGCAGCAGCAGCGTAGGCTAGCAGCTGCGGATGCAAGCATGCGGCTGTGCGGCGCAGCAGCAGCAGAGCGCCCGCCCAACCCTGCCCTAAGCCTGTGGCTGCCATCGCCCCACTGCCTCAGGAAATCCCGCCGGCCCGGCCCGCCCACCTGGCGCGTGGAGCCTCGTGACCGCGCCCGCCCCAGGCACTTTTTGGCCAGCGTCACCGCCTCCTGGTTGCTCATCACATCCCACAGCCCGTCGCTGGCCATCACCAGCACCTCATCACTGGGATGCCGCGTGATGATGGTGACCTACGGGAGAAGGGGAGGTGTGGTGGACACACAACAAAAGGACCGATGAGCGTGACAAAAGGCAGCGGCAGCTGGAGCGCGGCAAGTAGCGCGATGGGCGGGGATGGGGCACGGGTGGAAAGGCAACACCCGTGCGGCGGGCTGCACGTAATGTGGGGAAACAGGCAGCACCAGGGAAGCTGCGCAGGGGGCAGCTCTGTGCACGGCGGCTGCAACAGGCGCTGCTGGCAGATGAGCAGGCGCGGGCGCCCCAGCCGCAGCAGCCGCAGCATGCGCTCGACAGGCGAGGTGTGTGCTGCGCCTCAGCAGCCCTGCCTCTGTCTGCCAAGCTGCGCTGCAGGCTCCGGTGCTTCACGCAGCAGCCATGGCCGCTGCTGGCGCTGAATCAGGCGGCCCGGCCCTCCTTGCAACTGCTGCTGAGCCGACAGCATTGCCAGCTGCCCTTTTGCACGCACCCGCGCATACTCAATACCCGCCGCCCCGCACCCACCTCTGGCTCTGCGATGACATAGGGTCGCAGGGAGTGGTCCCCAATGGCGCGCGACACCGCCAGCAGCCCCATCACGCGCACGCCGTTCCAAAACAGAATCTGCCCGCCCGCAGCCTCCACCCGCGCCTGCAGGGCAGGGGCAGCAGCAGGGGCGCAGGCAGAGAGCGAGGGCATCAGTCAAGGCAGCCCAGCAGCATGCATCTGTCGGTGCAATTGACGCCAACTTCAAGCCCACCGCCTGATTGCCCAGCAGGCTACGTTGGTGCAGGGCCAGGCGGCAACGGTGGCAGCATCCGGATTTTCCTGCTCATCTCCACGCATTCTCATTCTTTATATTCCCCGTTAAGTCTCACTCCCAAATGCTTTACAATCCTGCGCTTGCTTTCCTTCCCACCTGCCCAGCTCTCACTCCCCGTGCCTCAAACTACCAGGCCCGGGAATCTTGCCGCCTCGACCAAAATCCAATCACACCTGCCGCCTCGTCCCTCCAAGGAACGCTTGTGGCTGCCTGCAAGTAGCAGGGCTCACCTTGCCGCCTCCTGCCCCGCAGCTCTTCCTCACCCAATCAGCCCCCCCCCGCACTCGCCCTCCTACCCCGCCTGAAAGTTGCCACTGATGGGCACCTCAACCTGCCCGCCCCCAATCCCTGCTTGGACACCTGGCCGCGCCACCACCCTTGCCAAGGTCCCGAAAAGACCGACTTCAAAAATGTCACACCCACCGTCTCGTCCTCCCGCGCCGCCTTGTGGTCATCCGTGAGGGGCAGCGCGCCGCCGCTGCGGCACAGCACCGCGCGCGAGTCCCCGCAGTTGGCCACGTAGATCATGCGGCTGCCCACCAGCGCCACCACCGCCGTGGTGCCCACCAGGGCCAAGTGCTCATACCCCCCCATGTTGCCAAACTCCTCGTCTGCGAGCGGGCGGGAGGAAGGGGAAAGAAAGAAGCGGGTCAGCACAGCTTGGCGGGGGACGGGAGGCAGCAGATTCTCGTCCGCGCTTGGGGGAGTGCCGGCAGGCCCCTTTCAAGTGCCAGGTTTCACAGCTGCAGTGGTTTGGAGGAGGCGTCTGCAAGGCAAGCAAGGACACGGCAGGTGCTTGTACTTGCGCGGGAAGAAGCTTCCCACGCTTGTCGGTGAGCTGGAGGGGGATGCAGGATGAAGGGAGAGAATGGGCAGAAGGGGCAAGGAGAGGACGAGCAGGTGTGTGAAGAGACAGGGAGGTGGTGTGTTTGCAGAGGCAGGGGGCAGAGGGGCAGGGGCGGCAAAGGGTGGAGCCAGCTGGGCGCAGGGGAGAGGAGCAGACAGGGCAGGAACCAGGGCAGGGCAGAGGGGCAGGTGTGGCAGGCAAGAGCAGCAGGGTGAGGGGCGGCAGAGAACAGCGTACGGACGCAGAAGGAAAGCAGGAGGAGGTGGGTGACGAGGCACCGGCGCAAACAAGCGAGCGCAGCCAGCCGGTGGGGCCATGGCAGCCCAGCACTGACCAGCCCGCGGCAGCCAGCCGCCTGTCCACCCCGACGGTCACACCATGGCGCATCCTACCCACAAACTTTCTACCCGCACGATTGCTCCCACGCACGCGTGCAGCTTTTGGGACCGCCAACTCTACCTCCCCTTTCCACCTCCGCACTGCCCAGGGGCACCAGCGCTGTGGGGCGCGGTTGCAGCGCCACCTCCACCCCACCGCCTCCACCTCCCAGCGCTGCCCCATGCACCACGGGTGTGGGAGGCTGCTGCGCCCCCTCCATCCCTGCTGCTCCCCCCGCCCTTGCGCGCCCCAGGTACGCACCCGTGATATGGAAGGCTTTTGTGAGCGCCGCCTCTATCGTCTCCGTGTTGCACGGCACGCCCTGCACGCTGTTGGAGGCCCCCTCCGCCTCCTCCACGTCAAAATCAGCATCCAGGTAGCTGCCCGCGCTGCTGCTCGAGTTGTCGCCTGCTCGGACAAGGAGGGGGGCTTGCCAAGGGGAGAGGGAGGGTGGTGTGCTGGTAAGCCACAGGTGGGTGGGTGGGGGCGCCGTGAGAGCGGCAGCTGTGCAGCAAGGGGTGTGCAGGCGTGGCTGGGAGGGCTGGCCGGGGCGCGGCCTTGGCAGGCCGGGCTGGTGGGCGACCCTTATGCTTGCTGGACCCCCGAAGGCTCGGATGCAGGCAGGCAAGCACAGAGCCGGGCATTTGAAACGAGGTTGCAGCTAAGCCCAGCTCTCAACTCTGGCAGTGATGCCCCCTCCACGTGGCAGTGCCGCAATATCATGCGCTGCGCTGGCGCCCAAGAGGCACCCCCAACCCGGCATCTGCCCACCTGTTTCCGTGGCGTCTTGATAATCGGTGCCGGCGCTGGGAGCTGTGTGGGGCCGCGATGAGCGCGCGTCGTCGCGCGCGCTGCTGCTGCTGGCTGGCTGCTGGTTGCCATTGCCGCTGCTGCTGGAGGCTTGCGGCGCCGTGGCGGCTGCTGCCGCCGCTGCCGCCGACGAGGCGCCGCCAGAGTGCTCCTTGGAGCGCAGGGACAGCAGGTCAACGGGCGCGGAGCAGGCAGAGAGCACCTCCCGCACGCGCTCGTGCAGCGACTTGGCGCAGTGCATCGCTGCGTCGGCGCCGCCGTGCCCGTCAAACACGCCAAAGAAGTGGAGCGTTTCGGTGCACCCGCCCCTGCTGCTGTTGGAGGCGGCATTCTCCGACATGGAGTGGCCGCCGCCGCCGTGCCGAGGCCCTCGCTCGCTGCCGCCGCCTCTAGGGCCGCTGGTGCTGCTGCTGCCGCCGACGGCGGCGGCTGCCGCCGCTGCCGCTGCCGCCGTCTGCTCCGAGGCCGCCGAGCCAGCGCTGGTGCTGCGCAGCTGCGGCGCTATGCGGGGCGGCAGCAGCTCGTCCATGCCTCCCCGGCCGACGGGCACCTCCACCAGGAAGGGCACCGCCACGCAGGCGTCCTCCATTTTGGCGCGCCGCCCAATCACCGACTTGCTGCCAAAGGGCGGGCAGGCGTGCGCCACGGATGGGTGCACAGGCGAGCCCGGCTGGTGGTGGTGGTGGTGATGGTGCTGCTGCTGGGGCAGCGGCGGGGCCGCTGCCTGTTGCTGCTGCGGCGTCCGCGCCGCTGCCTCTGCTGTGCGGCCGGCGGCGACCAGAGTGGAGGGGGCGGCCGGCGCCTCTGCCGCCCCCGCCGTCTCCTCCATCGGCTGCACGTCGGCCGGAGGGGGTCCTAGCTCAGGATCATCTGCAGGACAGGTCAAACGAAGGGGCGCAACACAGGTCAGGGGCGCACGCTGGCGGCTCTGGCAGCGCTTGGGGACGCGACAGGGTGGCGCAGCAGAGCGGTGCGCTGGCCACGGCCGCCGTCAGCTGCCCAGCTTCGAAGGAGCAGCCCAGCAAGCGCAGCAGGTCCCCAAAGGAGGTGAGTTATCTACTTCAGGCCGGCCTGCCATAAAGCAAAGGGCCAAGAGTGTCCAGACCCTGCGCCCGGCCCGGCAGGAGGGGCAGCCCGCCGCGCCAGCGACGGCGGCGGCGGCGTTGCGCACCGTGGCCCATAGAGTTCTGGCGCTTCACGGGCTGTTCGTCCGCGCCACCCTCTGACTTGGGCGAGTCAGAACGTGAGCGCCGACCCGTGAGGTGCGGCTTCAGGGTGGCGGGCTGCGCAGCGAGTGCCCCTGCTGCGGCCGGGGGGTCGGCCTTGAAGGGCGCGCTGTCAGTGGAGGAGCTGCTGGCGGCCCCGGCCCGAGGGCGCCCCTCCGCCGGCTTGATCGGTCTGCAGGGGGCACCGCAGAGGCGGTGAGGGGTGAGGGGTGCTGCCCCGAAGCGGGTCCCACGCGCCATCACAGGCCCCAGGGGCGCCCAGACCCGCTGGCCTCGCCCCGCTGAGCCCCCTGCCCCGCGCCACGGCGCCCCGCACACCTTGGCTTGCGCAGCAATCTGCTCAAGCAGCCGCACCGCTGTGGACTGCCCCCAGGCTCGGTCCTGTCCATCAGAGACGCATCCCAACGCTCATTCAGTGGGCCGGGCGCCTGTGGGCACCTTGCTGCGCTCTACCAGGGCCTCATGCAGCGCACGGCCATGTGGCACACAGGAAGAACCCTCCATATGCTCCCTGCCTCCACGGGCGCAGCATTCGGGATCTGGGCTCTGGATCGTTTCGCCCCTGGCCTGGGCGGGCAGGCACGCTGCGAGGCCCCAATGCACATGCGGTGCCTACACCGCCCCTTCCTCACCGTCCGCCCTTTGGGGGCCTGCTTCCGCGTCCAACACTGGCAACCTCCTGTGTAGAACCTCCCCAAGGCTCTCAGCCGCACCACTGGCGTTCCTCCGCCTGGTGGTCCTGTAAGGGTGTCGGAAGCACCCTGGTTAGCCGCTGGCCCGCTGCAGCTGCCTGCAGGCAGGCAGGGTGGGAGGCACGACATGCACAGGTGGTCCTGGGGGCGGCGAGCAGCGTTCCTACGGACAGGCCTGGCACAGGTGCAGTGCCTGGCGTCTGCTCCCCGGCTCGTACCAGCCTGCTCAGCCCCAGCAGCATTAGGGTATGCACCTGCAGTTCAAGTTGGCAGCACAATTGGCCATTGAGGAGTTTGGGTCTCGCCCCTGTGGGGCTCTTTGCACAAGTGCACCGGCAAATGAGCGCCGCGCCGCCCTTGCGCAGCTGCGCGGGTTGGTCGCCTGCCACGCCACGCCAGCTGCCTTGCGCCCGCATCCAGAAAGACGCCTGCGAATCACCAGTCCTGCTCATACCCATGCGTTGATTCTTGGGGGCCCAGCCGCTGCTCGCCCCGTCATGGCCACTTGGGCTGGTTGCGACTGCCTTGCATGCAGCGGCATGTAACCCGGCTGCTGCCGCGCACTGCCACACGACATAATGCCGTGCCCTCTGTGTGCCAGCCGGCAACGCAATGCTGTGGCGACACCGGAGGCTTGCTGCAGTGATGAGGGCCCGAGCATGGCGCTGTTGTGTGCCGCACCTGAGGGAACGCATAAAATGACGGTTTCTGGGTGTTGGGGTCAGTCGGGGCTGGGCCGCAGCAGGCCTTTCCTATTTTCCTTTGCAGATCAGAAGCACCTTGCCTGGCCGCTTTGGGTAGTGCGCTGCGTTTTACACAGAATAGCCTGATTGAGCACAACATGCACCAAGGTTGCATGCAGCGTTCCACGATGCCTACTGTTGGCAGCGGTGCACCTTGCGTCAGCTTGCCACATCAGGGCACTGCGCCAAATGCACGGCGGTGCTACCATCGTGAGCGGTGCTATGTGTGCAGCATGTGGCAGCAGCACATGCTGTGATTGGAAAGGCACACATTCCCAGGCCGGCCCTGTCCCAGCCTCTGACCCTGCCACACCAGCAGACCCACAGCAACCTCCACACGCATGCCACCAACATGAACGGCACTGCACCGCCTACGTCGATGCTGACCAGCTTGCGTCCACGAGCTTGCGTCCACCGTGGCTCACAACAGTCACCCAGCCCCGAAGAAGGGGCAGTGGACTGCCTACAGGTGTGGATGGTCACGCCTGGGTAGAGGACGACTGATAGCACAAGAGTACCGGGCCTTGGCTCCCTGGGCACCCCCCGCTGGCAGCAGCTGCAGGCACTCCATCCCTGGACGTCCGGGCTGGGCTTCAACAGTGCGTCGATTTGGTTGGCTTCACACTGCACATGCCTGCTCCCGTCCAGCGCACAGTTTCATGGCTGCATCACGATGCCCCCCGGCATGGGCAGGCAGGCAAGGCAGTGCGTGGCGGGGGTTGTGGCCAATGCGGGGAAGCGGGGAATCCTTTAAATGCACCTCCTATGAATTCAAAACCCTGTCTAGGCCAATCTATAATACAGGCATCAGTGCTTGAACCAGGTGAGCGAGCTGTCTGGCAGAGGGTGCACCCACTGGGCAGGACGCTTTTGCATCCCTTTGGCACCTGACGCCGAGCTGTCGCGGCTGAGCTGTCGCTGCGCGGTCCAAAGTCCAAACGCAGCGGCGCACCGGAGCCCGCACATCAGCAGCGCTACACATAGCGATCAGTGCTGCTTGCACCTCGCCGGGCAGCCTCTTCCGAGTGCAGTTATTTCTGCGGTGCCGGCCACTCCTGGCCTGTGCCCAGCCTGATGATCTGAAGGCAGCTGCAATCATAGGTAGGGCGCACTCCCGCGTTGCCGGCAGCCGCAGCGGCCTGGTCTACCTGCAAGCGCGCTTGTCGTTCACCCAGCCCACTCGCTCCCCTGCAGCTCTTTTGCCGCTATCCGTTCAAAACCGCAATTATGGAGTCTCGATACGGCAGGTCACGCCGTGGCGGCCTTGGAGACGCAGGTAGGGCAGCGGCAGCGCCGCCGGTTGCCGCCCGCCGTTGCCCCCGCCCGCTTTCCCCATGCCTGCACGCCGCTGCATGCGCTGCGACGCTGCCCTTTTGGCCCTTCCTTTCTATTCCGAAACTTCCAGTGGTTTTGAAACGATACTGGTCTGCTTGCAGGCCCAATCTCTGGTGGCAGCGGCGGCCTGCCCGAGGCCATGCCGGTGACGGTGGGCAGTGAGGCGGAGCTGCATGCAGAGCTGCAGCGCGTGGGCACCCAGCTGGCCTCTGGGGTGGAATGGACCATGCGTGTGGATGCGCTGCTGCGGCTGGAGGGCCTGGTCAAGGGGGGCGCCACCGACATGGCTGCCTTCCCAGACCTGCTGGCGGGGCTGCGTGATGCCCTGGCGGCGCAGGTGTGCACGGGTTGGGAGCTGCTAGAACGTGGGGGGAGGTGTGATGGGCTGCGCTTGCGCATTGGCAGGCCACAGCTCGATTGTACGTGTCGGGAAGACGCTGAGAGGCACTGCATCGCCTAGGTAGAGTGATGTGATTTGCTTGCCCTGGGAGCCTCCTTTTCAGGCGCCCACCCTTCCGCGTGCCGCCTCCGACTGTGCGTGCAGATGCAAGAGCGGCGGTCGGCGGTGTCGCGGCAGGCATGCCACGTGGTGGGCGCCCTGGCGGCAGCATGCGGCTCCGGGTTTGAGCTGCTGGCGGTGCACCTGCTGCCAGTCATCTTCAAGACCCTGGCAATGGGCATCAATGTGGGTGCTGGGGTGTGCTCTGGGGCGGCTTGGCTGGGCTGGGTTGTGCCTCTTTGCGCGTGGGTGGGTTGGGAAGCGGCGCGATGATACCTGGGTGCTCAGCATTTCATGTCACATCGAGGCCCCGGGTGCATGCGGGTGGCAGCACCTCCAGATCTGAATGTGCAGCCTCCCGCCCTCACTCTGCATGCTGCTGCCCGCTGTTTGCCCCCCTGCCACTGCCACCTCCCCACAGGTGGTGACAGAGATGGCCGACGCCTGCGCCTACTCCTTGCTGTGTCATTGCCCCAGCCCGCGCCTGCTGCCCAAGCTGCTCACCACCCTGAACGGCGGCGACCGCAACGGGCGGCTGCGCCAGTCAGCCGCAGACTACCTGCTGTGCGCTCTAGAGGCATGGGACCCCCATGAGTATGAGCGCCAGCTGGACGCCGTTGAGAAGGCCGTGCTGGCGGCAGCGGGGGACGCACAGGCAGAGACGCGCGCCACCGGGCGGACCATGTACGCCGCCTACGCGCGTGCCTGGCCGGCGCAGGCGGCTGCGCTGCTGGCACGGCTGGGCCAGCGGGGCGACCGCGGGTTGCAGGAGAAGCTGGCGGCTGCTGCGGCCGAGTATGTGCCAGGTCGGTGCGGCAGCACGAGCGATACCTGCATGCAGTGCTGCACCCACCTGGCGTGCATGCTTGGGAGCTCGCTGGAGCAACGTGGCGGGCCAGCTCCTTGCTCCTAGAAACAGTATCAGTGGCGCGACTGCCTGCCATTGTCTGCATCTTTGCGACTGTCACCCTCACCGCCCTGCCTTGTTTGGCCCATGCTGCAGGCATGTCGATTGGCATACTGGCCTCGCTGCCGTCCAGCCGTCGCACGTCGCTGGGCAACAGCGGCGCCTCCACGCCGCGCGGCCTGCCCCGCACATCCTCGCTGCCTGCTGCCGCTGCCCAGCATGGCGGTGGCGGCGGCGGTGCTGTCCGCCTGACAGCTGTGGTGCCCAAGCTGGCGCTGTCTGCCGTGGGCAGCGCCGCCGGCAGCACACGCGGCAGCCCTTCACACCCCACCAGTGCACGCTCTGCTTCCACCGCGGGCAGTGGCGGCCTGGGCTCCCAGCATTCAGCGACAGCGGCAGGGTGGCAGCAGGGCACAGCGCGCGAGAACCAGCCAGACAACCGGGCCGCAGCTGCGGCAGCGGTACAGGCCACCCCTCGCTCCATGTTCTCGAAGGCTCTGCCTCGCCGTGATGTGGCAGCGGACGCTGATGGGGAGGCAGAGCCTGACAGGCACCTGCCAGCAGCAGCGGTGGGCAGGGAGCGCTTGGCGCCGCGCCGGTCACTTGGCGGCGCCGCCCTGCGCATGAGCCTGGCACCGTTCAGGGTGAGCCCGACGCCCGGGAAGGGCCGTGCATGCTGGCTTGTTTCTGAACTTTCTGTGATGTGATGCAGTCAGCTTCTGCCCACCGCTCATCCCACAAATGCCCGAGTATGCTCACTATCTGTGCCCTGGTCATCTGCCCTGCAGCGGGAGATTGTTGAGAGCGGCGATGAAGCAGCTGCACAGGCAGCTGCAGCAGCAGCAGCCTCCCAGCGCACCGCAGCACTGCAGCGTGGCACGGTCCGTGCACCGCAGCTGCCGCTGCCCCAGCCGGCGCCAGAGCAGCAGCAGGAGCTTGTGCAGCAGCAGGCACCGGTGTGGCCGCTCACGGCCCGCCGCCTGGGCGCTCAAGACTGCCAGCCGAGCGGCATCCCTGAGGATTCGGGTGGGTCATGTGAAAATGGTTCATTTGAAGTGGCCCATGCGACTTGCTGGGTGTGCCCTTAATATGGGCAGACAGCGGCTCGGGAGCTGGGGAGCATGCTGGCTCGGCATCCATGCATGCTCGTCCTGGCTGCCTGCCTGCTGCCAGCCCTCCCTCTCCTGCCCCACTGCCCTGTCCTTACCCACATCTCATGCCTGCCCCTGCCTGCCCGCCACGCCACGTCACCCACAGAGGCCAGCAGCCTGTCCAGTGGGTGGGAGGAGCTGGGCGCCAGCGCGCCCCCTGCCGCCAGCATGGGCCCTCTGCTGGCAGGGCTGGGCAAGGCGGGCATCGCCTGGGCAGACAAGGTGTCCGTCTTCCAGTCGGTGCAGGCCGTGCTGCAGCAGTCGGGCAGCGCCCCGCACCTGACAGCAGACGTGGCGTCCAACACAGACCGCCTGGTGGCAGCCCTGCTGGAGGGGGCGGGGGATGCGCACTTCAGGGTGGCGGCGGCGGCGCTGGGCGCGCTGGGCGCAGGGCTGGCCAGCCCCTGCAGCCGCCTGTTTGAGGGGCAGCTGGACAGGGTGATGACGGCGCTGTTTGCCAGGTGGGCGGATGCGGGGGCTGTCAGGGTGAGGGGGAGGATAAGTGGGCCGGCTGTTAGGCGGGTGATGACCGTGCCGGAACGTTCCTTGCTCTCTGTGCTGTCCACGCCAGCGTGCCACGCTACTGTGTGGCCTGCTCTGTGCCCCGGCTGGGCAGGGGCTGGGCAGGGCGCTTCCTAGGCCACCATGCCACACCCAGCTGGTTGGTGCCTGGTGTTGCTTTGTGCTCTTCCTCCTATCATCAATTTTCGACCAATCGTGTCTCACCCTCCTGTCCCCCTTCCCTCTCCTCTCCTGCCCTCCCTCCTCCTGGCAGGGTGGTGGACCCCAAGGAACAGATTCGCCGGCTGGTGGGCGCCGCCCTGGCAGCGGTGCTGCAGCAGCAGAGCGCCGACGCCACGGTGGCTGCGCTGGCGCGCTCCCTGCAGGCCAACCGCGCCCCCAAGGTCAAGTGTGCCGTCATGGAGTTCTTCTCCGCCGCTGTGGCAGCCGCCCCTGGCAGCGATGCAGGCAAACAGGCGCCTGCAGCGGCGTCGCAGCTGCTGGCCCAGCTGTCTGGCAGCGTGCTGCCGGGGCTGCTGCGCAGCCTGCTGCATCTGGCCACGGACAAGAACCCAGACATCCGGCGGGCGGCGGCAGATGCGGTGGCAGCTGTGTACCACGGCGGCGAGGCGCAGGCGGTGCTGGCAGCGGTGCACACCCTGCCCCCCGCAGACCTGCTGGCGGTGCAGCGCTCCATCGGCCCCGCCATCCAGCAGCGCGCGGCTGGCGGCAGCAGCAGTGGCGGTGAGGTGCCGCTGGCACAACCGTCGCGCCCGAGCAGCAGGGCAGGCGCTGGCTCGCATGCAGGCAGCCGGCGCCACAGCGGCGAGGGGTTGAAGCAGCATGCAGCTCAGCAGCAGCCGCAGCAGCAGCAGCAGCGGGCAGAGAGCAGCGGCAACCTGACGGCCAGGAGCGGGCAGGGCGGCCAGCAGGCAGAGGCAGCAGTTCCAGCGCCCGCCCCTGCTCCCCTGGCGCAGCAGCAGCAGCAGCAGCAGCACACCCCGGAGCCCCCCTCGCCATTTGCATGGCGGGAGCGGTCGGGGTCGCCCACAGCCGGCCAGCCTGCTGAGCTGGAGGCCGAAGCAGCAGGCGCAGTGCATGAGGCTGCAGCAGGAGTGGTGCATGCGACCGTGCCACATCTGGCAGCTCCGGCAACGCTAGTGGCGCCTCCCTCTGACCAGCTGGCAGCCCTGCGGGTGTCTGACCTGGCACCTTTTGATGACGTCATGGCTGGCCAGCTGGCAAGGCTGCTGGGGCAGCTGGAGCAGGGCCCCAGCTGCGACGCGCTGCAGAGCCTGTCCCGCCTGGCGCACGTGCTGCCGGCTGCCGCCTGGCCGCCCTGCTTTGACCAGGTGGGTTGCGGGCTTGTGTAGCGCACTCTCTTTCTGTGAAGAACACTCTTCTGCACGGGGCACTGCTGCTGTAGGCGCAGCTGTTGCAGGGGCACAGCTTGGGCTTGGCCTTCTGGGACCTTTCTGGGACCTTCCCTTGCACTCCATGGGTGACCCACTTTTGCATGCCATGCAGCTGATGAATCAACGCTGCACTCCCTCCTGATCGCCCGCCTCCCCCGCAGATCCTGGCCGCGCTGTGCACTGCCCTTGACAGCAGCAGCACCGTGCTGCGGGATGCCGGCCTGATGCTGGCTCGTGACCTGGCCGCTGCGGCGCAGCCCTCCCTCTTCCTCCCCGCCCTGCCCGTGCTGCTGCCGCGGCTGCTGGCCTGCGCCGCGGAGCAGGAGGCTCGCGAGGTGGCGGTGGCAGCTGACGAAGCACTGGACGCGCTGCTGTCCCGTGCGCCGCCCCAGAGCTGCCTGGGCCTGCTGGCACCGCACCTGCCCAAGGCGGGCGACCAGCTGAGCACAGACCGGCTGACGGGCGCGCAGCTGCATGCCGCCATCCGCAGCCTGCAGCGGGTGGTGGGCCGCATGCAGCCGGCGGGGCTGGGGGCCCACCTGCAGCCGCTGCTGGCGCCGGGGCTGTGTGCCGCCTACGGCTCGCCGCTGGCGGATGTGCGCAAGGCCACGGTGGACTGCCTGGTGGCCATCTGGCGGGTGAGCAGAGCAGGGCTGTGTGTGATGCCGGGGCAGCGGGGACGTGGGGGTGCGCGTATCTCTCATGTGGAGCTTGAAGTAGATGCGCATCCCCACCCACCCAGCAAGTGCTCAGTCGCGTAATGTGCCGCTACTTCTCATGTGCCAGTGATGACCCGTGCCCGCACAAGCAGCAAAGCATAGTAGGTGCACCTCCCTCCACCCTCCCACCCTGCCCCCTCCCTGCCTGCCTTTGCCTGCCTGCAGGTGGTGGGAGACGCCCTGAAGCCCCACCTGCAGCCGCTGTCTGCCTCCCAGATGCGGCTGCTGGAGATATACATGCAGAAGGCACGCAAGGCGCCCGCAGCGGCACGCGCAGCCGCAGCATAGTGTTCCCTCCTCTGCTCCTCTTTCCATGCATCGCTCCTCGTGTGCTTACCCGTGGCTAGCCGGCCAACCCAGTGCAGCCATTTGCAGCTCACCCGCCCAACCGCAAGGTTGGGGTGGGCGCCTCACAACCCTTGCTCTGTGTCGCTCGTGACTGTGATCTGACTGTGATATGTAAAAGAATTCTCGCCCTTGGCGGACAAAATGTCACCACAGTTAATGGAAAATTAAATGGCAGCCTGAAGAAAGTCCCACCAAAATGAGTCCTGGCCAGAGTGGTTTTCTGGCTATCGCGGCGGCAGCTTCAGCATCGGCACCACCGGCCGTACCGCCTCCCGCTCCGCCTTTCGGCGGGCGGCCTTCAGCCTCCACTGCCGCTGGATGCGCATCACTGTGATCGCCACCTGCGGTAGCGGGTGGCGGGAGGCAGGCTACTGATGTCGGGAAGAGCGGCATGCATTGTCTTGACCAGCAACAGGGCAGTAGTTTGTTGCGAGGGGGTGGGCTTGCTGGGACCGACACTTTGCCTTCTGCATCAACAAAGAAGCCACCCACCACTTGCATGTGTCGATGGCAGGGCAGACACACACATTGACCCGCTTGCCTGCACGTTCATGTGCTCCACCTCCCCGCTCTTGGGGGCGTGGCGGGTAAGGAACCGGCGGATCATGCGGTCCAACCGCCGCTTCAGCTCGCCCTCTGCAGGGACAGCACAGCAGCAGCGCGCAGTACGGGACGCTCAGGGCGAAGCCAGCACAGGGCAGCTCTGCAAGCCCTCGGAAAAGTCGTGGAATCAGCCCCTCACATGCCCTCATGCCTGCGCAACTTATCCAACCTTCCCCTCCCCATTGTGCCCACCCGCCCACCCACCCGGGATCTCCTCCTCGGTGCAGCGCACCACCAGCTCGTAGGCGCAGCGGTGGAAGGGCACCATGCCGTTGTCGTCCAGCGGGATGTCCAGGCTGGCAGGGCAAGCAGGAGAGGAGCCGAGGGGCACATGCATGCGGCTGGGCAGGTGTACGGAGGAGCCATAGAGCCACATTGACTTGCTGCTTGGGGTGCCTGCCTCCCTGTCGTCCGCCCTGCCCTGCCCTCCCCAGCCACATCTACAAAGCCTCCTCCATCTCCCCTTGTCCCCCGCTCTCCAGCGCTCCCCTGCAGCACCATGCCCTCCCCCACCTGAACACAAAGCGCAGCACGTCGCTCTCTGTGGCTCTGGGCCCCAGCCCCATGGGCGGGGGCAGGCGCCGCAGCAGTGCCTCCATGTCCTTGGGGTCGATGCTGTTGCTGCCATCGTCATACTCAGCCCACAGCTCCACAAAGTCCTGGCAGGGAGGGGGGCGGGGGGAGGAGAGGAGACAGGGGGCATTGTTTTTTCTAAATAGAAGCAGGGCAGAGAGGGCAACGCATGCTCCTGCGCCGCCTCAGCTGCACATGCACGCATGCGCGTTGGCTGAGCATGCTGAGCATGCCAGCCAATGTGCAGGGCAGCACAGCCCTGCCAGTGCAGCCCTGTACTGCTGGCGCTGGCGCACCTCAAGGTGCTGTGGAGTGAGCGTCCAGGCCGCGGTGTCCTGGATCTTCTCAAAGGTCTGCGGGCACGGAGGGTTCAGGACACGGCTGCTTCAATGGGTTCGAGGTGCTGACTGGCACTTACACAGCCCTGATGCATACAGCGGAAGAAGAGCGGGGCTTGCAGGCTCATCCCACCCTCACCCCTCCCTCCCGCTTCTCCCCGCCCCTTTCCACACCCCACTGATCCCACTCCCTGCCTGCCCCCCCACGCGCTTGCCTCGATAATGACGGTGACCAGCAGGTTCATGGCCACCATGGCCCCCGCCAGGTAGAAGGCAAAGAAGTAGGCGGGTGCCCAGACGTGGCCGCAGTTGCCGGCTTGGGGGTCGCACACGGGCGGGCGCACCATGCAGTCCTGCAGCAGCGCGGCCCAGTTGTCTCCGGTGGCCACGCGGAAGAGGAGCAGCAGGGCGCGCGGGAAGGTGGTGAAGTTGGCGTGCTCGTTCAGGTTGTCCTGCCACATCACGTCGCTGAATAGCTGCACGCCTGCAGGGCCACACGACGTGTAGAGTAGGGGAATGGAGTCGAGTGAGAGCAGGAAGCAGGTGGGATGGATGGCAGAGTTTGCCTTCTGTGAGTTTGCCTTCTGTGAGTTTGCCTTCTGTGAGTTTGCCTTTTGAGCACATCAACAAGGGTGCACTCGGTGCCAGGCTGGAAGCTGAGCGGGCACAGGCACACCGGCGTGCGGCTCACCCAGGTAGCTGAAGACGAAGAAGAGCAGGAAGAGGAGGGCGCCCACGTTGACGATGGCGGGCAGCGAGATGATGAGGGTGGACAGCAGCATCTGGATGCCCTGCACGGTGGACGCATCACCAGCACGAGAGAGACAGTTGGAGATGAGGAGTGAGGCAGGGCAAGCGTTTGCGGCCCCTCCTGCAAGGCATGCCCTGACCCCACTCTCGCTTGCCCAGTGCAACCCGGCCCGCCCGGCGCACCTTGGAGTGGCGCAGCAGGCGGAACATGCGCAGCACGCGCGCCAGCAGCACCACCTTCTTCACTGCTCCCAGCTGGATGGTGGTGCCAGCTGTCGCCAGATCCACCACCGCTGCCAGCGACAGCACAATGTCCAGCCGCCGCCAGCCGGAGCGCCAGTACAGGCGTGGCCCCAGGCTGGTCAGCTTCACAACCAGCTCAAGGATGACCAGCGCTGAGAAGACGGTGTTGGCCACCTCTTGCACTGCAGATGGCAGGGGCAGGTGTTGGGCGGGCAAGTCAAGAAGGAGTCCAGGAGTGCACAGACGGGCAGGGAGGCAGGCAGGGTGGCAGCCGACGTACGCCCAGCCAAGCGGGCAACGGCGGCATTGCGTGCCTCATGCTCGCCCATCCGGGCCCGACCACCCAATGCTGCGCCCCGGGCAGCGCCCACCGTGCGTGAAGGAGGGCGGTGCGTTGTAGAAGGTGGTGGCAGTGAGCAGGATGTTGAGGATGATGGTGGCGAGCATGCAGCGGTCGAACCAGGGGTTGGAGGCCACCATGTAGAAGAGGCGGCGCAGGCGGTTCTCAGGCATGGGGGTCACGTCCAGCGGCTTCAACCTGCAGCAGCAGAGTGCAACTCAGGTTGCATGGAGCTGTCCCTGGGCTACGTGCCAGGCTTTGCATTTACCTTCCAAGATGCCTGATGATGTCAACAGGTGGGCTGTCGCGCCGCCTGCCCGCTCACCTGAACACCGCCCGTAGCATCTCCACGTGGCCCTGCAGGCAGCAGAGCAAAAGGCAGCAGGCATGTGAACGATTGCCACCACTTTGTGTGGTTCTTAACATGAAGTGGGAGGACAATGAAGCGTAACGGAGTGAGGGCCGCCTGCCATTGCACCTACCGTCTGGGTTGCAGTCAGCACTGCGCTCCCCGTCTCGCTCAACGACTTCAACCTGCAGAGGCCAATGACAGGTAAGAAAGCGGCGGGATGAGAAAGGCTTGCGCTGCCTGGCACTGCCTTGCGTGCAGCACCGCCAGAGCATGCTCCCTAGCGCCCCGCCTCCGCCCCTGCCAGCTGTGTGTGTGTCTCCCACCCGGGCCTTCCCACCCAGCGCAGCCTCCCGCCCACCGCTGGTACTGAAAGAAGACGACTCCGATGTACAGGTTGAGCACGAAGAAGGAGCAGAGGGTGATGAAGGCAAACCAGAAGAGGAAGGCCGCCGGGTTGCTGCCCATCTTGGGCTGCTGGCCGGGCGTGGATCTGCTGCACCAAGCACCCAAGGAGAGGGCAGGGGGCGGCTGGCGGCTCACATGCGGCTCAGCCAGCCCGAGATGCTCCCGGTGGTGTACAAGTTGGTTCCTACAGTTGCGCCCCGCCGTAGCATGGTCGTACTCCGGCATGCTGAGGAGCCACCCGGTTAGCCTCGCAGTACAGCCCTCGGCCGCCAGTCCCGCCACCAGGGCCCCTCCCCTGCCCTCCCCTGCCTGCGGACCTGGTGGCCATGCTCATGTACATTGTGGGAGTGTAGCCGTCCAGAGTAGAAGTGATGAACAGCGTCAGCAGCGCCTTGCCAACGTTGTCTGCAGTGGCAGGCAGATGCAACCT
This sequence comes from Micractinium sp. NFX-FRZ, assembly GCA_029339195.1. Lineage (NCBI taxonomy): Eukaryota > Viridiplantae > Chlorophyta > Trebouxiophyceae > Chlorellales > Chlorellaceae > Micractinium > Micractinium sp. NFX-FRZ. The sequence goes on along the minus strand of JAPTJF010000062.1, from coordinate 97,960 downwards.
GTGAGTGCTGGCGCCTTGTGCGCCTAGCTGTACCGGCAGCACGCAAGATGGTGCGTGAGGGAGGGCACCCTGCACCCACCAACACACCCGCACAACCAGCCCAGCATGCCCACCAAAGTTCAGCCACATGTTGGTCCACTCCCGGGGCAGCTCAATGCCGGTGGCGGGGTCCAGGTAGGTGCCCACGCATTCGTCCTGGATGTGGTGGGATAGGAGAGAGAAGCGGGCAGATTGGCACTACAGGACGTACAGGCAGTGCTGGCTCGACAGGCAGTGCTGCCTCAGCCTAAGCGGCACCCCGCACAGCTACCTGAACATGCACCACCACCCGCTCCCCAGCCCACCTGGCCCGCCACGCTGGTGTCGTTGCAGCTCCACAGCAGCCCCGCAAACAGCTGCACCCCCAGGATGGCAAAGATGAGGAACACCATGCCCGCCAGGACTGCAGGGGGTGCAGGCAGGCCCGAGGCAAGGTGTGAGGGTAAGTGAGGGGCAGGGTTGAAGGCTGCCACGGGAGGGCCTAAAGCATCGAGACAAGCTGGCACTCTCCGTTGGCATCCGGCCTGCCCGGGGGCCCAATTCCCTCCCCACGCCCCACAAACCGACAGCAAAGCCTCACCTGTGACGTTGCCCATGGCCGCCAGCGAGCGGACCAGCGTGTGGAACACCATCAGCATGCTCTGGCTGCGAGTCAGCATGCGCAGCGGGCGCACCGCGCGCAGCACGCGCAGCACCTTGAGGAACTGGGCATTGGTGCTCTCCGCAACCAGCACCGCAACAGACACGGACATCACCACCAGGTCCAGCTGCGGGGAGAGAGACAGCGAGAGAGGGAGAGTGAGAAAGGGTGAAAGAGGTCAGAAGCAGGTGGTGATCAGGCATGAGAAGGAAAGCAGCGCACACGCAGGCAGGCACTCCAGGCCAGACACTGTGCGGGTCTGCTGCTCTTGTGCCCCCACCCTCCCTCCCTTCAGGCACCTTGTTGGTGTTGAAAGCGATGTAGGGACGGAAGCCAAAGGCCACCACCTTGAGCAGCGCCTCCACCCCAAACACTGTGGTAGTGCCCACATCAATCCAGTGCAAAACGTGTGTCTTGCGCGCTGCCGGGTCCATGTGCGGCGTCTCCATCGCCATCTGCCGTGCAGGAGGGGCGGGGGAGCAGAGGGCGGGGTCACCCAAGGTGGAGGGCACAGGAGTAAGAGATGGTGCAATGTGTCAGAACCAGCACCATCTATCAATGCATATACATTGTTACATGGCTGGATGGCAGCAACAGCCACAGCCTCACAACCACATACCCTGGGCTAGCTGGTGCAGACAATCGTGCCAAGAGAGCCCAGAGCCCCCGCCGCACCTCCACACAGGACAGCAGCACAACCAGAACCAGCAGGTAGTCAAACGCCTGCATGGTGACCAGGTTGTAGAGGAAGCCCCGCACCGGGTTGTCCACCTGCAAGGGCGCAGGCAACAGAGAGTGCAGGAGGATTGAGTGGCATAGTGAGAGAGGGGAACGCAAGCAGAAACACTACGGAATGAAGCCAAGCAGGAGGCAATGGCTGGAAGCGGCAGGAATATGCACCGTGCAGCATGGTGTGCACCCCTGCGGCGCAGGCAGATGCACAGGATGCCAGGCATACCTTAAGGCAGTACAGAGAGGTGCCCCGCAGAGGTGGGTAGTCCTTGCGGCGGCTGCGGCGCCGCGCGCGGCCCGCCAGACGGCTGAAGTGGCTGCCCACTGCAGAGGCGGCGGCAGCCGAGAGCACAGGAGTAGATGACAGAGCGCCAGGGCGGCACGGGCAAGTGTGGGTAAGATGCATACTCACACCCACCACCCACCCACACAAACACACACATCAAAAGTGCTCCCACCTGAGGAGGTGCCGCTGATGCCGCTGCACTGCGAGCCCGTCTCTGCATCCTGCAGCTCTGCTGCCAGCGACTGATCTGACTCCCGCTGCCGCGGGCCGTCGCCTGCGTGCTGCTTCATCCGCTGCTGGCCGCTGTTGAGCACCACGCCGCTGCCCACGCCGCTGCCAGGCAGCCGCTTGCTGCCTGGCAGTGGGGTGGGGCTGCTGCTGCTGATGGTGCTCTTGGGAACCGGGCTGGCCACCCCGCTGCCCGCTGCCTCCTCCTCGCCTTCATCCGGCATGTCGGCAAACCGGGCACGCCTGCCCCCAGCCTTGCTGCCTGGGCGTGCGCTGGAGGCCCACTGCAGCCCAGCCTCGACGGAAGTGCCTGCTGGCATGCTGCTCGGCGGTTCGCCAGCTCCACCGGACAGCTGGCCGTCCTCTGGCAGCGCCTCCAAACGGTGAAGCTCCAGGGCCGGCTTGCTGGGCGACAGCCGCTCAAAGTGCTGCACCAAGCCAGACACGTGCCCTTGGCTGGCTTCCGCTGATGCAGGCTGCAGCGGGGGCTCTGCTCCTGCATCTGCCTGGCTGCTGCTGCTGTCGCCTGTGGGCCCAGCATGTGCTGCTTTGATGAGGCCGTTGCCCTGGGGAGCTGCTGCTGCACCCAGCTTGGCTGACATGGCTGCTGACATGGCCGCTCCAGCCTGCTGGGCAGCGGTTTCACTGAGCAGTGGGGGCGCATCCTCATCGCCACCGGAACCTGTGCCAGCTGCCAGCTTTGACGTTGCTGCATTTTTCCACAGCTCGTCCCGGCCCACTACACCCAGCAGCTCCTGCTGCTGCGGGCGCCGCCTGAGGCAGCAGCAGCAGCAAGCCATGAGCTGCTGCGGCAGGCTGGCGACCTTGATGAGGGCTCGGGCGAGCGAACCTGCAGCAGCAGGGGAGGGAGGGAGACTGACAGTTTTTGTTCAAGGCCAGCTTGGCTGAGACCCATCCAGGTGGGTCATCAGGCCTCAGGCTCAGGCAGGAATGGCACACGGACCAACCTCGCGCAAGGCCCACCATCCATCAGCGCACCTCCGGTGGTGGTGCGTGTGACTGTGGCATAGGATGTCTCAAAGGCCGCGAGGGTGATGGCCAGGAAGAGGGTCAGAATAATCCACTTGCCCACCGTCACCCAGGCCACAAAGAAGAGCACCGAGGGCCAGCCTGTGCGAAGAAGGCGCAGGTGGCGGGTCAGAAGAGAGGAGAGACGGGTCTTTCTGCACCCGTTGTCACAACATGCACGTCAGCAACAGCAAGAAGCGCCGCCCTTTTTGCTGGCCTCTGCCGCATCCCCCGCAGCAGCGGCAGTCTCATGCCTCACACCTACCCACCCACCTGCAGCAGCCTGCACCGTGAACATCGTGTTGGGCCAGCCCTCCAGCGTGAGAACCTGGAAGACGAGCCTGCAGAGGCGGGGGGGCGGCGTGGGGAGCAGAACTCTGCATCGGCATGCACGACTGCAGGGCCAACGTCGCTGCAGGCAGCAGCGCCCGGGCGCCCGCTCGCCCTGCGTGCCAACAGCTTCGTGAGTAATGCCCCCTCTGAGCACAGCTGCCCTCACGTGAAGGAGTTCCAGAAGCCCAGGAAGCTGGGCAGAGGGGGTTCAAATTTGTCCGACACAGGCCCAAACACTTGGAGGCCGATGAGAGCAAAGACAAAGACGAAGAGCACCTGTGGGAGGGGAGGGGGAGGTGAGCAGGCAAGCAGGTGGCGAGGGCAGCCCACTGTGCCGGTCTGGCAGGGCTGGCCCCCAGCGTCAATTTTCCCGTCCTCTGTTGTTTAGTTGTGAGACACTGTAAGTAGTCCTGCTCCTGGCCAGCCTCACAAGGTTCTCACCATAAGCATTGCCACCGCCAGGAACTGCCCCATGCTGCCCATCATGACTTCAGAGATGACACGCAGGCTCTCAAGGTACCGGAAGATCTGCCATGGGCGGGAGCAAGGCGGGGTGGAGGAGGGGGTGGGAAACAGCAGCTGACAGGAGGGTGGGACCGAGCACGCAGAGCCAATGGCACAAAGCAAGCCCAATCAAGCCACGCGCCCCACCTTGAGCACGCGCAGCACACGGAAGGAGCGGAGGATGCGCAGCGTGCGGAAGGAGCGCATGGCGTTGCCGTTGGCTCCCATCTGCAGGCAGGCCCGCGGCAGGGGTGCAAGGAAGAGGGCAGGCCTCATGGTGCTCAGACAGAGAAGGGGGAGGCTTCAGAACAATCGTGGCACAAGCCGTGCAGGTGGCCATGCATGGCGCGGCGCAACGGGCCCTCCTCCTGCAGGGGGCAGGGCGCACCGTCATGGCCATCTCCAGCAGACCCAGGGCCACCACGACCAGGTCAAAGGCATTGAAGGGGTCTGCCAGGAAGCCGCAGGTTCCGAGCCCCAGCAGCTTGGCCACCACCTCAGCCGCAAACAGCCCCGTCAGCACGTGGGAGGCCACGTCAAGGACGGCCGAATAGCGGGCGCTCATGTCTGCGGGGCAGGGCAGCAGAAGGGGCAGGCGGCTCACTCACCGAGGCAGCAGTCTCCACCAGGGACAGCACGACAACGGCGGCATCAAAGATGTTCATGCCATCCGCACAGAAGCCGGCCAGGCCGTAGCCAAGCAGCTTGGCGCAGCACTCGGCTGTGAAGATATAGGTCAGCACTGTGCTGAGCTGGTCCTGCCAGCGCCGCTGCACGTCCGACATACCTGCGGCGCCCCAGGCCACGTGGTGCAAGCAGTAATCTCAGGCCAGCTGGTGAGGAGAGGCGGGCAGATGGGGGCAGCAGGCGGGGTCTTTCGTTCACCCAGGGATGTGATGCACAGCAGGGCACGGCAAACCCGCCCGCCCTCCCCTCCCCTGCTAGCCCTGGCTGCCCCCACCTGCTGTGGTCATGGCCAGCAGCACCGTGTTGAGGATGATGAGCGCCATGAAGGTCCAGGTGAAGGCAGGGTGGTCGCACACCTGCGGGGGCAGGGAAGGAGGCGGGGGACTTTACAGTAAATGCACACCGACAGATGTGCCATCATGCCAACGCCTCGGAAGAGAGGAGAGTGTGTGTGCATGACGTGCTGCTGCCCTGTTGCACTTGGTAACAGCATGCCTCGCAGCACAACTTGCTCGGAACCCTGCAGCACTGCACTGCTCCAGCCTACACACCTGACGCATGAACCAGCGGAACTCAAACCAGTAGTGGCCTGCTTTCGCCCGCAGCCCCACAGGCGGCCCATCTGTGAGAGAGCCTGTGCAGCCGGCATTGCTGGCTACAGACCCCGGCCGCAGGAGGCCCGGGCTGGCGGCCCCAACCTGCAGGGTCAAGTTGGGAGCAGCCAGCAAAAGAGAGCTCTGGGCAGATAGAAACAGCAGCAGGGCTACCTGGTGAGCCAGTCAGCAAGGCTCATGCACGCACCCCCATCCTGCAAAACGGCTAGCAGCTGAGCCAAGGAGCAAGGACCAACAAGCACGTGCCACACGCACCCTGCTAGAGGCGCGGGAGCTGGCGCGGCTGGAGCGCTGGCTCATGCGCTCCTCAAACACGCTGCGCTGGGTGTCCATGTGGCGCCGCAGCCGTGCCCGCACCGCCTGCCAGGCCAGTATCAGCGTGCTGCGCGGCTTGCCGTGGCTGGTGACCACCTTGGAATAGAGGGTGGTGGCGGTGGCGAACCGGTGCTTCAGGACGGCCAGGAATAGGTTGACCTGTACCAAGGCAGGCAGCAGCGGAACCACTAACTGGTGAATACTTGCAACATGTAGTTTCGAGAGGGTGAGCACGTGCCCGCATGGCTTTCGCATGGCGCCGGCTAAAGCTGCTCCGCGCCAGTCCACGCATGCAGCACCTCGTCATCACGCCAGCGACCCTGGTCACACGTGCCTCATGCCCACGCCCCCTCCCCCACTACCCCTCCCCCGACCTCTCACCACAAAGTAGCTCTGCAGCAGGATGTAGAAGACGTAGAAGATGAGGGGCAGCGGGCCAGACCGGTCCATCACCAGGTACAGCTGGTACGTCCAGTCAGTGAGGGTTGTCTGCCGGGGAGTGGGGGCACAGGGGGCACGTGAGAAACTAGAGGACCGGGTCAGGCAGGGTGCTGCTGTCGTTGACCTGCTGGGTGCAAGCCGGTGACCACGCAGCTGGACACTGCTGCCACAGCGGGGCAGTCGCCGCAGCAGGAGCACAGCAGCAGAAGTTGAAGCGGCAGGAGGAGGAGGAGGAGGAGAAGCAGCAGGGGGCGTCTGTGGAAGGCGGGCGGCGCACCACTTGGAACATGGAGAGAAGGGAGAGGCCGATGTTGCCAAAGCCTGGGGTCTGCAGCGGCGGCTGCTGGTGGTGCTCCTGCGCTCATGAGGCAAGAAAACATAGCCAGAAGTGTGCCAGATGTGTTCACCAGGAGGCCAGAGCAGCAAGTGAATTAGCTGACAGCCGCTGGCATGCAAGGTGGCAGATGCCGCTGCTCCATGCCCGCAACCGCGCTTTGTCCCACTCACCATGCAGGTCATGTTGGCGGGGCAGCGGTGGCCGTGCTTCCCGCAACCCCACATCTCCCCTGTCTCGACTTCCATCAGCATCTCCCCGGTCACATCGTGCACGCAGGCAAAGTAGGAGGCGTCCAGGAACAGCACTGTGGGAGGCGCAGTGGCCAGTGGAGAGGAAAGGCACGGGAAGCGGAAGGGACAGCGATCTTGAGGGCTGGGGGCGGGGCAGTCGCGCACCAACAGCAGCATGACCGGGACATGCCATTTCATGCCCTGGATCCAAATTGCTTGGACACAGCTGGGCAAGCATGTGCTCCCCCCCGCCTACCCCTGCCATGCCCCCTGCCATCCCATGCACCACCCACCTGTGGCCGCGATGGCGAAGAGCAGCATGAAGAAAAAGAGCAAGCCAACCACACTGACCAGCATGGGCACAGCCTGTGGGGGAAGGAACGCGAGGGGGGTGAAGGACGGCTGTCCGTGGCAGGCAGCAGGCTGATGGCAGGATGACCGTAAAGGTTAGTGGCAATATCTCGAGCAATGCCATCCACTGGCACTCCAGGCTGCCTCTCCCGCCACCTTCCTTTCCTCAGGCCACCCCTCGGATCACCTCCAGAAAGCACACAACGATGGAGCGCAGGGCGTCGAAGCGCGTGATGGTGCGCAGCGGGCGCAGCGCGCGCAGCGCCCGCAGAGCTCGGATGCCTGCCGTGCCAGATGCGCTGGACGAGGTGCCGACTGGGATGAAGGTGGTGTAGCCGGCAAGCACCATCAGGAAGTCAAACACGTTCCAGGGCACACTGCAGGGCGGGTTAGGGGCGATGCATCCAAACAATGCCGAGGCTTGCCGCTGGTGTGTCCAGGCAGAAGTGCAACAGGCAGCGCAGGCCAGGCAGTGCAGGCGAGCTGCGCAGGCAGTTGCCAGATGAGGCTGACATCTGGACCCATACACCCTGTGTCACCACACTCCCGTGCTCCACCGGCCCTTGGTGTACGCACCGCAAATACTCAATGGGCCCGTTGGCAGCCACCATCATCAGCACCATCTCCAGCGTAAACAGGACGTTGATGGCAATGTCTGCGGGAAGAGCCAGGGGAGCAGGCAGGAGGTAAGCCAGAGTACAGGCAGCCCCAACGCCTCGTGACCCGTGCACAACCACAGCATGCTGCCACAGCACAGGTGGGATGCCGGCTTCCTCTCAGCTCGGCGCCTGCCCTAGCACACATGCAGGCAGAACCCATGGGCCACACTGACCCATATCCTTCAGCGTGTGGTTCCAGGATCCGTCCTCCGGCAGCGAGGGGCGGTAGAGCGCCAGCGCTGCAGGGGTGTGGGCCAGACTAGTGAGGGTCTTGTGCAGCTGGCGACAGCAGAGGTAAACACACTGCATGCGCCCTTGCTGATGGATTTGAGCACCCATTGGCTACCAGCAGGCGCAGGCATGATGCGCACCTATGCAGTTGAGCAGGATGACAAGCATGACGACCAGCTGGAAGTCAGGGTGGGTGGTGAGTTGCTCGACGGCCTGCTGTACCCTGGGCCACCACGGTGCACAGCGTGGCGCGGAGTCCTGGTGCTCATCCAGGTCTGCCTCCCCACTGCCACCAGCCACGGAAGCGACAGCCTGCTGCCTCGCAGACACGGGCAAGCTGCCGGGAGCTGCCCCAGTGCTGCTGCTGCCCAGCAGGCGGCGTGCACCGCCGCTGGCTGGGGTCGACTGCTGTGAGCGCCCGCTGTCGCTGCCTGCCTGGCGCGGCGTGGGCTTGGCGCTCTTCAAGCGCTGCAGCACCCGTGGAACCTCCACTTTCTCCCCTGCCACGCGCCGCTTGATGCGCTCCAGCATCGCCTCATCCTGCTGCCGCCGCTGCAGCTCATGGCGCCGCTCCTTCAGGCAGGGACATGGGGAAGGGGGACAAGTCAGGGGGGCAGGGCGTAGCGAGGCTTCTGCGGACGAGCAGCGCTGGACCAGCTGGCTGGGCTTGGCCGGGGGTAGCTCAGGCGTCCTATTCAAGCACAAGTTTGCTAAGGAGGACGACAACGTGCATGCCCAGGCAAGCAGCCCCTGAAAGCATACTCCGCCCAGCTTCTGCCACCAGCTAACACCAGCGCCGTGCGCCCTTGCACCACCTGCCGTCTGCGCGCTACTTGCCTGCAGGTCCCCGTCCTCCTCCCAGTACGCTTCCTGCTCCTCCAGCTCCTGCTGCTGCTGCTCAGGGCGCAGGTGCTTCAGCCGCTCATACAGCGACTGAGGCGGCATGGCCGCTCGCGCCGGCAGCCGCGCGGTTGTGGGTGCTGAGCGAGGGCGGTCGGCTGGCGGGTCGGAGGAGATGCCGAATCCAGCTGTCGCTGCGACCGTGCTGTCGTTTCTGTCAAGCTTGGCTCCCATTTCCAGCCCCACAGCAACCTCAGCCGATGCCGGGGGCACGCCTGCATTGAGTTGTGCTGCAGGTGAGATGCCTCCAGCTCCAGCTGCATCTAACGCTGGCGTTTCAGGCGTCCGCTGCCGCTGCTGCTTCTGCTGCTGCTCTGCATGCTCCGACGACTGCACCTCGGCGCGCTGCTGCTCTGCTTGCTGTGGCAGCAGCGCGTCGACACACTGCTGCTGCTGCTGCTGCTGCTGCCCGCCATGCTGCTGTGCTGGTGACGGGCTGCGCGGCGGCGGCCGGTGGGCAGTGCCCGGCCTCACCGCCCCAGTCGACGGTCTGGGAGCCCCAGTTACGGCTGCAAACATGCGCCGTCCCAGCTCTGCTGCGATTGCTGCAACTGTGGAGTTGGTGCCTGCCGCTCCGTGTGGACCGCCCTGCCTCCCATCGTCCGCCGTCACTGCCGCCTCCGCTGCCGGCTCAGCTGGCTGCCCCTCGCGGCCACCCTGCGGTATTGGACGGGTGCAAGGGGCCGTTGAATCGCTCGTTGAGGCCAGGCAACGCCGCTAGCGGGCCGGGGGAGGCTCGGACAGCGGCCCTGCAGGGGCGGATCCCCAGTCCCTCGCTCACCGACTCGGGGGCAATCCGACCTCCCCGCCCGCGTCCTCTTCCGCCTGCCGCGCGGCCGCGTGCCACCATGACTGCACTTGGGGAATAGGATTTGCCGGCGGGCATCTTGGCGACTGTGCCCTGTTCTGCCCTCGAATGGGGCGTGACGCATGCAAGGAGCAACTTTGGTACAGCCTGGAGACGGCGCGCCTATCGGCGGGCATGGGAGGCAGCACCCAACTGGCCACCTGTCGCCGGCTGGCACCGCCGCTGCCCACCCAACTTCTTCCTCACCCCTCCATCCAGGGCCACAGCAAGATCACGCAGAAATCCAGTGGCCCCACAAATGCACGAGCATGTGGCATATGCATATTTTTCACAATGCACATTGGGCATCAGCTTGAAATGGACAGCACCCAGTACATCCGACGCCAGGGCTCGGATGTCGCCAGAGGAGCGGTGCCCAACTCCCTGCAACAGCTCTGGAAGTGCCGGGGTAATGTGGGCAACCTTGGTATGGTGATGAAGACTCGTTCCAGCTGCAGTGGGACACCTTATCCCACTCATGACACACCCCGAGTGGGGTCCAGGACCAATGCGTGCCCGTCCACGAGCACGCCGACATCCCACACGCCGCGGCACAGTGCACCGATGGGCAGGGCATGATGATGAACAGGTTAATTGTCCAGGATGGATGTGGGTGCGTTCCCGAGGATGGTGACGCTAACCTTAGTGGTAGAGGCGTGCCGCTCGGGCCCAACAGCAAGTTGCGTGAGCGCCACCTCTGCTACCGCCAATTATGCCTTGCACCTGCCTCATGTCTGCATGCACCCACGTCGGCCTGGCATGACTTGAAGCCAGCCATAGGTTCAGCAGACAGCATCAGGCACCCTCCTTCTACAGATGAAATGAACGGTGGGGTTGAGTACCGGCCTCTTCCCCAGGCCCTTTTGATTCAAGCTTACAGCTGCTTAGCAGCGTACGCAGGTTGGGAAGACATGAGCACGGGAGGCAGCCCGCAAAGAATAAATCTGGCTAGCGCTTACTGATAATGACACTGGTGTAGGCTGTAGGAGGGTATGCACACGCGCACCCAGGGTGTACATGCATCGAGTGGGGGCGAAACGACGAGGAGAAGAGGGGGGGAGAGGCGAATGTTGGGTGGGGGAGAAGGGGAGGGGACAGGAGGGCGGGGGCAGTTGGGTCTGGGTCTTGTATGGGCGAGCGGAGTTTTTGGGTGAATCTGGGGGACAGCGGAGAGCAGTAGGCATGTGTGCGATGGGAGGTAGGCGCGTCGGTGCCGCACTGGAAAAAGGACCAGGTACTAGGCAGCGGCGGCAGCGCGGCCTGCTGTGGGCGGGGTGTGGGCGTGAAGTGGTGGGCGGGGGTTGGGTTAGACTGTTGGGTGACTCGAGAGAGAGAGAGAGAAAGAGTGTGTGTGTGTGGTTATGGTGGTGTGCGGTTATGGCGGTGTGGGGTTCGGGAGGGCGGTCCAGGGGCGCCCAGGGACGGCGTAAGAGGCCCCAGAAGGAGTACCTGGGCTGAGCAGGCAGGGATGAGAAGCACATGTGGAACGAAGAAACTCTCGAGGGCGGTGGAAAAGAAGAAGAAGAGTGGGTGCAAGGGCGGAGAACTGCAGATGGGTATCATTCGATGGAGGTATGGAAGTAGATGGGCGGGTGCATTGTGCGTGGTGTGGGCGCCGGGGCATGGGAAGAACGCGACTGCAACGGGGGTGAAGCGCGCGCCCGCACCACAGCGTGCATGAAAGAGCAGCCTCAGTTTGGAACGCCCTGTGTAGGGTACTGTTCGGGCAGGATGCCAAGGCGTGGCACAAATAAAGGGGCAGTGACAGCCGTAGGCAGTGGCAGCCGTGGCTCAAATCGATGACACACACATGATGGGTTAGGGCGCCCCCTCCCTTCCTCCTGGCGGGGCGGGGGGGGCGAGGCAAAAGGCACAGGCTGTTGGGCATGCCCTGGTGCGCGGCAAGAGCCGCTTGCAAACCCCTCATCACCACATCATGCCGCCATTGGCGGCAGGCGCCGCCAGCATCGGCCAGTCGGGCTGCCCCAGCATCGGCTGCCCCGCCGCCGCGGCCAGCACAGCGGCGGCGGCCGCCATGCTGTGGTTGTGGTTGTGGTTGTGGTTATGGTTGCCGCTTGCCACGCCTGCATCCAAGCTGCCGCTGTGCATGCGGCCGTTGATGGGCATGCCGTTGCCGCTGCCGCCGCTGCCGTGGTTGGTCTGCACCATGACATGCAGGATCTTGTCGCCTGCTCGCATGCCGTTCATGGCCTGCCGCGCACGCTCTGCTGCCCCGGAGTCAGCATAGTTGACAAACCTGGGGGGAAGGGGAGGGAGCGGTGGTGGTGTGTGTGAAGTGGGCGGTGGCGGCTGGCGCGGGGAGCCTGATCCCTCACCGACACCACCAGGAACATCGGTGCGAGCACGGGCAACAGCAGGGCGAGAGTCAATGCCAGTCGCCCCGCTGCCAGCCCACCATTCCGCCAGCAACAGCGTAGCGCATGGGGGCTGCACTCAGGTGCGACAGCACGGTGGCTCTCACCCCTCTCCTCCGCGGCAGCCGCCGCCGCCGCCGCCGCCGCCGGGCAGCTGGGGTCGAGGGCACCGCAGCACAGCTACAGGTGACTCACCCGGTGCCGTTGCACATGCCGGTGGCTTCATCAATCAGGATGCGCAGCCCCGCCACGGCGCCGTAGCGTGAGAAGTTCTCAAACACCCACAGCCGGTCCGAGTTGCTGGGCATGCCTGCAGGTGGGGCGGCGGGGCGGGTGGCGCGGGGGTCAGCATGCGCTAGCCTCTAGCGGTCGTACATTTGATGCAGCAGCCCTCATAGTGGCGGTACAAGGAGGCGGTACAAGGTAGCGGTGCCGGTACGCAATGGGCGGCAGGGCAGCAGGGCGCAAGTGGCTTTCCACGGGCGACGCCTTGGGGCAGGCGGCTAGCGACTCGGCTGCTCGCCCACACAGTGCAGGCCGCACTCGCCGCTGCCCATGCACAGCTCACCCCACTTCGTCCCACCCCTGCCCTCTCACACCGCCAGCGATTGCGCCCTACCCGCCCGCCCCGGCACCCACCTTTGATGCAGATGCTGGAGAGCACCTGGGGCTGGTAGGACTGCGTGACCAGCGGCGGAGGCGGCAGCTGGGAGCGCAGCGACGCGGCCTGCTGCTGCATGCCGCCCAGCCCACCGCCCAGGCTGAGCGCCGACAGCGCCTGCTGCAGGTGGTCCGGCCCCAGCTGCCCCATGCCATTCATGTGCTGCTGCGGCAGCATGCCGTTCATCCCATTCATGCTGCCCGCCCCGCTGCCGCCGCCGCCGCCGCCCATGCGCTGCAGGCTCTTGGCCTCCCGGCGGCTCAGGCGCGCCGCCTTCTCCGACGCTGACTCAGCAAAGCGCACAATCAGCGACTGCACCGCCCCCGGGGGCGTGCTGTTGTTCAGTGCCGTGATGGCGCGCTCGGAAGCCTCCAGAGAGGCCATACGCACTAGGGCGCTGGCGCCCCGGAACTGGTCTGCGGGTGGGGAGGGCGGCGGGGCGTGCAGGGGGCAGGGGTTGAGCTGCGGCATGCGCGGGCACACGAGCGGCGCAGCAGCGGCCTGCATGCGGTCGGGCCGGCCCACTGCAGAGAGTGCTCGCACTGTTGGGAGCGAGGAACGCGCGCTGGTTGCGCGCCCCTTCCCCGCCAGCGAGGGCCAACCGCCAGGCCTCGCCCGGCGCCCCCAGCGGGCGCAGCGCACCTAGGCAGGGGAAGAGCTTCACGTCCAGCACGGCTCCATGCGTCTCAAACAGCTGCTGCACCTCCTGCACCTGCAGAAGACGAATAGCAGGGGGTACAGTGTCCCTCCAGGGTCAGGGGGTCGGCATGCAGGCGAGGGGCGAGGGGCAGAGGGCCCGCCTGGCGCGGCCAGCAGCAAAGCGCGCCAGCTGGCCCCTCCTCCCCTGCAGCTCGAGCCTGCACTCCTGCACGGCGCCGCTCACCCCGTAGCTGGCCGGCAGGTGCTTCACGTAGCAGCTGTCCGAGGGCGTGAGGCCCGAGGGCGCAGGCATGGTGGGGGGACCTGCAGGCATGCCGGGTGCGGAGTGCACAGCGGCCGTGTTCAGGCAAAGTGGGCAGTGTCATGCCGGCATGCATGGGCCACGGCGACTCAGCCGCTGCAAGCAGTCGGCGGCCTTATGCGCGCACAGGAGTATGCCAGCCAGGTTTCAAATATAGTACGCAACGCGCGCAGCAGCAGTGCCGGCACAGCAGCGGCACGGAAACCTGTGCACCTGCCCCTGCCGCACCCAGCTTGTGCACTGCCCTGGATGAAACACGGGATGCTGCACCCATGGGGCGGGGCATGGAGCCATGCACTGCTTCCAGACCTGCCAAATGGTCCTGCACAAGCCCACAAAAGCCAGCACTGGCGGTCACCTGCATCCGCATCCGCAAACTTCACTTGCAGCGTGTGGCCCAGCACCGACGTGCCGTCCAGCGTGCTGATGGCCGCCTGCGCCTCGCCCACTCCGCCGTAGCGCACAAAGCCATAGCTGCGGGCAGGGGGCAGGGGGCGGGAGGGGCATGGCCGTTGGTTTCTCTGTCCCGTACAGCACCCGCACCTCTCCTGCCTGCGGGTGTGCAGCGTGTCCGCTGCCCCGGCCAGTGCTGCTCGGGTGCCGCACCACGCTTGTTGGCCTGCCCCCACTTGCTGTCGTGTCTACGCTGGTAAATAAGGGGCCCGCTGCCGGGGCAGCAGCGTAGTGCCTCACTCACCCCAGGCTGTGCTTGCTGACCGAGTGGCGCACGAGCCGCAGGCTGGTCAGCACACCAAACTGGCCAAACACTGCCGTGATCTCATTCTCGCCCCACTGCAGCGGCAAGCCCCTGCAGAGCAGTGGCGGCGCAGGCCTTGTGCATCAGCCGCGGCGGCAGGTGGCGCGGCAGCCCCCCGGGCGGCGGCGGCTAATAGTGGCCGGTACACCGCCGCCGCCGCGCTGCAGCCCAGAGCGAGTCCCCGCTTGCAGGCCGCACCAGCGCTCATGTTCGCACCGGATGAACACGTTAGGGTGGCCTGGCGAGCCGCTGAGGCCCGCAGCCAGCGATTGAAGCGCCGCTGCAGTGGCGCTGTTCGAGGAGGCTGTCGTCGCGGACCGAGGCTCAAGGAGGTCCGATTCCGTGGGCGAGGAGCTTCCCGAGCGCCCGTCCGCGTCCAGAGGGCCTGATGAGCCCACCAACATTTCGGGGGTCGTGTATGGACACAGGTGGGCCCTGGCGGCCCCGCTTGCGTGCAATGCGTCCTAACAGTGCCGATATAGAGCTCGCCGTTTGCAGCGAACGTACCAACTTGCGGGCAAGAGGAGCTGGTGAAACGAGGCAGGAGGAGAAAGGTTCTGGGTCTATTGTGGTACGGACTGAAAGAGAAGGATGAGGAGAAGCGAAATATAGGAGTTGCGCGCCCCGCGAGCAAGCGGTACTGCTGGTAGGTGATGAGGTGTCCCACGTGGCGGGCAGCGCCTCTGAGCTTTTGAATCGGCGCTGTCGCTTTCGGTATTGTGGTTATAGCGCTGGCACACATATATCGCGCTGCTCTTGTGCGGGTCCTGTACACAAAAGGGCCTGTACAAGTGCTGACTGGGTGGCATGCTTATCCACCAGGGCAGGAGGTGCAAAGCTGGTCCCACTGGGTTCTGCGTGGCGGGAAGGCCACGAGACCAGGCTAGCGGGACGGGGGCGAAGTAGGTGTGCCCCAACTTGAGGTGCGTGCCGCGTAGACATGAGTCGGCAAAGTTAACTTCTTTCAAGGAGGTTTGTATGGCATAAAATGCCCCACGAAGTCCTCCGAAGCGCGGAGAGCCGGCCAGTCTGGGCGGCATGACACGCTGTTTACAAATCTTTTTGGGTGGCTGCTGCTGATTAGAACACACAGTCAGCACAGTCTTTTCATTGTGTGCCACCACTGTGCAATTCGTGGGTCCACCACCACGACCCTCGTTTCCGATTTTCCCTCCGCTTGGCTCCACGGCTGTGGCGTGGGCGCCTCCACCCCTTCCCCCGCTGCCGCCGGCGCTCCTGCTGCCGCACGGGCGCAGCTGCTCCTCCTGTCCTCGCGTCCCTCCTGCCCTGTGTCCCCTAACCCACAGGCATGCACCTTCAACGACGACAAGGCGCGCTCCTCAGGCCCGCGTGCCTGGCACGCTTGGGCCGGGTACGGCGCGGCGTGCGGCGGCGTGCGGCGCGTGCGGCGGCGTGCGCGGGTTCTTCCCCCACCTGATTTGCGGCGCGCACGGAGCGTGGGTCTTGCTTTCACGCACACCACTCCTGTACAGTAGTTCTGTTTGGCTGTTCCCTACAACCTTGTGGCTGCAGAGCCAGGCGCTGACGCCGCCACCGCCCACACACACACCCGTGTGTGTTCTCCTCTTTCCACTGTGTTCCTGGGCCAACCCCTCCCTCCCCCGGGGGGGTCTGCCTGTAAGTTCGAATTCATATTGTTTAAAGAGGTTTAAGAAAGTCAGCAAGAGTCGCGCAGGGCGATAAGGTGTGGGCGGTATCATTGAAGGCTGACAAAAAGTGGGCCAGCCTTCAAGTGTGAGTCAGAAGCGGCAGGTGCAGGCGGGACCGCCGCAGCGGCTGCACCATGTGCCTTCTCACTTGCGGCTGCAGGGCGGAGCAGGGCGGAGCGTTTCAACAAATCGTTTTGAAATCAGGAGGTGTCCCTGGTTGAAAGGGGAGAGAAGTCCCTCTTGGTTGCGAGCTCTTATATGGGTGAGAGGTATCTGCCCAAGTGTCTAGCGGCGGCGGCCACAAACCCTAGCTGCGTGGGCTCTGCCTACTAGGCCTGGGACTGGAACCGGACGTGTGGTGGACCTTCGCTCACGTACAACACAGGGCCCGTGCCCTCTATTGTTCCAGGAAGCTCAGCTCAGTTCCCTACCAGCGCTCTCGCGCTCCCACCACCCCAAGCCTTGCCTCTGCACCCCACCCTGCGGGCGGAAGCAGGCGCCCACCAAACCCATGACCTCGTGCCCCTTCAGCTTCCGCCTGTGCACCTGCTGAAAGGCCAGTGCCGCATGGCTGAGTGGAGGCTGCACCAGGGAGATGCTGGCGGCACCAGCAATTCCCACTGCTTCCGATCGCACTCCATCTGCTGATGTCAGCAGCAGTCCCCCACAGTTGCCGCGTCTCCCGGTCTGCTGCCGGGGGTGCGCCTGCCTCCATGGGATGCAAGGTTGCCTGACGCTCATGATGCAGATCACTATGCACCAAGCATGTACAAACACTGCCTGTTTCCCTGCATGCGATCACATCAAATTCACTGCGCTGTTCTCAAGGGGTGGAAAGAGAGAGGCCGTCTGCTGCAGCGCCTCATGCCGACCGTTCAGCGCGCTTCTCCCGCTTCAAGAAGTTCTTGCTTGTCACACACTGCACAGGTTGCCCCAGTGCCTTGGATCAGGAAGGAAGCACGCCCCTCATGTTTGCCACCCTCGGCACCCAGCGCCTGCTGAAAGGCGTGCTTGTCACGACTCTTCTGCTGGGCAGCCTGCGCCTGGGCCTCAGCAGCAGTGCAGGTATTCTCCTGGCGGCAGCACAACCAGCAGGGGGGCTGGACCGGCAGGGTGCCAGGGCCACCGCTACACTCAGGCAGCTCTGCTCGACAGCTCTGCTCGACACCGCCCCTGTCTCCAGCTCCCATCTTGTACACCTTGGATGGCCATGCAGGCCGCAAACCCATGGTTGTTGCAGAGGATGAAGGCGCCGCGCAAGCAGCGCTGAGGCAGCAGGAGGGCTTCCTGGCAACTGCCAGCCATGGCCGCCAGCTGGAGCAGGCAAGCGGCCAGCGCAATGAACAGGGCGTGCTGCTGTGCCGTTGCTACTGGGGCCTCACCATACCTGGGACACAAGCCCACTAGCATGCTGTTTCGAGTGGCGGATGGGATGGCACAAGCAACCGCCGCACCAGCAGGCACCCTCCCACCCGCCCATCCCAGCGACCCGCCCCGCATGCCCGCCTGCCTGCAGGAGAACGCGGGGCAGTCGGTGTTTGCTCCAGGCGTGGAGCAAGCCGCCTTTGCTCCCGCCCCTGGGGGCCGCCGTCTGCGCCAGGTGGGGCGCTCGTTCCTGAGATTGGAATGCAGCCTGGGCGTTTGCGCCTGTGCCATCAAGATGCCCGCTCCTGTTCCGCTTGCCAGCACGCGCCGAGCTCCCCACCCTGTGGCTGCCCTTGCAGGCTGTTTAATTGATCACGGAGGTCTACCCTGCTTGGACGGCTGCGCCACACAGCAGGAACAGCTGCGGCTGGTGCTGTGCACCCGAGAGCCTGTTGAACACGTGGTCCCGCCTCCCCCTAGATGCACAGCAGCCCGGCAGCCTGCCAGTCCTGGTTTTCACCGTTCCTCTGTCTGAAGGCACTCTCACAAGTTGTCTGGTAATAGCAAGAAAAGAAAATATACTGCAAGCAGTTTTATCATAAGGAGCGCTGGTTGGGGGCACTGATGCGCAGCGTCTGCTTCTGTCAGTGGGGTCCCCTGCCTCTTGGCACCCTGCTGCCTCTCAGTGGTGCGCTGCACCCACTGCTGCCGCTACCACTGCGGCTGCGGCGAGCCTGCCTTCTGGCGGGGGGAAAGCTTGGAGGCCAGGCGCGTGCGCGGGCTGCGAGAGCGCTGTGCGATGGCCTGCAGCAGGACGGCACGAAGGCAGGAAGGTTGGACAGGCAGGGCGGGGCCAGGGCTGTGAGCGTGCGGGGCAGATGTGAAAGAGGGCGCAAGCGGGTGCTTCGAGCAGGCTTGTGCCAGGTGGGTGCTGCCGCTCCCGCTCTTCCGGCACATGCCTGCCTCCCGACGCAGTTGAACACCCACCTGCGCCTCCTCTATGACGTGGGCGGCCTCCAGGCATTCCTTGCGAGGCGTCCCCAGCCAGTCACCCACGCTGTGCGACAGCTCTCCCTGTGCCGTCTGAGCTGTCGGCAGCAGGATGAGGTGGATCGCCTGGTTGGGGCTGAAGGAGGCCTGCAACTGCACCCGCACCAGCAGGTCCTCCTCGAGGATGCTAGTCTGAGGGGAGCGGGTTGCCAGCGTGGCCACAACAGACTCGCCGTTTGGCGCCACTGCCAGGCGCAGCTGCACTGCGCCGGCGGTGCAGGGGGCGGCGGCGGCGCAAGCGGCGGCGCCGGCGCCCTCAGGCTCCGCGGCAGCGCCCTTGCGCGCCGCGTCCTGAAGCCTGGCGCGGGAGGAGAAGCGCAGGCCCATGGCTGCCGGTGTGGGGCAGGCGGGGCAGCTGGGCGGAGGGCAGCTGGGGGCAGGTGGCGAAGGCTTTGCTGGGGTGGCTAGCAGGCGGGTGTGGAGTGAAGTGAAGTGTGTGTTTGAATTTGGGCAAGAAGGGCGCGAACAGAGGTTCATCCGGCTGGTCTGCGTGCTTTGGACCGGAAGGACCCACGAACTTCGTGAACTGGGCCAATTCACCAGTCCAACTAATTGGGTCGGCCTTACAAAATGCCAATGTCAGCCATGGCCAGCGCCGCGGCCCTGGTGCTTGCAGGCAGCCTGGCGCCCTCCTCCTGCAGCCGCCGTAACAGCTGCAGCAGCGCCCCAAGTGTCCCATCTATGCAGCAGCGGCGATCAAAGCTTTCTCGCAGCATGGCGGCAGCCGCTGGTGGCAGGCGGCAGCTCCCGCCACCGCTCGCCGCCGTGCCGCCTGGCACTGCCGCCGCCCCTTCGCCTGCCCCTGCCGTGGCGCGCTTCCTGGAGGCATTCAACCAGCGTTCCGTGGAGGGCATGGCTTCTTGCCTCTCGCCGACGGCCACATACCACAATCTGTCGTATCCCCAGCCCTTCAGCGGCAAGCAGGTGGGTGTCGTACAATGCGGAAGTGGGGCGGCGCGGATATACAGAGTACACGTCCGCGCCTGGGAGTTGCTCACCTTCCAAGCTGGTAAGCTTGCAGGAGTCTGTATAAGAAGGTGCAGATCCCCGGGCTTCGAGGTGATGAATGCCCTCTTGTCTGCCCCACATGCGACTCGTCCTCTGCACCTCACCGGTCCCCCGCCCCCTGGGCGCGCCTCCGCTCGCCCCTCCCCCACAGGCGGTGGAGGGCATTCTGTCCTCCCTCGTAGCAGGCGCACCGCCAGACTGGCGCCTGGTTGTGGACGACGCCACGGGTGATGCAGGCGCCACAGGGGTGGTGTTCCACATTGAGGACGGCGCTGGCCGGGCGGTGCCCCTCAGCCAGGGCGTCGCATTTTATCGGCTAGATGAGGTGAGGGGTGGGCAGCCGTATCATGTGTATTGGGGGAGGTGCGGGTGTGCGGTGGGCTGTGTAGGGCGGTGCTGTTGTGGATACAGAGTGCCCAGAGACGAAAGAGTGACAACCTCACTGCGCCTTTGCACGCAACCTCCCAGGGCCTGAACTGCCTGCACCATGCATGCGACTGCCTTCACAGGCCAAAGCTTTGGTGCTGTGCTCCTCAAACCTCCACCTCACCACCCTCTGGTCCTCCCTCCCCTCATCTTTGTCGCTCGCTCCTGCTGCCCCCGCCACACAGGCCGGCCGCATCGTACGGATCACGGAAGCCTCAGAGCAGGTGTTCAAGGTGCCGCAGGCAGCGCTGTCGGCCATCAGTGCCGCCTCTCCGCTGCTGCAAGCCCTGAGCAGTGGGCCGCTGGGTGCGCTGATGCCGCTGCCAGGGCGGGCGGAGCAGCCTGCAGCTGCCGCTTCGTCTGGAACAGCGCCTCGGGCATCGTATGCTGCCACACCAGCTGCACCCAGCAGCAGCAACTTCCCTACAGCGCGTGACAACACAGTCCTTGCGGCAGCAGCTGGAAGCTTTGGTGACAGCAGCACCAGCGGCAGCGGTGCTGCCAACCCCAGCAGCAGCAGCCCAGGCAGCAGCCCAGGCAGCAGCCCAAGCAGCAGCCCTCTCAGTCTCAGCAGCATCGCAGGCGTGTGGCTCAAGGATGCGGCTGCTTCAGACCTGGACGCTTATGGCCGGGCGTGCGACCTGATGCAGCTGAGCGGGCTGCAGAAGACCACGGCTCTGCAGTTGATCGAGGGGCTGGAGATTGAGCAGTCGGGCGGGCAGCTGGCGGTGCGCTTCCTCACAGGTGGGCGGGTGGGGCGGGATGTGGCAGGGCGAGGCAGAGCGGGGCGCGGGGGCAGGGCCTGCCAGTGCCGGGCGTGCGCGAGGTGCGAAGTGTCATTGAGGCTTCGCTTGGCCCTGCCGGACTTGTCAGCAAGTGCATTGTGCCCCCCATCACAATGCGTGTTTTCCCCTGCCCTGCGTCCTTTCTGCTCGCCCTCCCGCTCACACGTCTCTGGTGTCCACACACGTACAAAGCGCCCCGCCCCGCACCCACTGCCCATGCCTGCTTCCTTCAGTGGTTCCCTTCTTCAAGGTGACAGAGTCCTATCGGCTGGGGGCCTCTGTCAGCATGGCACGCCGCGACATGCGCCGCGGCAGCCAGCAGGCCACGGCACAGCTGGCGCCCGATGGCAGCCTGCGCATCAACAGCTCTTGGGGCGAGCCCAACAAGGGCGGGGTGGAGGAGGTGTACCGCCTGGTGGGTGCTGCCGGGGACACGCTGGAGTGCCTGTCTACAGTGAGCGTGGCGGCCGGCGCCGTGACGACGCGCACAGTGTACAGGAAAAGCACCACGGGAGGGTGGTCCCCCCGCTTCAAGTGGAACCCACTGTCTGGTGCGCTGGGTGTGCAGTAGGCTGGAATTATGTGGGTGGAGTTGTTGTAAAGTATCATGACAGTGTAAAGAAGAAAGGATGAGATGCCAGGCCTCCAGTGATCCAGGGTTGGCGGGATGTGCACCGGCCGCTTGGCGGGTGGCCACTGGTGGCGCCAGCGCATGCTCGATAGAGCAGGAGGCGCATTTGCGGTGTCGGTGAGTCAGTTTTCGTTCCGGATCACTTCCAAAGGCCGCAGAGTGCCGTTGAGCTCCGATAACTGCGTTTTGCCGCCGCCGATCGCGAGACCGCCCTCCTCCCGCTTTGTTTTCCTAGCAGCAGCGCCAGGGGTTTCGAGGCATTGGAAGGTCTCGGGAGGAGCGCTGGTCAACTAACCGCGGGACACTCCTCTGCCCGGTGGTTCGCAAGCGGCGAGGCCGCAGCAGGCGAGCGGGAGCGGCAGCGGGCGAGCACCTGATAGGTGGGTACCTGGTAAACATTGCAAAGCCTTGCGGGGAGCCCAAACCAGCCGAGAGGCGCTGCCGCCGCCGCCACCCCTGCCGCCACCCTTGGTGCCGTCGGTTCTCTGTCTGCAGGCGCGGCCCTGGGACAGCGTGAGGCCGCCTCAAGCAGCCATGGTGGGCCCCTCCGGCTTGGGCAGCGCAGACAAGGCCAGCAAGGTGAAGAGCCTGCTGGCCTCCTATTATGACACGGACGACCTGGGCGGCGACGCCAGCCCCTCGCTGCACGACACACCCAGGTGCGGAGCATGCGGGTGCAGTGGGGCAGGCAGGGATCTGTGAGTGCGGAAGGGAGCAGGCAGGCAGGCAGGCAGGGTGCATCCCGGCTGTGGTGTCGCGCCACACGCAGGCGCGGCGCGGCAACTGCACGCTGCCTGCCGAAAAGCGTTGGCATTCCTTGCATGCCAGCATTCTTGGTTGCCTGTCCCTGCACCTGCATGATGGATCAACGACGACCCCGCTGACTCCCATGTCACCCGCCTTCCTGCATGCATCTGCAGACCCGCCCCCTCGCCCGCCTCCCGCCAGCTGTCGCCCGCGCTGGCCGCCGCCGGCGCTGCCGGTGCCGATGCCGCCGCCCTGAATGCCACCTACTTTGACCCAGACTCCTACCTGAAGCGGGTGCTGAAGGAGACGCGGCTGGCGGAGCTGACGGCGCGGCAGCGGGACATGATGACGGAGGTGGCGGGGCTGGACTGCGACATGCAGGTGGGTGGGGCGGGCAGGTGGTGGGGTGGCTCGCTGCTGGCTGGATCAAGGGGTTGGGCTACATGTGCGGCGCGTGTCTAGAGAGCAGGGGGATGAAGGCGAAAGTGTGCAGTGCTGTGGAGTCAGAAACCGTGTGCCGGCTCCCGACAGCCAGTATGTGCCACAACCAGGTGCACCTCCTGGCATGCCATGCCATGCCCTGCAGATGCTGGTGTATGAGAACTACAACAAGTTCATCACGGCCACCGACACCATCCGCACGATGAGCGCCTCCATGGAGGGCATGGACGACCGCATGAACGCGCTCAAGTCGCTCATTGGTGGGTGCGCGGCGGGGCGGGGGAGGAGGCAGGGGAGGGCAGAGGGACCCCCAGCTTGGGATCACGCCAGCCGTGCTCTTCCCGCACGCCCCATGCTGCCTCCCACACGCATGCCACGCCGACCACTCACCCGCCCTCCCTGCACGGGGTGGGTGAGCGGTGGTGTCTGCCCCCACCTTGGCCTTCCTCCCCGGTACCTTGGGCCCCGCTACACCTTGTGCCCGCTTGCCTCAAAATGTTCCCCCCCTGCACACTGGCCCCGTGCAGACGGCGTGGTGTCCACCTCCGACTCTGTGCACGGCAAGCTGCAGCAGCGGCAGGAGGAGGTGGAGGAGCTGGGGGCGGTGCGCGCGCTTATGCACAAGCTGCAGGTACAGTCAGATTGAGTGAAGGTGTGGGCAGCCATGGGACCAGGCACCCCATGTGGGTGCTGTCTGTGATCGCTGGGAGTCACGCGCCTATATGATGGCTAGTCTAAGGTTTTAGGGAGAGCGGTGTTTTCTCTTGCATCCGCCACGAGGCTGCCACAATGCTGCTGTAGTGCCTTGAACATGAAGCCGAGGGCAAAGCTCCCTGGGCTGAGTGCAGGCTGTGTTTGACCTGCCGCGCAAGCTGCGGGCCGCCATGGATCGGGAGGCGTACGAGGTGGCAGCGGACTGCTATGCCGACGCCGCGCCGCTGCTGCGCAAGTACGGGCACAAGGCAAGTTGTACTGATGCAGTACTGTACTGTCCTGCTCCTGCTACGGCACACCCTGCCCCTCTTACCTGACTGTCTACCTCTTGGGAGGGCACCTGCTGCCCGCCGGTGCCTAACTCCCCACCGGCCTGCCCGCCAATGCCCAATTCTCCGTCTCGCCGCCCGCTGCATGCCCTGCTGGCGCCTCAAGACGGTTGTTCGCTGCCAAGGCAGTGGCATGTTGCCTTTCCAGCTGCCTGCTCAACTCGCCTTGCGCCTGCCTACTACTGCGCGCCCCCTGATACCCCCACCCCTGCAGGGCGCCTTCAAGAAGGTCGCTGCCGAGGTGGAGGCGTGCGCGCGTGAGCTGGCGGGGGTGCTGCGCCACCGCCTGCTGGCCGCGCCCGACCAGGCGGCTGAGTGCATCCAGATGATTGCCAAGCTTGGGGAACCCACGGAGAGCCTGCAGGTGAGGGCTCAGGGTGGGGGCTATGCCCGGCAGAGTGGTTGGCAGGGCGGTCTGCCCCGCAGGAGGACTCTGGGGAGTGCAGATGCCTCTGTTGACCATTTCCCCAATCACCCTTTCCTTCCTCCCCTTTGCATTTTCCTCCTGTGCCCACAACAGGAGGACTTCCTGGAGTGCAAGCGCCAGCGGCTCGAAGGCCTGCTGGCGGCGGCTGGGCTGATGCTGAAGACGCTGGCCGTGGAGAAGGGGCTGCTGAGCCCAGCGGGTGAGCATGGTAGCGCGGAGGAGGCTGCTCAGCCTCTGCCTGGTGGGCTGGCAGGAGGTGGGTGGACAAGGAGTTGTTGAGTGTAGCTGGGCATGGTGCTGCGGGCGCTGGCAGTGGCAGAGGTCTGCTGAGCGTGGCGGGTGGGTGGGCTGGGAAGGGGCGGTGGGTGAGGAGCCTGCTTGCTGCTGCGGGTGTCTCCCCACCCCTGACTGCACCCTACCTCACCTGGCTGGCCTTTTCCGGCGCCGCCGGCCCAGCCTGAACCCAACCTCCCCGCCACCCTGCCTCACTGCCTGCCCCCTCGCTCAACCTGGCCCCACCTGCAGAGCTGGGCACAGTGGACGAGGGCCTGCGCCAGCGCATGCTCGCCATGTTCCCGCCCCAGCCGCAAGGCGGCGACGACAGTGCCAAGCAGCCCTCCGCCAGCGTCCCCAGCAGCCCCTTTGCAAGCTCTGCTGCCGGTTCCACTGCCGCTGCCACCACCCAGCAGCAGCAGCAGCAGCAGCAGGTGCTGCCCAGCCTGCACTCTGTGATTGTGACCCTGGATGGCAAGTTCATCACGGAGCTCACCCACACGGCGGCGCTGTTCGCGGAGCTCTTCCCGCCGGGCGGGCGCAAGCGGCTCATCAAGGTGGGCGGGGATGGTGGCTTATAGAGGCGGGCGGGAGTGGGGTGGGGTGGGGTGGGTGTATGCAGGAAATGGAGTTGGGGCGCACGGTGCAGGATGGGTCCGCGGGGACGGAGCAAGCTGCTGGGTGACGGGTCAGGATGTGGCGGTTGTGGCCCCCCTGCCTCGGCCCGCCTCGTGCTGCTTGTCCCGGCCAACCATTGCCACCTGCCCAATCACCTCGTTGCTGCCTTTTCAGTCTCAAGCACGCACCCCCACCTGCCTGCCCGCCCGCGCCTTGTAGATGGCGCGCGAGTGCTTTGCCCGCTACCTCAAGCTCACGCGGCGTGCGCTGTCCGATGCATCGGCCATTGCGGCAGCGACAGCCGCCAGCATCAGCTCGGCGGGCGAGCCGCTGCAGCCGCTGGAGGATTGGCTGCATGCAGCCGACGTGGCGGCTGCCGAGGAGGGGTACACGGCAACTGGCGTGGTGGACAGCATTGCGGCAGGTGAGTGTGGGTGCAGTACAGGAGGGGCATGTGGGGTGGAGGGGCAAGGCAGGCAGCAATTTGGCACTTGCAGGAAGCCTGCGGGTGCACAGCGCAGGAGGACGCGTCTTGGTCTTCTCTGCTGTCCCCTGCACCCACACGTTTGGCCCCTCCCCTGGTTGTTCCTATGCTAAACAGGCTGGGGCAGCGCAGAGGTTCTGGAGGGCCTGTACGCGTTGCTCCCCCTGAAGCCTGCCCCCCTCCCTCCCAGATCTCATCCCTTCTCAGACTGCGGCAGTGCAGGGCTGCTGGACGGCCTGTGTATGTTGCTCCCCCTGACTCCTGTTCCCCTCCCTCCCCCACCTCTCCCTTCTGCAGACTGGGGCACAGCAGAGCTGCTGGAGGGCCTGTACGTGGTGCGCACCGACCTGGCCCGCCTCGACTCCCTGCTGCCTGAGCTGCACCCCAAGGACCGCGGGGGGGAGCTGGTGGAGCACACCGTGCGGCAGCACGTCTCCCTGTGCTTTGCCGCCCTGGAGCGGCGTCTGATGGGCACGGTGCACGCGCTGCGCAGCGCGCTGGGCGTGCCGGGCGGCCCGGCGCAGCGCAACGGGGAGCCCAAGCGCCGCCTGCTGGTGCACGGGCTGCAAGCTGTGCAGGCGCTGCTGGTGCAAGGGGTAGAGCGGCTGCTGCGCAGGTGAGGACAGCCAAATGGGCGGGGGCGTGACGAGGCGGCATAGGACAGCGAAATGGGCAAGGCGGGGCGGTTGTGGGTATGCTTGCGAGAAGGAGGACGATCACCCGCACACGTATTAAGGCAATCCCCCCTGCCCCCAGCATATAACCCCTGTCACCTCACTCCCGCCCCTCCCTCCTCCCGCCCCTCCCTCCCAACCTGCAGCCTCAAGGAGTATGAGCGGCAGAAGTGGGTGCTGGCGGGGTGGGGCGAGGTGTTTGTGAACGCGGTGCACGGCCAGGTGTCCAACCTCTACCTCTCGCTCTGCCAGCAGCTGCTGGCGGCGGCACAGCTGGCGGCACCCGCGGGGCTGAGCGCTGCGGTGGAGGGCAGCGCGCGCAGCACGGTGGAGTCTGCAGCGCCCTTTGCCGCGCTGCAGCGACGCAACACGTTTTCGGTGCCAGAGGGCGGCGGCGGCAGCGGCAATGTGGGCGGCAGCGCGGGCGCGCCCCCACCGGCCCTGCTGCTGCTGCTCTGCAAGCTGTGCCGGTACGCGGAGCAGGAGGCGGTGGGGCGCGCACTGGTGCTGCTGCAGCAGCTGTACCCGGAGCGCTTCCTGTCGGGCGGCGAGGAGCTGCCCTCGTTCCTGCCCACCGAGCTGGGGCGCCAGCTGGCGGCCACGGGGGCAGCGCTTGCCCGAGGGTATGTGCAGGCCCACGCGGGGGTCCTGGTGCTGGCAGCGGACACCACCACACAGATGACGGACTGGATGCACCACAAGGAGCCGCGGGCGCCGCGCGAGGTGTGCGACCTGGTGCTGGAGAAGGCGGCAGGTGAGGGGGCAGCGGGAAGCGTTGCACATGCTGTGATCTGGAGAGGAGGCTGAGGTGGGCACCACGCATGGGTGGTGGGCAAGTACGGGAGGTGTGCCAGGTGGCTGTGCCAGACGCGGCGGTGAGGGCAAGGCTAGAATGGACAGAAGCCTCCTGTGTTGGCGGGAGGTTGGGGGAGGAAGGGGAGGGCAGGGTGAGTGACGGGGAGCAGGGAAGGGGTGGGGCAATGTGTGTTGCTGGGAAGGATGGCAGGGGAGAGAGCGGGGTGGGGTGGGTTGAGGCAGGGGCATGTGTTTGGTGGCGGTCGTTGAGAAGGCGGAGGCCGGCCCATGCAAGGGTGGCAGTTGAGAGAGGCTGTGGAGGGTGCTCCCAGGGTGCAGCCCTGCGCACATCGACCCTCTTCCATGCCTTTGTTTCCTGCGCCTCATGTCCGCTGCTGCAGAGGTGGATGTGGAGGCCTCATACCTGCTGGACAACGGCAGCGAGGGGAACAACAGCAACAGCACCAGCGCGCAGGGCCGCCTGTCGCGCATGCACTCGCGGGCGGCCAGCGCTGCCAGTGCCGCCTCCTGGGAGAGCTCCCCGGCCCCCCTCCACTCGCACACCGGCAGCCGCACGGGGGCCAGCCTGGCGCTGGATGCTCAGGGGGCCTACATGGAGGCCTCCGTGGGGCGCATGCTGGCAGGGGGCCGCGACAGGTGGGGGAGCGGGAGGGCAGGAGAGTGGGGTGGAGTGCCGCTCGGGGACAGGTTGTGAGACTGAGTGTGCTGATTGGGCCAGTGCTCCGGGCCAGTGGAGGGTTGTGAAGCCGAGCGCCGCTGTAGCCCTCAGCAGAGCGCCTTACCCGCCTTGCGCTTCGCTTAATGTGCCCTGCAGGGGTGCGTGGGGCGGGCTGGAGCTGAGCCGGCCGGCCATCGCGGCCGCGCTGCTGTCAGAGGCGCTGCGCGCGCTGGTGGATGCGCTGCGCCGCCAGACGCTGGGGCGGGCCGCCTTCCAGCAGATCCAGCTGGACGTGCACTACATGCGGCCAGAGGTGGGGCAAGCATTGGGTTATACAAAGGGGCAAACGTGTAGGGTTTTTCGGGTGTAGTTGGTTGGGGCAGCCCAGCTCCTGGTAGCCGCAGCGCTGACGGCCGGGCTGTGGTTCAGCCGTTCACCCACCTTCTCCGACTGCCCCCTTCTACTGCCCTGCCCCCCACTGTGGTGCATCTGTGGACTAGCTGCCACCTCCCCTCAGTGCACTGATGCCTGCACTCCTTTCATCCCCCTTGATCTCGCCCCTGCAGCTCCAGCGCCTGGTGGCGGGCAGTGCCGATGGCCCCGCCGTGGTGCAGCTGCTGGACGAGCTTATGGCTGTGGCCATGGAGCGCTGCCTGGAGCCGCTGCTGCTGGAGTCGAGCGTGCTGGACCGCATACTGCAGGGGGCGGCTGCTGCACGGGCGAGCGCTGCAGCAAGTCAGGGGCAGCCCATGTCGCTGCTCTGACCTTTAGAACCGTCAACTGCAGGGGGCGGCGACGGCATGGCGCAGGCGCAGCCCGCGTGGCTGCTCGGACCCCTGGGGGGCTTTGGCACAGGTACCATGCAAGAGGGCTTCCCTTGCCCCCGCCCCCGTCCACCACAGCTGAACTGACTGCACTGAGACCTGTACCCTGTTCCTGAGCACTTCATGTAACGCTGCAAGTGCGAGGCATTATGTGCCATCAACAGGCATCGTCGCAGGCCCGTGGTTTAGAGTGCTGCACGAGGGCATGGATGGGAGACGAGGAGGCAGTCTGTTGGGAGGCAGCGCTGAGAGGTGTTCCTGTTCGGACAGGGTGCAACAGCTGAATGTGCACAACCAACTTGGTGCCACCCTACATGCATTGCAAAAGCAGAAGCCGCACGCCGTCAAAAGTTGACCTGGTACCAAAGAAGCAAGAAGCGCGCAAGCAGGCAGCCTGGCCCGCACTAGGCACAGCCGCCAGACAACGTGGGTGCTGGGTGCCCAAGCAGCGGGCGGCAGCAGCAGCACGAGTTACCTCACCAACCAATTTCAGTGGGCCCCCCAAACCTATTTACTCCGTATGCTAGGTGCACAGCTTGCTTGGTGGGTCTTACAGGCGCTGGCGCCGCTTTGCCGCAAGGCGCCCGCGTGGCGGCGGCTGAGCAAATGTCGCCAGCTGCCGACAGAGGGCGCCCAATTCAAGCGCAAGCAGCCGGTGGGTGATCCCGCAGGAGGGAGTGGCTTGGAGACAGGCGTTCGGGACACGAGCGGCAGAGCGGAATTCGAGCGCGCATTCTTGTGCCTGGCGGGCGGGAGGCCCCCTACAGCAGGGAGCTATGGAGCGAACCACGAGCCAGAGCTCCGCGGGCAGCGGGAGCACGGGAGCGACCAGCAACAGCGCCTGGAGCGGTGAGGCGCACTTCAGTGGCTGTCGGCCGGTTGTCTGGCTCTTGGGCGGCCTTCCTGCTGCCTGGTTGCGCTTTACGCCGCCTCTTGCAGCTGTCCCAGGACGTCTCTGTTGTCTGCGATGCAGGAGCCAGCTCCCAAGGCGAGCGGCCCCCCGATGGCGGGACTGCAGCCGAGGACACCACTGCGGAGCTGCAAGGCTCCCTGCGGGGCTCGCTGCAGGTGAGGGGGCGCAAATGGGCGCCGGGCAGCACGGGTTGGGCGGCGGCGGCGGCGCACCTCGGCACCGCCGCAGCCGCCGCGAAGCGCCCACAAAGCCGGTCGCTGCATGGATTTATTTCCTGATCCTGAGCACTCCACCCAGTAAAACCATGTCGCAGGAGGCCACCTTTGGCGTGCTCTACACGCTGTCCAAGGAGAAGTTTAGCGAGGGATGGCGCTGGGTGCTCATCACCATGGTGCGTGCTCGCACATGCTCAGGCATGGCCAGCGCTTGCGCGCCCGTCCCATGCCCGCGCCTGCGAAGCCTGTGCCCATGCTCTGAAGCCTATTTTCGCAGCTGCGCCCGCGCTTGAGGTAGCAGGCTGGCAGCAAGCACAGTAGGCGTCAGCTTGGTGCTGGCTTGTTGCCCGTCTCCCCCCCTGCCTTGCTGCCTTACCGTCTGCCCGCCGCCGCCACTGCCCTTCTTGTGTGCGCAGCTCATAGACTACCTCCAAATTCTCGTGTTCTTCATCGGCAACAAGTGAGCTTGATTGTGCAGCGTCGGCAGCGCGCATTGCAGCCGCGCAAGTGGGGCCAAGCAGCAGTGGGGTCGTGCAGGCAGCTTGCCGCTACCGCCAAGTGGGGGTGCCTGCTCAGCGCTGCTGTGTTGCCCCTCCCTGCAGCTTCCCATGGACCATGGACTTCCATGCCTGGTACTGGAAGTGGCTGTCCTGGTAAGTGCAAGCGGCTGTTTCAAAGCGCGTGCTGGGCGGAGTGCGGATTGAGTGCTCACCCGCTGCCGGCGCTCCCGCTGGTCGCCGCCTACAGCCAACCCAATCTGCCCCGTGCTTGTGCCCGCCACTGCAGGGCCTGCTTCACCAACACGTTCCCGCCTGGCACCGGGCTGGGCAACGGCAACTACATGTTCTATCAGGTGCGGGGCACGCGGCAGCAGCTCGCCTCTTCATGCGCGTCATGCAGCCGCCGTGCCCGCCTGCCTGCCTGCACACATCCTGCCTGCCCACTGGCCCGCTCCTGTGCCCGCTGCTCTCCCTCCCTCTCCCTGCAGGTCGTGTTCTACACTCTCACCGTGTTCCTGGTTGCCGCCTTTGTGCTGTGCGTGTTCGTGGGGCACAGCTTCAAGACCGGCAGCTTCCCCTGGGTGCGTATAGGTGGCGCATGTTGGTGCTTGCCTGCCTGCCAAGCATGGGGTTGAGGGTGGCAGGCGGCGCAGCACCTGCGTGGCCCATGCAAGTGCAGCAAGCAGCCAAGTCCTCCCCGTGCCAGGACTATATCCCTGCCTGCCTCTCCCCTTCTCCGCTGCAGCTGTGGCCCATTAAGGTGCTCAAGGTGGCAGTCAGTTTCTTCTTCGAGGTGTTCTACATTTCCAGCCTGGGTACGAGGGAGCACTGGTGGCAGGGGCTTGGGGGTGGGGCATGGTTGGGGACTCCAGAAGAGAGGGCGCGGGCACCTTGGGTGTGCTGTGGGTGCACCCTTCGCTCAGCTGGGAGCTGACCGCTGGCAGCTGCCACCCCCTTGCCCCCCATGCAGGCATTTTCTGTGTCTCCCTAGACTGCACGTACTACCGCTCAGGACCCAAGACCAACGAGGCAAGTGCTGGCGTCGGTCAGGCCTGGATGGGACCGGGTGTGTGATGTAACATGCTGCCGAGCGGCGCAGGGCTTGAACCCAGTGCATCTCGCCGGCATGCCACTACCTGAGCCTGCCGCACGCCCCGTGCTTCCTGCCGCACACCTGCACCAGCGCGCATCCCGCCCCCCCCCCTGCCCCCTGTCCTTCCCGCCCCCGCAGAAGTTCCCCCAGGTGCAGTGCTTCTCCATGCCCCACCTGCTCGCCATCGTCATCTCGATCCTCGCCTCCCTGCTGGCGATGGGCATGGTGGGTGCTGCCGCTGCACGCAGGCTGGGTACAGGATGATGCATGCATGGTGGGTGTGTGACGCTGCTGTGCAGCTGGCGCTCCTGCGATGCCCTCACGATTCCTGGCTTCTCCTGCGCTCACCACAGGCCTACTTCCTGGCGGTGGCCAACTCGGAGCTCAACCCGCTCAAGATGGAGCCGGCAGGGCAGGCGCACCACAGGCAAGGCGGGCGGGCGGGCAAGGGGCGGGGTGGGGCGGGGTGCGGCGGTGGACCTTGGACGGCAGCATTCAGGGCGCTTGTGCCGGGGAGCCTGAGGGGCTGTGCGAGTTGCTACTTGCTCTCACCTGCCCCCTGGCCCTGCCCAATCGCTGCCTCCTGCCACGCCCACCCGCCTGCAGGTCGGCGGTCAAGCGCTTTGCGCTCATCTCCGTCCTCACTCTGGTCAACGAAATTTTCCCCAGCTACACCCAGACACAGGGCGTCGTCTGCCTGCTCATCACCTTCTACCTCATGTACAACTGTGAGTGCTGCGGCGGCCGGAGGGGGGAGCCTGGTGGGAGGGAGGTCGGTGAGGCATGCCCGGATGGGCAAAGACCGGCATGCGTCGGCGCCTGCATCAGCGTTGGCATGTGGTCACAACCCTTCCCTGCCTCGTGCCCCTGCAGACATACGCTACGTGCCGTTCCAAACAGCCTGGGTCAACGGGCTGCAGGTGGGTGCTGGCTGCCGGTCTGAAAGTTGGGCAGGATTGCTCATGGGCGGTGCATGGGTGTGTGCTGCAGCCCAGCCATACACGACTACCCCTCCCTCACAATCTCACAGATCGTGCTCCTCTTCCGCCTGCCCCCCGCCCGCAGGCCAGCTTCTTTGCCACCCTCACCTGGGCCTCCCTGGTCATTTTGCTCACCGCCTTCATCTATCCCAACCGCACCGTACCCTTGTTCACGCCGCTGCTGTGGGGAGGTGGGTGCTGGGTGGATGGAAGGTGTAGGAAGGGCACTACAGTGGGTGCTGCACTCCATGCGGCAACGCGCAGCCTAGCTGCCACCAACTGTGCCCGCTTGCTGCCCCCAGTCATGCTCCATACACACCAAGCCGTCTCTGTCTGCACTCTTCCATGCAGGCATGCTGCCCGCCATCGCGCTGGCCTGGGGCATGCTGTACTACCGCCTGCGCTGGGCGCACCGCGTGGCGCAGCGCTACCGCACCTCCCTGGCCACCAAGGTGCAGCCAGTGCACAAGTTCTTCGACGAGCTCGAGGTGGAGGTGGGTGGGAGGGGTGTACCGATTTGCTGGGTAAGGATGGGCAGGCTGATGGGACGGATGGCTGACGTGGTTGGAGAGTACAACAGGTCTAACTGTTCAACTGGACGGGGCCTTGTCGATGCACGGGTTGATGATGAGCTTAGGTAGGTGGGGGTGGGCGGGGTGGGAGGGAAGTGGTGCACAGTATGGAAGGCAGGGATGGGGGTGAGGGGGGTGGGTGTGGTGAGGGCAGTGGGCTTCTTGGCAGGCAGGCTAACACCAGGCTAATCAGCGACGTTGCTCCACCCCTCAACTCGCCCCTTCGTGGGTGCCGCGCAGGTGGTGGCGCGCTGCGGGCGCATCACCGACCAGTGGGGCGAGCGCATCCCCGAGTGGATTGATGCTCAAGAAGCGGTGCTCAAGGCGGGGCTGGATCAGGTGAGTGCAAGGCTGGATTGTAGAGACCAGTTGGTGGTGGGCACTTTGAGGAGCGCAGGGTGCGAGGGGCGAGTTTGGGTTGCAGGCATGCAGCGCGGGCTTACGCGCCCGGCTGCACAGCCAGCGCACTACCTACCGCCTCCCGCTTTCCAACCCCTGTGCAGTTCCCCGACAGCGCCTACCTGCACATTCTGTACTCCTCCTACCTCATCGAGGCCCGCAAGCAGAGCCAGGTGCGACCGTCAAGCGGGGAGTTGTGGGCGGTGCCTGCACGCGGTGCGTGCCGGCCCATGTCCACCTTTCAGCACATGCCGCAGGTGCCTGCAGCTGCCTGGGATGGATGCCTTCTGGCAACCCTATTAAACATTGGACCAACCGCCCCGCCACCTGCAGCGTGCTGTCGGCATGCTGGAGCTGGCCCGTAAGCTGGAGCCTGGCATGGGCGAGCGCTTCATGCTGTTTGTGCGCGACCGCGAGCAGAAGCAGCGGCAGGGGGCGGGCGGCAGCGATGGCTCCTACGACCTCCTGTCCTACGTGGAGTTCCAGGTGGGAAGGCTGGCTGCAAGTGGGGTGGTGAGGAAGGGAGGGATGGGTGTGATCAGGCAGGAGCAACAAGCAATGGATGGCAGGGCTTCCAGTGATGGCCCCAGCGGCCGGCTGCCCTGCGTGGAGTTCCAGGTGTGCCCCCAGGTGCAGTTTTGCCACCGCTCACCCCACCGCCCTGCCCGCCCGGCCGCTGCCTCTCTTCCCCTCTTGCAGAACAGCTACCGCGCCATCATCGACTCGCACACCGGCGCCCTCAAGGCCATCCGCAACTTCTGGCGCCAGCTGGTCCGCCGGGACGTCAAGTTCCGAGGTGAGGGGTGCGCAGGTGGTGGTCGGAAGTGTGCAGCATGAGGGCAGCACCCAAGATTCCTCCAGATCCGAGCTGTCCACCCGTCCATTGACAGTCAGGCTTGCAGGGGGGAACAGGCCGTGCAATACATGCTGGGTCCGCTGCAGCAGTGTCTGCCAGAGCGGTTCTGTATCGAATCCACCATGCCCTGCAGATCTCACTGGCGCATTCTCTACCATGGATGCTGCTGAGAAGCGCGCAGAGCTGACGTACAAGACGGTACGTGGGCTAGGGATGCTGCATCGAGCGCCTGCCGGGCAGTGCCTGCAGATGAGCTTGCGCCCATGCATCCAAGCTCTGTGCACTCTTGCGGTCTGCTCATGATCGGCCTCCCTCGCTTACACATTTGTTCTCTGCGGCCCCACGTTGGCTGCTCTCGATGGTCCTCCTTCGCCTATGCATTGAACTTCGCCCATGCATCCATGCTCTGTGCACCACGCCGTCTGCCGTTGGTCATCCTCCCTCGCCCTGCACCATTCTGCAGGTGCTGGACAAGGTGGGCTTGGTGCACGGAGCTCCGCGCGTGCAGGACTGATGCCAGGATGGTTGACCCTGCATGTGTGACTTGGCCATGCGGGGGGATGGCGCTGAGCGGCGGCAGCCTGACCTCGCACTGATGCCGCCGCACTTTGCCCTCACACTGCTGCTGGCCGCCCCGCCCCCTCCTGCAGTACCCGTCGTCAACCAAGCTGCTGCGGGCCTACGGCCGCTTCCTGGAGGTGAGCAGGCTGCAGGTGGCCTGGCCAGTGGCTTGGGTACAAGTTTCACGGCTGCTGCGCCAGGCACCCCAGAGCATCCGTCCGCGCTCAGAGTTTTCCTTTCTGTCACTGCTTCCTCTCTGCCTCTCCCTGCCCCGTCTCGCCCCCCTGCCTCCCGCAGGATGTGCGCAGCAACCCGTGGGCGGCGCAGCGGTACTACACCGAGGCAGACCGGCTGGACCAGGAGAGCCAGGAGACGGCTCGTGACAGCGGGCCTGGCGGCGCCGGTGCCGAGGGGTGCGTCTGCTGGGTCGCCCCGCCGCTCGCTGCCACTTTGGTGCTTGCAAACCTGCCATGATTGTGCTGCGCTGCGCTGAGTCAATGCAAGTAACTGTTGGATGGTCAGTGCGGCGGCACTTAATGCTCACCTACAGTACTCTCGGAAGCCCTGTCCCCTCTGCTGCTATTTGCAGCACTGAGGGTGCGGGGGACGACGAGGAGCGCTCGCTGAACCAGATGGTGGACGACAGCAGCGATGCCATCGTGGTGACAAACGATGCGGGGTGGGTGCGGGTGGTTGAGGATGTGCTGCGTGGCTCAAGCGAGTGCAGGCAGAGCACGGCAGCGCAGGTTCGGAAGGCAAGCTTGTTGTTTGCTTGATGCTGTCAATCATTCAGCTAAGCGCCTCATGATGCGTGTGTTCCTTTGGCCACTGCAGTGTCATCCAGTTCTGCAACCGCGCCATCTCCGAAATGTAAGGGGGCCCGACACACCTAGCCCTGCATGCCGCCAGCAGTAACCCAGCTGCTCCTCTGTGCATGGTCCAGTTTTCGGCCAGTGTGCCTGAACACTGCCGACTCGAATGTGCCCTGGCCTGGCTTTTGCACCTCGCCCCGCTGGCAGGTATGGCTACACCATGAGCGAGCTGCAGGGCAAGAACGTGAACGTGCTGATGGGCCCGCCTGCCAGCTCGCATCACAACCAGTACATGCAGCGCTACAAGAAGACGGGTGAGGGTTGGCGGCTGGGGTGGATGCCCAGGAATGAGAGTCCCTCACGCCGTGCTGTGCTTTGCTGATCCTGCATCTCTGGTACACTGTGCGGTGCCGCCCAACTTGCGCCTTGAGAGCTTTTACCGTGTCCTTACTTCCCTTTGCCTCGAGCCCACGTACTCTGCCTGCAGGCAAGTGCACGATGATGAACCAGACGCGCGCCGTGGTGGGGCTTCACAAGGAGGTGAGTGGAGCCGCTGCTGGGGAGGTCAGCTGGGAGCGGGGGGCGCTGGCTTCCGAATTCGTAAATCTTCCTTCTGAAACCTGTGGACAGTGCTACAACAGCACGCAACCAGCAGATCTTGAGCTTTCTTCTGTCTTGCGCCGCCTGCTCTATGTGCAGGGCCACAGCTTCCCCCTCATGATTTCTCTCAAGGAAGTGAAGCAGGGCGACATCAAGTCCTTCATGGTGGGCCGCTGCGGCCTGCTGCTGCTGCGCTGTGTTGCCGCCCCGCTGCTGCCCGTGCCCGCCGCCCTGCTGGCGCGCCCTGCTGGCGCGCCCTGTTGCTGTGCCGTTCTGCGATGCTGCTGCCGTCTTCCGGTGCTGCTGCCCTGCTGGTGCTGCCTGCTTGCCTTGCCTCTTAACCTACTGTGGCCGGCCTTCCCCCGCCCGCGCTCCCACCGCAGGGCATCATGCGCCCCATCAGGGAGGCCGCCAACGAGGCCTGCCTCTGGGTGGGCCCCTCTGGCCAGGTGGTGGGCGTGGACCGCGGGTTCAGTGACCTGTTTGGCTGGCGCCACGTGGATCTAGTGGGCCAGCCCATCTCGATCATCGGCACCGACGACTCGGTCAGCACCAACTTTGCAGTGGTGGCGGACACGCTCAAGAAGGCAAGCAGGGCGGAAGTTGGGAGGTCAGGAATCGTCGAAGGGCTGTGCAAAGGTTGAGGGTGCCACAGGAGGGTGGCCCGAGGCGGGCATGCGAGCGGCGCCACACATGCCGGTGATCCTCTGGCTGTATAAGGTGGCAATGAGGTGTACCGCCCTCGGACCGAACCCTGCTGCAACCACTTTCCCACGCTCCACTGTTGCAGTGGGAGTTCAAGCTAGAGGAGCTGGGGAAGGTGGTGCACACCTTCACCGTCCGGGTGCGCCACAAGTTTGGCGCCGCAATGCAGGTGTCGGGCGAGGCGGCCTTCTCCGGCACCGCCAACATGCGCACAGTGTGAGTGAGGGTGCGCTGTTTGGCGGAGACTGCGTCTCAAGGGTGGAGGTGGAGAGCAGGCAGGGAACTCTGGGTGGGACTGCCGATGCTTGGCAGCATTGCTGGGGAAGTTCAGGTGCGCTCACGCTTCTCTGCCTCTCTGTCCAACCCCACATTATCACCTTCCTGCTCTGTCCCTGAGACACATCCCATCATTCTCACACTGCTGCCCTACCTTATCCACTTTGCTGCAGCACGCTCAAGTTTCTGCTGGACGAGAAAGTGGCAGGCCTGGGCCTGGTGTCCATCAATACGCTGGGCAGCATCGTTTACTGCAACAGCAGCTTTGAGCAGCTTCTTGGATTTGAGACGGGTGAGAGGAGCAGAGGCAGTGGGATGCGGGGTCCGGGCAGGCGGCAGGCACGCACTGTCTTGCGGTGGGGCACAACCTGCACGGGCGCCGCCGCTGTTGCCCTGGCCTCGCCGTGCGGTACACCCGTATTGCTCGGCTCTGCTGTTCTCACCGCCCCCTGGTTGCGTGTGCCTCCGGCAGCGCCACCGCCCAGCTCTCTGGAAAGCTAGCACGCCCTTGCACCCCTGCATCCCTCACCCGCCTTCATGTGCCTCCCCCACTCCCTGCCCAGGTTCGCTCGTCGAGAAGAAGCGCACGCTGCATGACCTGCTGAAGGGCGCCTCTGCGCGCATGCACCTGCGCTGGCTGCAGACCGCTGCCAAGAACATCGAAGGCAACGCCATGGTGGGTGGCCGAGCTGGGGCGCCGCCTGCATGCTGGCAGTCCCACACGAGTGGCAGGCAGTGTTTTTTGAGGCCTTTTTCTAAAGCCAGCGGCAGCCGTCATGCACCGTGAAGTGTTGCAGTGCCTCCATAGTGGTCTGCTAATGCTAACTACACCTCAGGCCTTGTCCCTTGCACAGGCACCCACCAGCTGCCGCACCGGGCGCACCGTGCTGCTGCAAGGGCACAACTCCAAGGAGGTGCCGGTGCAGCTGACCGTGGAGCCCTGCCTGGTGGGCAAGACACGGCTGCTCACCGCCACAGGCAAGGCGGGGTGGGCTGGGCATGTGGGGTGCAGCTGGGCGGGCACAGAGGCGCCTTCACAGCAGTGCTGAGTGTCAGTTTTAGGGGTGTAGAGTTGTACACCTACACACACGGAAGCAGGAGGTTTTGCATGCCTGGGTGCACGCCCTCGTTGAGCCGCACTGGTCCTGCTCCCTGCTGCAGTCACCAAGCAGGCCATTGCGCCGGCCGATGCCTGGGGCGGTGGCGACGTCAAGGCAAGTGCCGAATCTGCTCAGCTGAGCGCCGGTAGCCGGCTGCAGACCCCTCCTGCACGGAGACCGCCCTGCCTGCAGGTCCACTCTCACCACCACAAGTGCCTCCTCACCCAGCCTTCCTCCCCTGCTGCTTCCCTCCCTGGGCTGCAGGACATGATGGACGGCGCCAAGCGCATGCAGCTGCTGGTGCGCGGCGACGGCCGCATCCTCACCTTCAAGTCGGACCCGGCGGTGCTGACACACGTGTTTGGCCAGGACGCGCAGGAGCTGGTGAAGAAGGTGAGGTCAATGCCTTGCTGGGGGGGAGGTTATCGGGAGGGATGGCGACTCATTTGTGTTCAGAGTGGAATGGAGCGGCTGATGTGCCGAAGCTATGACATTGTATGGGCTGCTCCAGGGCTGAATGGTGCAAGATCCGTGCACGGCCCAGGTGGGCAGGCCTCCCTCTGCCAACTCACACGTACTCACACTGCGTGCCGCCCGCAGAACCTGTCTGAGCTGCTGCCCGACCTGCTGAAGCCGGCAGACCACCAGAGCCCCTGGCCCTCCGAGGCGCAGCTCATCCACAAGATGTCGGTCTGCAGCACCTCTGCCGCAGGTGAAGAGCAGGCGGGGCGGGCGTGGAAGACTGAAGCACAGGAGGAGGGGTCAGCTGGCGGCCCCTGCTGTTGTGTGCTCTGTAGCAAGGATCCATCTGCGTTCATTTCCTTACTGCTCTCAGCTCACACCTGGAACAGTCCACTGCTGCCCGCGGCTGTGGTCTATGTCGGCGGGTGCTACCATCCCAGCGCTGCCCCCACACTTGCATGCCTGACCTGCAGGCACCGGCTCCAAGGCCTCCTTCCGCGTGGGCGTGCTCCCCGACGCCAACGTGATGGGCCTGCGAGCCCGCATGGCGCTGGGATCCTCTGGCACCGTGGCCAGCAGGTGAGCGGGCACCCACTTCTGCCGGGGGCAGGCCAGCTGTCTGGTGCAGGCAGGAGGCTCTGGTCCGTCTTCACACGCTCATGATGTGGAACTCGTTGCGTGTTGCTTCTCTACAATCCTGATGTGGTCGGCCTCAATAACCCATGCTTTTTTTTCTGGCCTGCAGGCTGGTGATCCATGCCATCACCGAGACCGAGGTCGACGTGGCGGAGCTGATTGATGTGAGCATAGAGTGGGGAGGGGAGGGGCTGTGAGAGCGGCGGGATAAACGAGGCTGCAGATGCTAGCCCTGCGCTCGTGTTGGCTTCCACAGCACATGGCGGCTGCCGGGCCCGCTTCACTCTCTGCTGGACCAATCCTGTATGCAGGAGGGCTTCCTGACCCAGGCGGACGCTGCAGTGGGTGAGTGGGGGAACGGGTGGTTGCGGCTCATTGTAGTGGCATTGCTATGATGCTAAGCAAGCCAGGCGTGGATGCAGCGCCAACTGGCGCGTGCCGCACTACAAGCTGCCCCACCCCAGCTGGCCTGCCTCCCCCCTATGCGTGCTTCCTGCTTTCTACTGTGTTGCAGAGGGCGGCCTGCAGGTGGTTGAGCTGTGGCGTGAGGAGCTGCTGGATGCCATCATCGAGGTGGACTCAGCGCTCAAGGTGTGCCGCGCGTGGGCACCGCACCGCACGCCAGCTGGGCGCAGCGCAGCAGCGGGTCGCACAACGGGCACATGGCGCCATCCCCTGTACTACAAACCGCCCTCTCTGTCTGTAGCCTTCTGCTGTGAGCGCCATCTCCTCTGCTTCTTCTTGCCCCTCTCGCCCCCCTGCAGATCAAGTCCATGGACAGCGAGTCCTGCCTGCTGCTGGGCCACAGCCGCGAGTCGGTGAAGAACAAGCCCGTCCTGTCGCTGCTACGGCCCCTGGGTGAGGGTGGGCAGGAGGGCGGGTGTGGGGGCCCTGATTGCAGCGGGGAACAACGGTGCGGCTGGTGGGGATGGCAGGAGCACAGCAGACCATGCTGGGTGCTGGCCCCAGCTTCTGCCTGCCGTCCTCAAGGTCTGCGTCTGCATGCCTGCCGCTCTCACCTGGTGTGCCTGTTCGTCTCCCTCTGCAGACTACCACCTGCCGCACAGCGCGCGCTGCGAGGACTTCCTGGGCATCAAGCGCTCCCAGCTCAAGCACACCGCCGATGCGTCGGTGTCCGAGAAGCAGGTGGGCGAGGGGTCAGAAAGATGGTTCATAGGGGGCTGCTGCCCACCTGAGAGGATGGTATGGGATAGTAATGCTTGCGTCCATCTAACCCCCTCCAGACCACGCGCTGCGCGGCTGAGGCATCTTTCTTCCCCGACCTCTTCCTCCCCGGTCCCGCCTGCAGAACATGGAGGGGCGTCACGCCGACGGCAGCACGCTGGCTGTGCATGTGCAGGGCGCCGACCGGCACGGTGATGGCAGCAGGTGCGGTGAGGCGTGGGGGGGGTGTTGCTGTGGGCGCATCATTCCATCTCAATCCAGCATGCAGTAGCTCCTGCCCGCAATCTGCCGCCGTTCTCCTGCGTGCCGCCAAGCACGAGCCCCACCGCGCCCCTCATCCTCATGTGCTTCTACCACTCGCATCCCGCCACAGGTGGTCTGTGCGGGTGACAGTCCAGGCGGTGCAGCCAGCAGCGGCACGGCGGCCAAGCCTGGTGCAGGTTCTGGCCGCCAGCGCCATGCGGGCAGCTAAGGCTTCGGAGAGCGAGAGCGAGCCCTCTGCAGCCGGCGAGGACGATGATGACAAGCAGTGAGAGGGGAAGGCAGCGTGTGTACGGACGGCGAGGGCGTGTGCACAGAAAAGCAGTTGCTGGCAAGCAGTGGGTTGCGGAGGCGCCGTGTGCACCGGAGTAGCAGGGGCAAGTGCACAGCAGCTGCCGTGTGCCCGCCGACACAATTGAGAGGGTGCCCTCCACCTCCTGCGCCACCCTGGCGAGCTGTGATCAGCGCATGTTCTGCTGTCCCCACTTGCCCCTGCCAGGATCCAGGCCGTGACCGGCGGTGGACAGGTGAAGAAGGCCGCCAGCGAGGCGTCAGCCTCCGAGAAGGAGGACGGCACCTCGGTGGGGGACGGCACCTCCATCGGAGGGGCCAGCGAGGTGAGGGGGGCGTCAGGAGGTGGATGAGAGGGCTGGGGATGATTGACATTGCTTCAGATGCTGCGGTGCACTAGGAGGGCTTGTAGGGTCGCTTAGGTGCACTACTCACGGCCAGGACAAAGTGAACCCACCGCACTAACAATACACCCGCCTGCTCTTTCACCCCCTCTGCAGAGCGCTGGTGGCGAGGGCGGCGACTTCCGGCGCGCCAAGCGGTGGGTGGTTAGGGGTTGCTGTTTATCAACCTAAAGCTTTGGACCTGCTTGCACCAGCGCAAGGGTTGGCAACCCATATTTCGGTTTACCCCACCCCTGCTTCTTTTCCCAACTCCCCCTCCCCTGCAGGTTCAAGAAGCTCAACCGCATGCTCAACTCGCCCAAGGCCCGCGTGGTCATCAACGCGCTGCACTGGTGCGAGGAGCTGGGCTTGTGGTCTGCTGGCATTCCATCTGCCCCTCCCTCCCCCCCACTGCTCTGTGCGGCCCCCCTTGCATTCCCTTCCTGCCCCCTACACCGCCCCCCTTCCACCCCTGGGCAGGTGGTCTGCCGTCATGGTGGCAGCCATGGTGGCGCTACACGTCGCGTTTTTCGCGGTCTCCTACCAGAACGTCCAGTCCTACAACAGCTTCCTCAGCAACACCATCTACAGTGGTGAGCCCCCCAGCTGTGGCGGCGGTGGTCAATGGGCACTGTAGCTGGGCCAGAGTATGCACTGTGCCAGCACGAGGAGCTTGCACATGCACTGCGGCTGCATGAGAAGCTCGTCCCACACAGTGCTCCAGGCAGCTGCCTTGACACTGCGTCCTGCCTGCCCTGCCCTGCTCCCACCCACCGCAGGCGAGGCTGCCACACAGGTGCAGAAGCTGCTCTACAGCTCCCGAGTAAAAATGAGCGCCCAAGACACCAGCAACCCCTTCAGCTACTACAGCTACAGTGCGTCTGCCTGCAGCGGGGGATGAGGAGCAGTTCTAGCAGTACAGCATGTGCACGCCATGAGCCGCTTGCCGAGCATCTGCTGGGCACCACCCTACCTGAGCGCCACTGAATCTCCCATGCGCACCACCCCTTGCAGATAGCACCTGGGCCCAAGATCTGGCCGAACAATACACGCCATTTGTACGTGCTGGGCCTGGTGTGGTGGGCGACGGCATGCTTGTTGCTCGTGCCTCTGCAGACGAACATGCGCTTCGCACACGTTCATGCGCCCGTGCAGACGCCCCCGCCCCGCCTGCTCCCCCACCCGTGCACTCCCTACAGGTGCTGGACAAGGTTGGCGAGGGGCGGCGAGGGGAAGGCTTCGTGGGGCGCTCTAGGGGTGCATGCTGTCCACATGGCTCCTGTGCTTTTTGCCGCCCTCGTTGCTTCCTGGGCAGCTCTCCGACACGAATCTGAGTCATCTTTACTTCTTTGCAGGCGGACGACGTGGACGACCGCATCCGCTCGGTGTTTTTTGGAACAAATCCCAAGAAGCAGGTGGGGCCAGGGGGGCGTGCCTGTGGAGCACACGGGAGGAGCCTTGAAGGCAAGGCTTCCAAGCCCTGCGTACTCTGCACCTGACCCCCTGCCCCCCACCCCCCCGCTGCAGGTGGTGCCCGTCGTGCCGGCACGTAAGGTTCTGTTCATGTCGGAGATCCTGCCAACACAGCACCTTGTCCAGGTGGACACGCCCTTCATCGAGTGAGTGTGCCAATCAAAATGCAGCTGCTGCACCCCGGTTGGTTGCTGCTGCTCCCTCCTCCGATTCCTCCCACTGCCTGCTGACATCCTTCTTCCGGCACGTAGAACGGCATGGCAATCGGCTGCGGTGCACCACATATGCCACTGGCTGCCCACATCCCCCGCTGCAGGCACAAGAACATGAGCCTGTGGGACCTGACGCGCCGCTTCACCACGGCAGCACGGTTTGTGGCGGTGCCGGCAGCCGAGTTTGTGGACCACATGGTTGACTACTCGGAGTGAGTGGGCAGGGGCGGGGGTTCAGGAGAAAAGGGGGGCATCATGGCCACCCTTGCTTGCAGCTGCCAAAAGCCTGGGCAGCAACGCGTTTGGGAAGAGTACGCATCTGCTCCCGCCACCCAGGATTCATGTCCCCGCGTGGCTGCCTGCACGCCTGCACGCGCTCCTCCCCGTGGCCCGTCTTGCCCGATTCTCTGACCGCTTCCACCATCTGCGCTTGGCCGGCCTGATCAGGTACCAGTTTGTACGCACCAACCAGGCCGTGCTCAGCAACGCGCTGATGGATAATCTGATGATGTCGGGTGAGGTGTGGGGTTGAGGGTGCAGGCGCTAAGGAGTGAGGCTGCACTTGGAATGTGGCGCTCATCCAGCTGGCACTGGCACGAACACTCACTTATCCATGCGTGCCTGCCATCCTGCAGAGGACCGGGCGCACCTGGGGCTGAAACAGCAGACCAATGTGAGCGGCGGGTTGGGTGGGTGGGCAGTGCACGCTAATGCACACTGCACCGCATGCCGATCAGGCTTCTGAGGCAATAAGTTGATACATTTGTGCCCCCTCCCAACTGCCCCTGTGCTGTCCTCCCTCCTGCAGCTCATTGCGGTTTTCATGGGAGTCGAGGCGGGCTTGTAAGTGTGCCAGGCTGGCCTGAGCAGCCTGCTCCCATCATTCTGCCCCCTCTGCTCATCTGCGTGGAACCTCTCCCGCCGCTGGGCTTTGCCCACTGCAGCAGGCTGGACTGCACACAGCCCCCTTCACACCTACCCACCCCCTGGCCCTGCCCTCCCACCTGCAGCTTTGTACCGCTCTGCTGCCTGGTTCTGTACATCCTGCTCAGCCTGGTCAGCCGCGTGCGCGTCCGCACCTTCAACGTCTTCGTGGTGGGTTGCGGTTGCTGCTGCGGCGGCTCTGAGGCCTGATACACGGCTCCCTGGTGCCTTGTGAGCCGGCACACAGCACCTGCCGCTGTTGACGGGCACCCCACCCCGCCACCGTCACCTACCGCCACGTCCCTCCCTCCCCCTTGCCCCTGCATCTGTTACACCCCGCTACCCAGGTGCTGCCCCGGCCAGTGGTGATGCAGCTGGCCAGCAAGGAGATCAAGCTGCGCCTGGATGAGGATGAGGAGGACGATGATGATGCAGACGACGGGGATGATGCGTGGCTGCGCCAGGTCGGTTTGGCTGGCAGAGGTTTCTGGGGGCGATCGCACCCCTTCTTCCCTTACTTCTGCTCACTCACAGATCAGGGCCATCAGGACCGCTGCTTGCTTTGGTCCTCCCTTCACGGTCCCCCTTGCCTGCTCGCCTCTGCCCCGCCCACAGGCGCAGCAGCAGGGCGAGGAGGGCGGCGACGCGGCAGCCGGGAAGAGCGTCGGCAAGTTCAAGTTCAACAGCCAGCGCCGCAAGCTGGTGAACAACAGCGCAGAGAGCTACATCCTCATGTGCGTCGTAGTGGCACAGGGCTGGGGACTTGGAGAGTTTGAGAGGGTTGGGGTGGCATGGCATGGCTGCGGCACAAGACTGGGTGGGACTACCCGGTGCCCCGATGCAGGCCAGCGCTGTGCGGGGCTGTGCCTCAGCTCTGCCTCTTGTTTACGTCCCTGCACGCCACGCTGCAGGTCCCCCTTTGCCATCTGGGCGCTCATTGTGCTGCTGGTCTACGGCGTGAGCATCGTGCTGCTGCGGGGCTCCATGAAGCCGGCAAGTGGGCCGGGCTGGTTGGTGGGGCGGTGTGGCACAAGGAGGGCAATGAGACAGGCTTGTGCATGTTCTCAAGCAATCCGTCCATTCCAACATTCATTCTGGAGGGGGGGGGCGCGGGCAGGGGGCAACCGGAACGTGGCAGCCGCCAT
This sequence comes from Micractinium sp. NFX-FRZ, assembly GCA_029339195.1. Classification (NCBI taxonomy): domain Eukaryota; kingdom Viridiplantae; phylum Chlorophyta; class Trebouxiophyceae; order Chlorellales; family Chlorellaceae; genus Micractinium; species Micractinium sp. NFX-FRZ. The sequence continues at coordinate 53,309 of JAPTJF010000062.1, read as the reverse complement.
CCGGCGCTGGGAACTGAGCGTCCTTGTGCCTTTCTGCCCCTCTGAAGTGTCCGCTCCTTACCTCCCTGGCCCTGCCCACAGATCACAGACCTGGCGGCAGCGCAGCGCTTGCACTATCTCTCCGCCCGGCTTGTGTACTGCGCCCAGCGTCTGGTGCTGGCGCCAGATGCCGCGACCGCCCACTCACAGGCCACGACGTGAGCCTGCCTGCCTGCCTGCCTGTCTGCCTGCTGTGTTTCCCAGCCTGCCCCGCTGCCTGACTCGTACCACACAGCTCAGCCGACGTCCACTCAGCGGCTCTTGCTCCTGCATGCCAATCCGGGGTTCTCCCCATCCCGTCCCTGCTTCTCAACTGTGCCCCCCGCTGCCCCTGTTGCCCCTGCCCAGGCTGATGGCCGCTGCCAACGAGATGAGCGAGGTGAGGGGGTGTCCTGGCCGGGTGGGGTTGAGGAGCTGAGAGTGGCACAGGTTATAACTCCTACAGGCATGGCCCATGGGAGAGTGTGTGGCGTGGTGTCGCTGTGCTGCCCAGGGCCTCATGGACACACCCAGTGCGCCCCCCACCCCACCCGCCCCTTGCCCCCCATACGCCACCATCTGCAGTACAAGGAGGCGCTGCTGTACGGCGACGAGGCGCTGGGGCTGTCTGGCTCCATCCTGGTGGTGCGCAGCAGCTGGTGCCTGAACTAGCCGTGTGCTGGCACCTGCTGCCGCGGCGTTCATCCAGGCGTGCCGCACCTTGCGCTTCCCACCCACACAGATGCATGTTGCTGCACTGTCCCTCTTACCCTGCCCCGTGGGCATGGGTGGCTTTCAGCCTTGTCCTCACCAATTGGAGGGCCTTTGCTGTGCATGCTGTGACGCCCCCCACCCGCTTGCTGCTCTTCCCTTCTTGTGCTTGCAGGGCAAGGAGCACGAGGACCTGTGGTTTGGCACAGGCAAGTCCAGGGTTGGAGCAGGCACAGTGAGGCGGTGTGTGTTCGTTGCCCCTGGCGGTGCACAACGCTGCAGGCTGCGTGACAAGTGCCGTAGGGCCGTGGTGGCGCCTGGCCGGTAAGGCCTCCGCCAGCTTCTGCGTGCCATGCACCTGCCTTGTCACACCTGCGCCCGTTCTTGCCTGTTTGCAGGTTGCGTCGCCCATGAGGCTGGCAGTTGTGGCACTACGTACTACGAGGTGAGTGCCTCAGCAGGGGGCACACAGCCTTCCTGCATTCCTTCCTTCGTTACTTCTTGTGTCAGTCTTGGGGGCAGTGCGATTATGCAAGGGTGGCGCGTGCACAGGGGAGCCTCTTCAACAGGAGTCTCTGACCGCCCCACCGTGCCGAGCTTTCCTGGCTGCTGCAGGAGACACACTTTGGGCTAAACCGCCTCATCAACAAGTGAGGCATGCTGCTGGTCTGTCGGTGCTGGTCAAGCGGGGTGCACTGTGCAGGGTGCATTGCGACAGCGCCTCCTGCAAGTCAGCTCCCAAGCTCTTGCTCTCCTGCGGGTGAGCTTCCAAGCTTTCGCGTTCTAAGCCTGCTCGGCCTACCCGGCCCGCAGGTACCTGGACAGCGCCTCCCTGCTGGCGCAAGAGAACTACACCGCTGTGTCGCTGGCGCACCCGGCTTTCCAGTTCGTCTGGACCGTGGGCCAGGAGGGCGGCCCCCTGGATGTGAGTGGCGCGGAGCAGGGACGGGGGCGGGCCATCATGAGGCGCTCGGTCACTCTGCCCTGTGCTGTGCTGACTGCCCGCCTGCTTGCCGGCTGCGCGCTTGCCATTTCGCCATGCGCACTTGCTGGGCTGTACTTGGTGCTGCATGCACAAAGCGTTCTGCACCGGGCGTCTGTCACCTGTGCTGCTGCCTCACCGCACCACGCATGTTGTGTGCCCGTGCAGGAGGCGCTGCTGCACAACACCGAGGACTTCACCAAGGACGGCGAGAAGCGCATGCTGACGGTGTCGGTCATCCAGATACTGGCGGTGGCGGCCATGGTTGTCATCATGGGTCAGCAGGGAGTGGGGGTGCAGGGGAGGGATCCAGGGGGCGAGCGCCAGGGGGCGGGAGGTTTGTGGCTGGGTGACGTGTGAGTTGCAGCTTTTGTGTCGTTATCAGCTTGGCCGCCTGGCGCCATGCCTACAGATGCTACGAGGCGGTTGCATTTTACCTACTCTGTCTGCTCTTCCTGACCTTGGACCTTGCCTGCTGCCCCTTTCTGTGATGCCGCAGGCTTCTTCTGGGTGAAGCAGCTGCGCCCCTTCATGCGGCGCGCCAAGCAGGTGGGGTGGACGCTGCCAGGGGTTACTGGAGGGATTGGCAGCTTGGCATGCTGCTACCGACTGCGCGCCTGCGGGTTCTAGGTAGCCAGGCTGCGTGGCTCACTGCATCACACGCCCTGCTTGATTTTGTCTGGTGCAGGAGAGCCGACGCGTGGCAGAGCTGCTGTCCCAGCTGCCACCTGAGATGGCGGGTGAGTTGAGGCTGCTATTTACATACTTCTGAGCGCGTGGCTGGGCAAGGATTGCGGCTGGGCTGGGCTGGGCCCTCGCTCCTGGGCACCAACCGGGCTGCCAGCCCTCGCCAACCCACCCGTCCCTGCCCCACTCTTCCCCCTTTCCCCTCACACACCAACGTCTCCCCTGCCCCCTGACCCACTCTTCCCCTCTCCCCTCCCACTTTTCCCCCTCACACAGTGGAGGAGCTGGTGATGGAGGCCTCCAACATGGCGGAGAGCGCAGAGGAGAAGGCGGCAGAAAAGGCGGCAGACAAGGCGGCGGCGGAGGCTGCCATGGCCAACCAGTGGCAGGCGGCGGCAGCCAAGATGAAGGCGGCGGGGGCGGCAGCGGGGGCGCGGGCGGCCCAGCCCAAAACCGGCCTCCTGCGCCTGTTCAGCAGGCAGAGCTCTGGGCGCGTGGCGCCGGCAGACGGTGCGTGGGGTGGAGATGTGGGGCATGGAGAATATGCTACAGCAGGATATGTACGAGGCAAAGCGGTGCTGGGTGAACAGCTGTTGCATTCACGGGAGGGCTGAGCACAACCTCAGCGCCTCTGCCGCACGCTGCGCCAGCCCAGTGGGTTGCTATGTATGCTCACCCCGCGTCTGCTGTCCTCCGCTTCCTTCTTCCGCAGCCGCCGGGCTGTCGATTGTGGTCACCGAGGGCGGCTTGATTGGCGCGGCGGGAGCGGGGGTGGCGGAGGGGCAGGACCACGCCAGGCAGGCCAAGTGAGTCCTTTACCCTGCGACGCCTGAGCTGTGGGTGGTGGCAGCCGGTCGAGTGCAGGCTTGAGCGGGCCCTTAAACTCTATATGTCTGGGAAGCTACCGACCTATTTGGCCCTGCCCTGTCCTGCTCCCCTCCCCTGCAGGTACAAGAATTACCACGAGAAGCTGCACAGGTGGGGTGCCAGTGGTGGGGCACCGTGGGTGGGAGGGATGGGAACGGGGGGCCGCTCAGCAAGCTCGAAGGTGAGCGGGCACCGGCCCGCTCCAGCAGATTTGGAGGCTCTCACCAGCTCAACTCCCACCTCACCTCTGGCTCACCCTGTGCTGCCTGCCCCCCCTGCAGGCACGCCACCAATGATATGGACGCCACCGACGACCCCGACCTCTGGGTGGGCCGCTCACCCCGCAAGGTAAGGTTGTGCCTGCCTGCCGCTCACTCGGCCGCCTGCTGCCCGTCCCACCTGCTGCATGCACCCACCCGCCAGTCTCCTGGCCTGCGCTTCCACAATGCACCCAAGAGCTGCGCATCCTGCTTGACTGGCTGCTCACCTGTCAGTCAGAGCTGACCTGCTTCTCCCGCGTCTGTCATTTCTCTGCAGATCACGTTTGGGCAGAACACGGTGAACCCCACCAGCATCTGAGGGGCCGACGCCAGCAGCGCTCCCGACCCACCAGCAGGCCGTCCCGCCTTGTGGCGGCCGCCGTCGGGCTGCTCGTGACAACCACGCACCTGACTGACAGCGCGATTCCTTTTCAGCCCACATGCTGCAACTCAACCTCAGCCCCGAAAGGGCAGGCGGCAAGATAGCCGGCTGCAACATGTCGGCTCGCAGCGCCGGCGAGCGGCAGGCCTGAATCTCCTCCAAACGCCAGCCGGGTGCTGCTTCCTCAGCGCGCTGGGAACACCTGTGACCGATGCAACTCAACCTCTGAAACCAACCAGGAACCACAGCAACTGATCTTCTGCTCGTGCTAGCCTGTATTCTTTGGGGATGTTTGGCTGCTTGCTGTACAAGCTTGATATCTCACCGCTGACAATTTGCCACCACACTGCCAATCCTATGCCCCTGCTGTGACCGTAACCTGGGATTAACTTCAACCCGGAACCAGAGGAAAGAAGCAGAAAGCAGGAGCAGGAGCAGGCAGGCTGCACAGCGCACCCCTGCAGCAAGCCGTGGAAAACCGCCCTGCCCGGCCAACTCTAGCGTGCTGCATGATCCCACAACAGTCGCGCCCCATAGCAGATTGACTTGGCTACTGTTACTGCTAATAGCTTTACAGGTTGGACGGGAGGGCTGCCCCGCGAGGGGGTGTGCTGTTGAGAGACAATAAGAGGTTGAGGGTGATGTGCGCCGGGGATTGAGGTGCGGGGTGCGCCCGCCTGGCTGGGGTCAGAGGCCGGCGGGGCGCGTAGTAAAAGGAATCGTGTTGTGATGAAACAATAGCAGCGGCACGTGGGGTGTCCGCCTCTAAAACTAAACGGGGGGTGCATGAACTGTCTCAGGGGGGTCGGGCGACTGGGGCCATCTCGAGCGGGGCGGTGGGGTGGCGGCGCAAAGCAGGGGGGGCAAAGCAGGGGGCAAAGCAGGGGGCGGCAATTTGAAAAGGGTCCGCATCGGATGGGGGAGGGGGTGCACTTAGGGGCAACAACAAAAGGTGGGTAGTGTGGGAGGAGGCAAGGTGCAGGCTGTGCTGCTGCCTGCTGCTGCAGCAGCAGCAGGAGGGGGCCCATAGACAGGAGTTCGTTCGTAGAGTTTGGGATAATTGATCGGCAGCCCCCACCCAAGGAAGGATTGGGGGCTGGTGTGCTCGGGTGGGCCCGGGCTGGGGGTAGGAGACAGCCGTTGGTTTTTCAAGGTAAAGGGCGCCGACGATTCAACGGATGCTCGCTGAAAGGCCGCTACTGCCGGCACATGCTGCATGCGCAACCACCAAGCTGGGCGCGGCTGCAGGCGCCAGGTCGTCGTGGGGGCAGCGGCCACAGCCCGCCCGGTGGGCGCTCACTGGGCCGCTGCTTGCCAGGCACGGATCAGCTGCGCCGGCCTGCCACCATGCGTCAGCCTGGCCTGGCCTGGCCTGACTGGTGCGGCCGGCTCAGACTCACTTGAGAGCAGCGGCGTGCTGCCGCACGGCCGCGGCGCCCGCGCCCGCCGCGTGCGGCGTGGCGCTGCGCTTGCGGTCGTACCCCCCGTGCCTGCCGCCCTCGCTCATCAGGCTGTGGTGCAGCAGGCGCACGACAAAGTCCTGGCCGCCCAGGCCCTGGGGCCCAAAGCGCACGGCGTCGGCGGGCATGAGGCGGGTGGGGGTGTTGGGCTCCAGGCGGCGCCCGTTGAGCCAGGTGCCGTGCTGGGAGCCCAGGTCGGTGACATGGTAGTCGCCCAGCTCTGTGGGGGAGGAGGGGAGGAGGGAGGGTGGGAGGTGGGGACAGAGGTGAGGTTGGAGAGGGGAGTGGTGGGATGGGGAGGAAATAGGGTGAGAGGGGAAAGCGGGGGAGTGGTGGGGGGGTGAGCGGGAGAGGCGGGGCGGGGGCGATGCTGGGCAGGCGGGGTGGCAAGCGGCTTGGGGAGGGCAGGGCAGGGGCAGGCGGGGGCTGGCACCACTTTACAGGGCAGAGCAGGCGGCGACGGCGGGCGCACATGGCACGCCACAGGCTCCCCGTCACGCCGCCAGGCTGCCTGCGGGCCGCTTGTGCTACTGCTCGCTGCCACTCACCACACTTGTGCAGGCGGGCGTGCTGGGGGGAGGTGGAGGGGGCGTCGAGCACCATGTCGCAGGCGGGGGAGCGGCCCACGGTGAGTCCCTCGGCGCTGATGGCGGGGGAGCGCTGCTTCACAGACTCAAACTCCCCATCCAGCTCGGCCTCCGCATTGGCGGCTGCAGGTATGGGAGGGCGCAGGGGGAGAAGTAAGGGAGGGTGAGGCAGGGGTGGGCAGGCAGGGGATGCTGCAGGGGATGCTAACAAGGCTGCAGAATCAGCACAGTGAAGAATACAGCTGGGCTCGGCCGCCGCGCTAGTGAGCTGCCTGCTCTTCCCGCCCCTCGGCGGCCCACCCCTGCCCCTGGCGCCCTGCTGACTCACCGGCGGCGGGGACGAGGAGCCACGAGGCGCGGGACGCGCGCAGCAGCGCATCATCATCCTCCATGTACAGGGGGAACAGGTCGTGGGGGAAGCCCTGCGGGGTGGGGTGGGATGGGATGGATTCAAGGCAGGGATTAATGTGTGTTGGGTGTGGGATAAGGTTGGGTAGATCAAGGCGTGGTTGAGTGTGTGCGGCGGTATGTGAGGTGGTGGGGTGATGCGGGTGGGGGGAGCAGCAGGGCGTCGCCAACTTGCACGTTGGGAAAGAGATGATGGTTTGTGGACGGGCATTGCTCAACCACGCCCCCATCACGCCACGCCCCCGTCACGCCTGCGCCCAGCACCCCTCCCCCTCGCGCCCACTCTCACTCCCCTCCCCCTCCTCCTGCTTACCTGCGGCTGGTCCGACAGCTTGCAGGCGGGCAGGCGGTCGGTCTGCGCCAGGGTGCCACGGAAGCCTCCCAGGACGCGCCCCATCGTGCCCGGCATCGTCGCCTTCATGATTACCTGCAATGAACGTTGGAACACAAACAGGACAAAGAGAGGCAGAGTTGAAAGCAGGAAGAACACTGTAAAACAAAGTTTGTGAAAGAGTGCCCGCCATCGTCGCCTTCATGATGACCTGCAATGAACATTGGAACACAAGCGGACGATGTATGGAGTGAGTGTGAGCGCACGTGTTGGAGTGCCCGGCATGGCAGGCCCTCGTGATGCCGTGCGCAATGTTTGCAACAGGGAAGGCAACCGAGGGGACGCAGCACGCAGCACATTCATTCATTCACCGCTAGCAATGCACGCTCACCCGCCCCTCTCCCCGCCCCGTGCTGATACGCCCCCGCCCTCCCGCCCGCCAGCTGCCGCGCAGCTGCCACCGCCAGCTCACCTGCCCGATGACGCGGCCGGGGTGGGGGATCTTGAACTGCGTGATCCACTCCAGGGGTCCCAGCCCCTCCCCCAGGTAGGCCTTGTAGGTGGAGGCCATGTAGGCCGCCATGCCCGCCATGCCGTGGATGGAGGCAGCACGCACCACGCGCTTCTGCAGCAGTGTGAAAGAAGGAGGCAAAGAGGGAGGGAGGCGGTGGGCTGGTGGGCAAATATGGGGCAGGGAGGCAGGTGTGCAGGGGCCCAGCATAGAGCAGCACGGGGAGCGCACGCACGCACCTAGGTGCCATTACAGCACGCCCATGTCCAATGTTCGGCACCCCTCCCTCCCCAGCAACCAACACACTCCATTTGACAAGCAAGGGGGCAGGGCAGGCTCACCATCATGAAGCCGCTGAGCACGCCCTCCACATCAATGGCAGCCGCCTTGCCCGCCTCAACGTTGTCCGCCTCCTGCACGGTGAGGCGGGGGCGGGGACGTGCACGGATGAGAGATGGTGCGGGCAGAGGGCAGGCAGGCCGGGAGCAAGAAGGGAGGCGGCCCGAGCTGATGCGAGGCACAGCATGCGCAGCAGGGCTCGTGGATGCCCTCCACGCACGTACGCTCCCCTGCTGATGCGACAGCTGGCAGGCAATCCAAGTAATGGCCCATGCAGCCCCCCTGCTGACGTGGCACCCGCATGTGCTGACGCGGCCCACCTGGCACAGGTCGAGCGCCAGCTGGTAGGCGTCCTCAATGGCCATGCAGCCGCCCTGCCCCAGGTTGGGCTGCATGGCGTGCGCGCTGTCGCCCAGCAGGACCACGCGGCCTGCGGGGGGAGACGAGGGGGCACGCGGGGTGAGGAGGTGCTGCGAGGCCATGCACAGGTGCAAGGTGGCACAAAATACGCGCCCCAAGTGTTGGTGCCTGCCTGCCCCCATCGGCTCGGAGACTGTCTTGTACACAAAGACACCCTCGCGAAAAACAGACTGCACAGACTGCACAGACTGTGCGTCTGTGTTGTGTGTGTGCATGTGTGCGAAGCTCACCGTCGGCCCACTTGAACATGGGGGCGCGCTCAAAGATGTCGCGCCGCATGATCTCGCTCTCGGGCGTGGCCTGGATCAGGTCCCGCACTGCGCAGCGGGCACAGTAGAGAGGGCAGGAGAGGGAGGAGGGGGACGAAGGAGTGAGCAAGACAAAAGGCTGGGCATGGGCTGCGGCTGCTTGCTGGCCCCTCCCCTGCTCCTGCTCCCTTCCCCCCCCTCGGCTGCACCACCATCCACCTGTGTTAGCCTGGTGCAAACCCAGCCCCCTCCCTCCCCTCCCCCCTCCCGTGCAATGCCTCCCCGCCTGCTGGCAAGCAGCGCAGCCAGGTGGCGGACGCAGTTGTCCCTCCAGCCCTGCTTCCAACCCACAGTCGTCCCCCCATCCCTGCCCCCCCACCCCGCCCCCTCACCTTGGTGCGTCCAGTCCCCAAAGATGCTCATCAACCGCTGCTTTTGCTGGCCAGGGGGGTCTGCAGGCCGGGAGGGAGGCAGAGCGGGAGGGGGATGATGGTGCAGTTGCAGGGCAGGTGGGAGGGGCAGCGAGCCAGAGCGCGGCCACACCCGCGGCTGCCCGCCTCGGCCGGCAGCCAAGCCGGTGCATAGCCCCCTTGGTCCACACCTCAGCACAGCACAGCGCAGCTCAGCACAGCGCAGCGCACTCCGACGGTGTACAGCACAGCGCAGCACAGCACAGCACAGCGCAGCACAGCACAGCACCATGCAGCACAGCACAGCACAGCGCAGGGCAGCAAGGAGGGGGATCCTCACCGGTGCCGCCCGCCGGCTCCTTGTGGAACCCGTACCACTGCATCTTGCCGCCCCCCACGTCACTCGACACAAAGTAGCGCCCGTTGCCCAGGAACACGCGGTAGCCGACTGCGGGGGGGTGAGGGGGGCGGCAGCCGGGCTGACGTGAGCGGGGGGGTCTCAAGGGAGGATGAAGCTGAGCGCTGGGGTCAGCGTCTGGGGGTGCGGAAGCCGCCTGCACCGCCGGCCTCTCCAGGCACCTTTGGAGGACGCTCCGGCAAGTGCCTCTCTCACCGCCTCATCTTCCTTGCGCCCTCTGGCCCCCAGCCCCACCCCGCCTTGCCCCCCCCAAACCCTCACCAGTGTCAATGTCTGGGGGCGTGAAGTCTGAGATGCCGGTGTAGCAGGTGTACTGGCTGTAGTTGGCCTCGCTCGGCCCAATCATGCTCTCACGCACCTGGGGCCAGGGGTGGAGGGAGGAGGGGGGCATGGATTAGAAAGGGGCCGGTGGGTGGCACTGGTGCAGGCAGGGTGAGGCGGCTGGGTGGCGGCCTGACCGGGGTTGCGTGAGGGGGCTACCAGATGGCAGGCCAGGGGGTGAGGGCAGCGCGTCCCCACGCCAGCCTGCGGCCAAGCCCAGCTTCCCACCCCCACCCATCAGCCACCCACCCAACACTCCGCCCGCCCGCCGGTCCGTACACTCCAGATGTGCGCACCACCAAACCCCCACGTGCCCACCTTGGACCAGATGCCGTCTGCCCCCACCAGCAGGTCGCCGCTGAACCGCCGCCCGTCCTTGGCAATCGCCGTCACCGTCTGCGGGCGCAAACACGCGGGGCGGGGCGGGGCGGGGTCGGGCGGGGTGGGCAGGGGGCCAGGCAGGCAGGCAGGGGGCACAAGCACTGGGCATGTCACACGCCCCTGTGGACACATGCCTACATCATTGCATCCGTGCTCTATTGCGGCGCTCCAATCGGCTGGGCGGCACTGCTGCCGGGCGTGCCTCCCAAGGGCCCTTCCCACCAGGCAGGCACACAAGCAGTACGGCACACACACCCTGCTCGCTCGCTCGCACGCACGCACGCTCTTACTGCCACCTGGGCAGGACAGGACAAGACAGCCCTCACCTTCTTGCCCGTCTCTGGGTCAACAGTCTGCTCATAGTTGACAATGTTGACCGAGTTGGTGACAATGTCGCGCCCAGCCAGCTCGTAGCATGCATCCGCCAGAATCTCCTGCAGCGAAAGCAAGCGATGAGCAAACGGCACGGTAATGAGGGTGATGCGCCAGCCACACAGAGCGGACGGGCATGCGTGCGCCACAAGCAACCGCGGCGCGGAGCGGAGCGGGAGGGGGCGATGGAGCACAGCGTGCTGCACAGCATGTGAATGCAGCGTACGCGTGCGATGACACGCAGCACATCACAGCATGCACAGCAGGCGTGGCCCAGCGCAGCACAGCATGCACAGCACGTGCCTGCAGCGTGACGCGTGAGATGACGCGGGTGACGGGCAGGCCCATGTCCACGGCGGGGTGGAACGTGTCAAACTTGATGTACCTGCACAGGCGGAGGTGGACACAACACACGGACGCAAGCTTTTATACATGAGGGCAACCTGGGAGTGGGGTGCGCACGGCTGATGCACTGCCAGGGATGCATGCACCCCTGCGGCCCTCCCCATGCACCACACACCCACCCCTCCTCCTCATACACCCCTGCCTCCCTCCACTGGTCGATGCAGGCTGCGCCTCACCAGTCGCCGGTCACGCCGTCGCACAGGCCGTTGATGCGGTCCCCGGTGATGCACCCCTCCTCGTAGACGCGCTCCGCCACGCGGGGGTCCAGAGCCTCCAGGGCGCCCAGCGCATTGCTCTGGATCTGCGGTTGGGAACGTAAACAGAAAGTGAGGAAGGCAGGTAAGTAAAGGAGTTCGGATCTGACAGGAGGCAAGGGGACCAGGAACGCTGTGCCTGCCGGGCACACAGAGCAGGGATCCGGGTTTCCAAAAGGCCTAGGCGAGCACATTGTGGTAACGACACCGTGAGAAGACGGGCGAGAGGGAGCCCCGGCAAGGAGCACGCAGCGTGCGTGTGCTTCATGCCCCCTGGTGTAAAGGCAAGTGTTGGGACACAGAGAGCAGGCAGCTTCCCCATGACCCTAAGGCAGGCAGCAGCACGCAGGGCACACACGCATGCATGCCCGGTACGACAGGGCGCCATGCACCGCACGTTCCCTGGCTGTTGGCAGCTGCCCAGTGGCTGCTTGGTAGCTGCCCACAGCAGCGTGCCGAGGCCCCCTGGCTGCGCCAGAAACCGCTCAACCAGCCAGCCAGCCGCCCGCCCAGCCACCCAAACACTTTCCAACTCCACTGGGACCCACCTGGATGGGGCCGCGGTACTTGCCCTCCCCACGGATGGCCGTCAGGTCACGCTCCAACACCGTCACGTCAAACCCTCTCTTCAGCAGGCCCACTGCCAGCACCAGCCCGCCGATGCCCGCGCCCGCAATGACCACCTTAAGGGGTGGCTTCCGGCTGTCGCTGGCAGCTGTGGGCGGCGGCCGGACAGGGGCCTCGGGGGCAGCAATGGCGCGGCAGCGCTGCGCGGCACGGCGGGGGGCTGCCGGGCAGGGCGCGCCGGCGGCGGCCCGCAAGGCGGCGGCCCCGCTGCCGCCGATGGCGGCGGCACGGGCGGCCAGCCCGGGCTGCTGCTGCTGCTGCTGGGCGGTGGAGCGTGCCCGGCGCGAGCAGCCCACGGCGGGCGCCTGCGCGAGGGCGGAGCACGTGGTCATGCTGCCTGCTCTGGTGCCCTCGAAGGCGTTTGTTGCGCTCCCTGACGCTTGCAACCACGCACTAATGACTTGGGATGCTCTGGTGCGCCGCAACGACCGCGGGTTGGGAGCCGGGGCGGGCGCATCAGCAGGATTCACTGGGTAGCAGCGCAGCATGAGCGGAGCAGGAGGTGCGCTTTCCCTCATGAGCAGCGCATTTCCTCTTGTTCCCGTGGGCCGGAAGCAAGAGCCGCAGCCGTGGGTGTCTGCTTGCGCGATCAGCATGGCGGAAGCAGACGGCGCCCCGACGGAGCTGGACCTGACAAACGCCCACCTGGCCTCGTTGGCAGAGATCGAGCTCCCACAGAGCCTGACGGTGAGTGCGGGCAGGGTGGGGAAGGACGCGGGGCACTGCCGCCGCCGCCGCCGGTCGTGCCGCCTGCCACCTGCTGCCCTCACACGGCAAGCAGGGGCACTTGCCTGCACACCTCGGTATTTTATACGACCCTACATCCTCACCCCCTGCGTCATCACTACCTCTGCAGAGCCTGGACCTGACAGCCAACCGGCTCCGCGGGCTGGAGCCCGCCCTGCTGGCGCTGACGGGGCTGCGCCGCCTGTGCCTGAGGCAGAACTTGGTGGGCGAGGTGGCGGATGTCGAGGGGCTGTCCAGCGCGCCAGGTGAGAGGGTGGGAGATGCGAGGGCGGGCAGCTTGGCAAGGGTCTGCATGGTAGAGCGCACCGGAGAGGGTGGCTTGCGGAGCCTGCATGGCGAGGAGGCGCGCAAAGAGAACTTGGTTGGCGAGGTGGCAGAGGTGGATGGGTGTTTGATCTGCCAGGAATAAGGGGAGTGGGTGAGGTGGGATGTGCGCGGACGTGGCGGCACTGGTGGGTCAGGTTTGAATCAACAGCCTTGGCGAATTGTGGCCATGCTGTTGCAGTGCTGGGGTCACTTCACCTGCGTGACAAACCATCTCAAAGCGGTGCCCTCCCTGTGTGCTGCCCTCTCATAACAGCATTGATCCAGGGTGCCTCTGTGCTGCTGCAGTGCTGGAGTCGCTGGACCTGCGTGACAACCAGCTCAAGGCGCTGCCCTCCCTGGCCGCATTCACGGCGCTGCACTACCTGGAGGTGTCGTACAACGAGGTGCGCTGCTGCGCGCGCTGTGCTGCTGTGCTGCACGCTGTGCTGTGCACGCTGTGCTGCGCTGTGCTGTGCTGTGTGGCTTGGTGCGGCGCGGCGTGGTGGCACCTGGAGGCGTCACTCCACGATGTGCACGCTGTGCTGTGGGCGCTACGGCAGTTGGGTGTGTGTGCAGCATGGTGTGCGACTGCCCGCCTACCGTGCTGTCGACATCGCCCTTGCCCTGCCCTGCCCCGCCTGCTTGCCCCCTCCCCCCCAGGTGCGCTCGCTGGCACCGCTGGCCGCGCTGGGCAGCACCCAGCTGACAGAGCTGTATGCCGCCTGCAACAAGATCACGGCCATCGAGGCGCTGGGTGCGCTCACCCGCCTGCACTCGCTGGAGCTGGGGGGCAACCGCGTGCGCGTGATTGAAGGTGTGCATGGGTGGGGGGCAGGGCGTGTGTGGTGGGGCGTGGCGGGGGGATGGGCGGGGTGCCTGCTGCCGCTGGCAGGCAAACAGGCAGGCAGCGCTGCCAGCCGGGGCTGCCGCCGGCAGCCGAGGCTGGAGCGCAGCCGACCAACCGCCAACCAACCTCCCCTGCCCCGTTGCTTGCTGAACACCCCTCCTGGCCGCCGCCCCCTCACTGCACCTCCTCCCGCCCTCCCCCTGCCTGCCCGGCAGGCCTGTCCCACCTGGGAGCCCTCCAAGAGCTGTGGCTGGGGCGCAACCGCATTGCCGAAATTGGGGACGGCCTGTCAGCGCTCACCACCCTGCGCCGGCTGAGCCTGCAGAGCAACCGGCTGACGTCCATGGCGGGGCTGCAGCACTGTACTGCGCTGGAGGAGCTGTACCTCAGGTGGGGCTAGGGTGGGGCCGTACTGCTGTAAAACGCACTGCGAGTGCGCTGCTGTGAGTGCACGGCTGGGGATGGGGACGCGGGTGATGTAGAGTGTGATGCGGCACTGCTGTGCACGGCGCTGAAAGCACTACACTCCCGCCCCGCCGCACCCCACCCTCTGCCCCGCCATGCCTGCACGCCCACATTGCCCCATGCCTCTGCTAATTCATGCAGCCACAACGGCATTGAGCGGCTGGAGGGCCTGGAATCCCTGGTGAACCTCAAAATCCTGGACATTGCCAACAACCGCATCACCCGGCTAGAGGGGCTGCAGACGCTGCAGGTGAGGGCTTAGCCTGGCCTGGTCTACTCCCCAGCCTCGTCCATTCCGTGTGTATCCAACCTTGGGCACCATCTGGAAGGAAGCACAGCAGCAGGCTAGGAGACCATTTAGCCTGCGCACCTGTGTCACGCCGCCCCGGCTACCGCCACAGTACTGTACTACCACCCCCGCCCTGCACCCGTTTCACCCTCTGCTCCCCGCCTTACCTTAAACCCCCTTGTGTGCAGCTGACCGACCTGTGGGCCAACGACAACTTGATTGAGAGCCTGGATGAGGTGGAGGAGGCGCTCAAGAGCCAGCGGGGCAGCCTGAGCTGCGTCTACCTGCGCGGCAACCCGTGCGCGGCAGGCAAGCTCACATTCTGTTTCAGGGGTTCTTGCTCTTCACATGCTGAATGATCACAGCTGAACCAGAATGGCTACAGAGCATGCCTGTGAAACTGCCCTTCCTCTGGCGCCGCTAGCTGTTCATGGTCGGTTCCCTGTGCGCCGCTTCCCCTGCCCCGCCGCAGGCACCGACTACAAGCTGCGCCTGAAGTTTGCGCTGCCGCAGCTGGAGCAGTTGGACGACAACCCGGTGGCGTGACGCTGACGTGGCGCTGACGTGGCGGTGCTAGTTGTGACAGCGCACCCTACGCTGCGGCGCGGGCGGGGCGTGGGTCGCCGCCCTTGCCCCAACCTGTTGCCGTGCTCTGCCCCCTTTTGTCCCCGGTTGGCGCATGAGTTTGTGACAAAAGATAGCGGCTTCTTACAGCAAGGAGGCTGTGTGTAACTTATGCAGCGGTAGCTGCCAGAGAGGGGCATGGTCACAAATCTGTGTGAATTGACAAAAGGGTGATGCATCTCGGCAGGGGCCTCCCATTGCGGGAGGGAAGGGGATGTAAGGGGCAGTGCTGGAATCGGAGATGAATCAATAAGTGGGGAGCAAAGTGCGAGATAGAGGGGTCTCGGTGTCTAAAATGTACTCGGAACAATGAAATGCAGAAGTGCAGCGCCGCTGGTGAGCGCGTTTTGTGGGCAGCAGCAGGTGACGGAGATGACAGCAATGGCTGCCAGCTGGCGATGCAACTACGATTTGCGTGTGCCTGCACGACTGGCAGGATGCGTGGCATGCCTCCCGGCAGGCCCGGCTGGCGGGTGTAGCGACGGGTGCAGCTTGCCACAGCTGCCTGTCTCACTCCATCCAGTCTGCAATTTCGCTCAGGTACAGCCGGACGTCCGTCTGCACAGCAGCAGGGAGGAGGGGAGGAGGGGGAAGAGGCCAGCGCTGGGTCTGTCAGGCTCTGCTTCCCTTGAGCTCTGCTTCTTCAAGGCTCTGCCCCAGGCTTCAAGCTTGAAGAAGGCAAAGTGGCCCACGGAAAACGGAGGGCAGCAACATGCCCAGGCAGCGAGCGAGTCGTGGGGGGGGTGATGGCGACACACAGGCAGAAGAAAGAACGTCCAGAGGGCTGAACTGCATGTACGTGTCGGGTGGGCGGGCCAAAGGCGGGGCAGATCAGTACTCTGAACAAGGGTGGCAGTAAAATGAGGGACCAGCTGCAGCGCAAGCCTCCTCACATAGTGGCCGAAGCTATTCTCAGAGCAGAAGGGGCCGTGGGAGACCACCCCAATGATGGTGGCGGCACCGGTGAGGGTGTCCCGCATGATGAGAGGGCCGCCTGCAGCGGGGCAGGGGGCGGGGCAAGGAAGGGGCAGGAGAGTGGTGAGCAGGTGGGTACTAGGCAGGCAGGCGGGCGGAACAGGGGGGATGGACAGGCAGGCCGGCAAAGAGGCAGCAGGAGGTGGTGGGCACGCAGGCGGCATCTTGCGCGTGGCTGCCTTTGCACTGCCAGCTGCGCCACATGTGCCATTGCCCTCCGCCCATGTGCCCCCACCTGCATCCTTGCCCACTCCATCCGCCAGAGCCCCCCCCCCCCTGGCCATCAGGCAGGCCATGTTCATCACAGGCAAGGTCATCACACTGTTGCCTGCTTAGTCAGGTGCCCCCCCCCCCCTGGTACTACATATACTTAATCACTAAATACTAAATATTACCACTTATACATTTTATGAGTGGTAATATTTTATGACAACAACTACCCACCTGAGTCCCCCCTGCAGATGTTTGCGCGCGTCAGCTGGCTGAGCGCACACAGCGTGTCTGCAAAGTCGGGCTCCGGGCAGCCGGCGGTGGCGTTGGTGGGGTCCCACCCATAGGGGGGCGCATACTCCAGGTGGGCGTACCTGCAGGGCATAACACGTGTACCATTTGGGAGGTGAAGTGGGTTGCAGGGGGAAGAGGGGCTTCGGCACGACTCAAATGGGGGGCGCACACTCTAGCTGGGCGCACCGCAGAGCGCCCGCCTCTCGCAGGAGGACGGTGCCACGCCGCCCCACCCCGATCCCCAGCACAGAAGGCAGCTGCTACTCACAGCAGCGTGTCGTTGGTGTGCAGCTCGGTGGTGCTTGTCCGGCCCCACCCCGCCACCTGCAGCGGTACACGGGCAGGGTGAGAAGATCCACTGAGCAGGTGCGGTGGTGAGCGGCGGCCCGTCACGTCCACCACCCCACTTGCACACATTGCTGAGCAGGGCACATGGGCCCAGGCACGGCCAGCCCCAGCTGTCAGGACTGGAGGTCACAGGGCGCCCCTCCAGCAAGCCCTGCTTGAGCATGGCCCCGCAGATCAACAACCCGCCCACCCACCACCCATACACACCTCCTAGGCCTGAACAGGCGCAGCTCTTAGTCCTCACCCACCCTCCTCCAAGGCCTGCCCGGGCTCCAGTCTTCGCCCGCACTCACCCGCCCACACACCCACCCACCTCCACAGCCTGCCCAGAAGTCTTAGTAGCCCCACCCACCCACCTCCAAGGCCTGCCCGGGCTCCAGTGTTGAGTTTGCCGAGGGCAGCTGCACTATGGTGGCATTCTCCACCGGCTTTGCCAGCTTGATCACCCCAATGTCGTAGAAAGGAGCGCCTAGGGAGCTGGCCAGGGCTTCCACAGAGGCGCCCTCGGCTGCGGCAGCGCTGGCGTTCTTAGCTGCGATGGCGCCGGGATTGAAATCTGCAAGTGCGGGCAGAAAGGCAGGGCTGTTTGTTGCAGTGCCGCGCTGCAACGGGTTGGAGCAGGCCAAATCCCGCTCGGGCCATGCCCGCCCACCACACCCCCCACCCAACCCAAACACGCGCATGCCCAACCTGGCCTGGCCACTCAGCTGCCTACCTGGGTGCACCAGCAGCTCCCGTGCCTCGTAGCGTGCCCCCTTTATCTCCACCACAAAAGAGTACAGAGGCACCGGCGAGCCGTGGTACAGGAGGCAGTGGGAGGCTGCAGACAGCGGGAGGGGCAGGGCAGGGCGGGGAGGGCGAGTGGTGTGCGCCGCGCAACCGGTGTCCGGCTGGCGGGCGGGCATCATGGGCGGCCTGCTGGCGGCTGTTGGCGGGGCGGGCATGCGGTTGGCGGTGGCTGCCGGGCACGACCCTGCGCCCCTGCAGCTGCAAGCGGTGTGCCCACCCACGCACCCAGCCGCAAGAGGGCACCCTAGCCATCCCCCCACACATTCACCACTGAGCACCGTGTCGGCCCCCAGGAGACACGGCGCCCCCACCTCCACCCACCCAACCCCTCTCCATACGAATTAAAGCTGAAACACACAGTTCCTAAAACACCAGAGAAAGCTGCGAAAATTAAACAACAGCCAGCCAGGCAGCCCACCTGTGAGCACCGTGTCCGCTCCTATCAGAGCACCCCCGCATGCGTGCTCTGTCCAGCGCTCCCCACTCTCCCTGTTGCTGCGCCACCACTGCATGTGGGCAGCAAAGTCCCACTTGCCCTCCGGGGCGGGGGCCCCATTGACGATGTGGAGCGCGCGCCCTGCAGCCATGGTTGGTCAGAGAGAGGATGAGTGCGTCCAGGTTGCAAGGAGCATGAATGGACTTCAGGTAGGGTGGGAGGGGTGCCCCATTGATGATGGTGATGTGCTGCGTGCGCCCTGCAGTCCGCACGTTTGGGGTGCAGGGGCAGGGGCCTCGTTGCTGCACCGCACGCGCACGCTGCATGAGCTTGCTCATGCCGGATCACACTGTTTCAGGGAGTTCCAGTGCCAGAAGCATCAAGATCAAGCTCCATACCCAGGGCAGCGCAGGAAAATGTTAGGGCCAGGCAGGCAAGCAGGCAGGCAGGCGGGCGGGCAGGGGGGAAGTGGCGCCGGCAGCGGGCACTGGCGGCAGGCCCTTTGCAGCGCTTGCTAAAGCGGTCACTCCCTCACCGGAAACATGTGCAGCTGCTGCTAAAGCTGCACAGAGCAACAGCACGAGCGTCCTGCCCGCCCTGCCCATGGGCGCCGGGCGGCGCGGAGAACACGGCCCGGCTGACGTTCAATTCAGGATTTCGACATAGATGAATCAACGAGCTTGCCCTCCCAGCTGCCTGGCTAGGGCCCAAGCGGCACAACACAGCGCTCAGGGCTCAGCCAGGGTGCGCTGCCGCCGGGAAATCAGCTCAATTGGGGCGTGTATAAACGCCGGTGGGTTGTTGCGCTCGCAAATGAGCTGCAAATGCACCTGCACCAGGTGCCGCCCGCCAACTGGCACAGCGGCGGCAGCAGCAGCGGCGATGCCACCACTGGCAGTGGAAGCACAAAGACAGCTGGCCCTGCACCGTGACTAACCAAAGATCACGGGCATTGAAAGTATGCTGGCAGGGTTGGTTACATCTGAAGCCCGCACGCTGTGTGCAGGAGGTACCTGCTGTGCGACGCGTGTATAAACAGTTGAATATTGGCAGGTCTTTTGTTAACGTTGACGAGGCGCACGATGATCCGCAGAGAAAATTGAATACGGTTAATGCTAGGGATGATGGTAAATGGGCGATGGGTGGAGTGGGCGGCGTGAGATGGGTGGTATGAACAGTAGGAGGGTGCGGGGGAGGGGGGACCGCAAGCTGCGGGCGCTCCCGGCAAGCACGCAAAGGGGCATGAATATTAACATTGTAGGAATCGGGAGGATATCAGCAGAGGGGCTGCCATGGGCTGCGGTCTCAACCGCAGGCGCCAGCCTGGCTATCCTAGCGGGGTAAGGGGTACAGCGGGAGGAATGGGGCCGGAGAGAAAGGGAGCGGGGGCTAGCGCGCACGGCGACGTACAGCCCGCCCCCACTGATGAGGTTGGGAACCCTGTTACGGTTCTGCCATCCATGCCTGGATGTCGCCCACATAGCCCCTCACATCTGTATAGAAGCCGTGGTTTATCTCGCTGCAGCTGGGCCCGTGGGAGACGACGCCAACCACCGTGGCGGCGCCCGTGACGTAGTCCCGGGTGATGAGGGGGCCGCCTGCAGCGGGGCAAGGGGCAGAGGGCGGGGCAGCGTTGGCAGCGCTGGGGTGTGCCGGGCAGGACGGCTGGCTCTTTATGTGTGATTCTAGGCCAGCAAGCGTGCACGGAATGTGTGTTGGAGCTGGCAGCGGGCCAGCGGGTGGAACAGCTGTTCACAGGCGTGCAGGCAGAGAGGTGGTGGGCGCAGCACAGCACAGCACAGCACAGCGCAGCACAGCGCAGCACAGCACAGCACAGCCGCCCCATGCCAGCCTGGATCGCTCACCAGAGTCTCCCTGGCAGGCGTTGGCCCCGGTCTCAAAGTTCATGGCGCACAAGACGTCGGTGAAGGAGGGGGCGGGGCAGGTGCCCAGGGCGCCCTGGTTGGCAAAGTCAAAGGGGGCCACCAGCTGCAGCTGGGCGTACCTGCAAAAACAGTGGCAGGATGTGGGGGAGGGAGGGCCTAATGTCAGTGATGCGCCGTTGGGGCCATGGGTGGCGCGCCGGTTACAGAATGGGCGGCATGGGAGAGCCTTGGGCGGCCTTTGGCAGCGCCGGCGCCGACGGGACGCGCCTGCCAGCCCAGCCCAGCAACACAGCCGTTGCCACGCCACCCCACAAGCAGCAGCAGGGCACCGCAGCAGCACGAAGGGCTGCCACAAAGGCACAGCTGCACACAGCGTGCGTGGCACAGCAGCAGCAGAAGCAGCAGCGGCAGAGGCAGCAGCGGCAGAAGCGCTCACAGCAGGGTTTCGCTGGCTGACAGCTCAGCGCTGCTCGTGCGACCCCAGCCAGCAACCTGCAGCGAAGGTGAGCAGACACAAGGAGGAGTTGGTAGTTAGCTACTGCACTAGAGCCATGCACCGGCGCCGCCACCGCCGCCGCAGCAGAGGCCACGCTGCATCTCTGCCCTGTGCGTACCGCTGACCTGGCGGCGGTCCCAAAAGCCCCGTTTCTCTTCCCCCCAAGCACTACTCCAGTCAGTACGCCGGTCCACTGGGTTACCTCCCTCCTCTGCCTGTCCCACACTGCACCACATTGGGTGGTTACCCCCGTCCTGCTTACCGGCGGATTCCCCGCCCGCTGGCCGCAGCCCACACTCAATTGCACCCCCGCCTGCGGGCCTGGCTCAGCTCACCTCAACACCACAGGTGAGCTGCGCACCACACCTGGCTCACCCCATTGCATGAGACCGCTGCCTCCTCCACACACCCTCACCCCATTGCATTGTGGCCCCAGCCCAGCCCAGCTCAGCTCAGCTCACCTCCACAACTTGGCCCACGCTGTACAAGGCGGCCGGGTCTGGCAGCGCTACGGTCACCGGGTTGGGCACGGGCGTGGCCAGCTTGATGACGGCAACGTCGTGGATGGGTGCGGGCTGGTTGTTGACGGTGCCGTCAGAGAAATCGGCATTCATTGCTGGCAGGGCGGTGGGGTCGTAGGCGGGGTGCACAAAGATTTGGGAGGCCTGGTAGGGCACGTCACCGATCTCCAGCTGCAGCGCCCCCACCGGCACCTGGGTGCCGTCCTCCATGCGCAGGCAGTGGGCGGCTGCAGGGGGGAGGGGATGGAAGGGGTGCAGGGCAGGGGACAGACGGGTGGCATGAGCGGGCGGGCCAGCAAGCGGCAGGGGCGGCATGACGCCGAGCGCACGGAGGACCAGGGAGGAGAGCTGGACGGGAGCGTCAAATGCCCGGCTTGCAACTGCACAGCATCTGGCGCAAGCGTCTGGCGTGCACTGCACCTTACAAAGGCATGGCGTGAGGTCCGCTCGGCTCCCCTGAGCAACGCGCCCCTGCCGCCTCCCCCCTACCCCTGCCCCGCCACGCGCTTGCCTGTGAGGACGGTGTCGGCATTCAGGAGCGCGCCGCCGCACATGTGCCTGGCTGCCGCCTCCCCTGTCGCCGCATCCCGCATCCAAGCCTTCATCCGAACCATAAAGTCAAAGGCGCCCTCGGGGGCAGGGGCCCCGTTGAACACATCGGCTGCCACATCAACCGCTGCGGCGGGAGACGGCGCCGGTGCGGGCGCCGGCACGGGGGCCCGCAGCTGCCGCCCTGCGTAGATTCAACAAGAAGGCGGGGACGGTTCGGACAGAGATTAATTTAACGTGGTGATTAGCAGCATCTTGGGGCTCTGCGTGCTGCTGGGAGGGGCTGGGCAGGCGGCGAGGGCAAACCACCACGCCGCCAGCTGGAGTGCCACGGTCGTGGCTGGCGGCAGTTGCCTGCAAGCCTCTCACGGATGCCACAGCGCGGTTGCGCGCCGATCAGACACTCGCCTGCGGCGAACCCTGTGTGCAGAGCCAGCAGCAGCAGGATGCCTGTGCTAGAGACTCTCAGCCAGCTGCACATGGAGTCGAAAACGTGTATGCCTGGTTCGTGGAGCTGGGGCCGTGTAACAAAGCAAACGATAAATCCCAGAACTGCTGCCAATTGAAATGGATGTGGTGACGGGCTGGAAGACGCGTTCTTATGCGCAGTGCAAGTGGGCCGCGTGCTGACCTGTCCTCGCAGGTGCCTGACCACTTCCGCTGACCTCAACGCGCATGCTACAGCGTTGTCTCAGGCCGGAATGCTGTAGACGCGGCCTACTGGCTGGCAGCTGTGCACCCGTGGGCGTTGTCCCCATGGCGAGGCCAGGCAGGCTGGCGCTGCTCTTGCTGCTGCTGGCAATAGGGAGCGCCTCAGGTAATCGAATGCGCCGCTCGATGCGACAGCATCGGATGCTTGGATCGGAGGTGGGCGGGCGTGGGGGAGCGCGCCGCCAGCGGCAGCGGCGGCAGACAGGGCGGTGAGACGGGGCGCCGCCAAATGCTACAGCTCAGCGCAATCCGTGCAGGCCCCTGCCTCACTAATTCGTGCCCTTGGCTTTCCCACGTCATTGCAGGCCGCAGGCTGCTCGAGCCGCTTGTGTTGCCTAACAGCGCCCTGGGCGCCGCAGGCGGTGCAACGGCGGCGGCGCGGCAGCAGCAGCACGGGCCCGGCCCTCGAAGCACGCGAATCCTGGGCGGCCAGCTGGCACCCGAGCTGGAGTTTGACTTCGTGGCTGCGCTGGTGGGAAGGGCCGACGAGGAGGTGTTCTGTGGCGGCGTCCTTTTAAACCCGACAACAGTGCTGACAGGTGTGGGAGATAAGCTGCATAGGCTGGTGGATGGCGGAGTTACAGTGTCTGCAAACTTACCACGAGTGGCGGGCTGCATATGCACCCTGCTGGCCACCTCGCCAGCGCCCTGGGGCGGTGCGCACGTCCTCACTTTTGCCCACCACCCTCACGGTTCCCGAGCCCTCCATTGCCCCCGCCCCGTCTGCCCTGCCTGCCCTGCCTGCAGCCGCGCACTGCGTGCTGGATGCCTCGGGCCGCCCCATTCACCCCCTCAGCTTCTATGTGGTGCTCCAGGGGCAGGTGTACCCCCCCATGCTGGTACTGCCGCACCCAGGTGGGTGTGGTGTGGGAATGTGTCCAAGGTCGCTGGGTGTGGTGTGAAACTGCTCGTCGGCAGCGAGGCAGGCGGGATGCCAGACGGCAGGCAGCCTAACCAGCTTTGCAAGCGGCAGGCAGGCAGGCAGGCAGGGCGGCGCCGCCGCTGCGTGCGCTTCATTGAGCATACTCGTGCCGCCCTCCCTCCCGCCCTCCCCCTTGCCCCCGCAGCCTACCTGGGCAGCACTCTGGAAGGGGACGAAGCCGACGGAAGGGTGGAGGGCGTGCTGCATGACATAGCGGCGGTGCGGCTCGCTGTCCCAGCTGACGACGTGCCCACGGTGCAGCTGCCGGCGGCGGGCCTGCAGCTGGAGGCGGGGCAAGCCCTGGAGGTGGGTCCGTGTTGCAGCTGCTGCCCGAGGGACGCAGCCTGGACTGGGCAGTTGAGCAGCTGCACCGGCTGGTGCAGCCACGCTCGCATGCGCCTTTGCTGTGCATGCTGTGCTGGCCCTGTTCGTCTAGGCTAGAGGCGCTCCTGTGGGGCGAGTGCTGCTGGCCTTGTAGGTCGGTCGTTGACTGCACAAGAGCGGGCATCCTGCCGCAGGTCGCGGGCTGGGGCCTGACGAGCGACGCCGGCAACACGAGCGAGACACTGCTGTGAGTGGCATGGGTCTGCGCTGCCTGCCCCGGCGTGCCTGCCCCGCCATCCCGCCTGCTCGTGTGCCCTCCCACCGCCTGCCTGCCTGTCCTGCTCCCCGGGCATGCACGCCGGCGCTGGAAAGCAAAGCCTCTCCCCTGAACATTGTATGCCCCATGACCAACCCCGCAAGCACGCCAGTAGCTCGGCTTGACGTATGCTGGCTGTTGCTCTTGTGTGACAGAACGTGATCAACAGCCAACCTAACCACTGCCTTCCCCACCCCCCCACCCCCCATCCATTCATTCATTTATGCAGGTTTGCCGAGGTGGAGCTTCTCTCAGAGGCAGGGTGCCCAATCCTGCCGTACAACGACACACTCTGTGCCGGCGACGCCGACACAGGCGCCCGCACGTGCCGCGGCGACTCTGGTGCGTGCGCCGCTGTGGCGGGTGTGTGCACAACAGCACTTGGAAAGCAGTGCTGTTGTGGCCTCATTGGCAACACAGGGCGGGGCGGCTGCTGAACCCTGATTGAAGCAACCTCCCTTCCGCTGCACTGCTGGCGCGGCCGTGGCGGTGGGCAGGCATTGCCCGGTGCTGCCCCTGCTGCCGGGCGGGCATGCCTCTCCGCTGAGCGCTTCTGAGTACGCAAAAGGTGGCCTGCCCGCCCGCCCGCTCGCCCACCAGCCACCTGCAGCCGCCGCCTGCTCCGCCGCACCGCCCCCGGTTGCCGCCCCACTCAAACCTCAGCCTCAGCCCTCCCCCATGCTCCCCCATGCTGCAGGCGGCCCCCTGCTGCTGCGCAGCCCCGCCACCGGCGAGGCCACAGTGGTGGGTGTGGTGGCCTTCAGCCCAGCTGCCTGCACACCCGACCTGCCCTACACCCGATATGTGAGTGCCCCGCACGGCAGGCTGGCTGGCATTGGCAGGCCAGCTGCAGTGTGCTTCCCTGCACAGAGGCTGGATGGCTGGGGTGGGTCAGTGCTTCGCCCGCCACAGCGGCTGCCCCGCCCCGCATGGGACGGGCCGGGTGGGCTGAGCTGGCGGCCACTTAGCCACCCCTGCTGGCTGGCCTGCTGGCTGAGCAGTATCGCACGCCGCGCCTGATTCCCCACTCCTGCTGCCTGCTGCCCTGCCTGAACACACGTCTGCCCGGCCCGTCTGCCTTGCCGCCGCCACCACTGCCGCTGCTGCCCCCTGCAGACCGACGTGCGAAAATATTTGGCCGACATTGGGGCCTGGATGGGGCCTGAGCAGGGGCCCAGCCTTTGAGGGGGGCGGTCACCCACCCAAGCCTGCTCTGTTCCTGCTCTGTTCTGCTAATTTATCGATGTATTCCCCTTCTTGTCGTTACCCGCCTCTACCAGCCGCTCCTCTGTCAGCAGCACTGAATTCAAGCTTGCTCCTCCATGATCGCAAACCAACCAGCACTTACTTGCTACCCCATCCACCCGTCACAGCAGCCCTCCTACTGTTACCAACTCAACGCCTTGCTGTTCTTCGACTGGCAACCTCCCAATTCTTCCTCGCTGCAACGCGGATTATCAATGTCGCTGCCCTGTGTCTGGCCAGGGTTGGCAACTGTATGCCAACCAATCATGAAACCATTCGACTGACGCATGCAATACACGGTCTGCCCGCGCGCGTCAGACCAGCAGACCGGCGCCACTGCCCGGCTCCTCTCCGCCCGTGGTGGACAGCAAACACCCCCTGGCAACCCCTTGAAAGCCAATTGGAGCGTCGTGGCAGGGAAAGGCGTGCAGGGCTGTGTGGGGTAGTGGGCCGGATAGGGCATGGCGCCAGTCCGGGCGCGGCAAGCGTTTGGCGGGAAGCATTGACCGCGAGCAGGTTGGTGAGCGGTTGGTCCCCGAGAGGTCACCACCACCCTCAGGGCCCCAGTGGGGCTGCTGAAAGCGGATGCAGGCGCAGAGAAGCGGGAGCAGGGCTCAACTGTCTCCCACCCGCCGCCTGCAGTTGAGCGGCGGCGGCACTCAAACCCCAGTGGCCCCGGCGGCTCGTGCTCCAGCTGCACTGCGGGCACGCCTGGCTCAGACTATGCTCTATTACACGACTGGCAGAGAGGGCAGAGAGCGCGAGGATGCTCAACTAGGTGCTTGACATGACATGTTGGCTGGTGCCGTGGAGGTGGTGCATCTGGTCGGTGTTCTCGCTTTCAGGCGATGAGTACAGGCTAGCAAGGGCGGCAGGAGCATGGGCAGAGGGACAAGGGCTATACCAACTGGACCGAGGAGGGGCCCTCGCCTCACGGGGCGGCCCACAGACGCTGCAGTCCGTCCCCTGTAGTGATTCCATCTGCAAAACCCGACGTGGGGCTTAGCCGGCATTCCAGCAGTACGACCCTGCTGCAAGCGTCTGACCAGTCAGCCATCGGCCTACTTGAAACGGCACAACCCGCGTTCCTGTGCACATTCCATCTGCATTTTTCGGCACCGGCTCCGCATACTAGCCTCCCATCGTTTGCAGCTCATACAGGTCTACAAAGCTTTGCAACATGCCGCGCGCCATCACCGCCACCTGCGTGCTGCTCGCCCTGCTGGGCCTCGCGACTGCGGAGTTTTCCGGCCAGGGAACCGCCTATAGCGGTGAGCACGGGACTCGGGATGCCGTCTGGAGAGCAACCAGCGCTGCCGTCAGGCCTGCTGCGCCCTGCGCTACAGTTACCGTGTGCCGCCGACTGACGCGCCGCCCCGCCGTGCGCGCTGTTGGTGGGCCGGCCGCCCACCTTGCTTTTGGGGGGTTGCAGTCTGGATTCCGCAAGCAAAGTGCGACACAGACCCCTGGCTCAGCGGGGGGCTGTCAGGATTGCAAGCAGGAAGGGAGAGCAGGGGGAGCACAGCGGGCTAGACCGATCACCCCCCCTGCCCTAACTCCTCCCCACCGCCCGCCCCTACCTGCAGGCCCCGGAGACAAGGATGCCACGGGATTCAACGCCTGCCAGTATGGCAAACTGGAGGACCGGTGGGAGCGTTTCTATGGCGCCATGAACAGCGCCCAGTTCCCAGGTGGGCGGGTGGGCGGCCCCCTGCATGCTGGTGCCAGCCTGGCACACCTGCTCGGCCGGCCCCCTGCATGCCAGGCCAGCTCTTGCAGGCCATGACAAGCAGGCCTGCTCCCCCGGTACCTCCACCCCGCACCCCATGCCACTCTCCCGCGCATGCCCACCCCCATCCCTCACCCATGCCACCCTTCCCGCGCCATGTGCCTGCAGGCACATGCGGCAAGTGCGTGCGCGTGCGCGGCACGGCGGCGGGCGCCAGCGGCAAGTCTTTCCTCGTCAAGGTGGGTGCTGAGTGGTGCTAGGATGGTACTGGGTGAAGGCTGGGCTACAGGGCTTGCCCGCACGCAGCAGCTCTAGAGGTACGATTAGAGTGAAGCCGCTGAGGTGCCGGGAGTGGCAGGTGTGGGGCTGTACCCGAGCACCCTCACCGCTGGGCTCTGACCCGGGCCCTGGCCCCTGCCTGTTGCTGGCTCCCCCCCTTGGCAGATTGTCGACGAATGTCCTACGTGTTCGTATGGCGACGTCGATTTCAGCACCGTGGCGCTGCAGGCAATCACTGGTGAGCCCCTGCAGCCGATGGGCCGCCACGATTGCTGCTGCTGGTGGAAGCTTGCGCGTGGGAGAGGGTGCCGTGGACGGTTCGCCGGCGCACCGCTGCTGGCGCACCGCTGCTGCCCGGTGCCGCATGCAGCGCTGTGCAGCGCCGCGCCTCCGCTTGCTGCCGGCCTGCCTGCTTAGCAACTAGTACTGGGTGCTGTGCCAGCCTCTCCGCTGCCTGCACCTCTCCCTCTCCCATTCACCCCTCCTCTCCCTCCTCACCCCTCTCACACCTTCCTTTCTCCCGCCACAAACCCGTGCAGGCTTCTCCTGGGATCGCAAGGCCATCAGCTGGGAGTTTGCCGACTGCTCCGGCCCCTCCGACGCCAGGAGCGAGGAGCGGGCGGTGGAGGAGCCACAGCCCAAGAAGGAAGAGGAGGAGGAGGAGGAGGACAAGCCCAAGGAGGAAGACACGCCTGCGCAGGGTGAGCAGCGTGAGCTGGCAGTTTGCCGTTGCAAGGGGCAGTCGGGGAAGCCGCGATCCGCAAGAGAGGGCCACACACGTGTGTGGTACTGGGCTGCCCTGCCCTGCCCTGCCTGCCTGCCTGCCTGCCCCCCACCAGCCCCTCCCCACGTGCTCCTGCCTGCTGTGCCTGTTGTGCCTGCCGTGCCTTGCTCCTGCGAGCCCATCCTCACCCTCAGCCCTGCTGTGCCTGCTGCTCCTACCTGCTGCAGAGCCCCAAGGCGAGGCCAAGCCCAAGGGCACCTACCGCGACTGGGTGGTCGACTGCCAGGTGAGCTGAGCTGGCAGCAGGGCGGAGGCCAAGGCTGGTGCATGCAGCCAGCACGCGCCGGCAGCTTTCTAGCCCCGCCCAAATCACCCCCCCTGCCATGCGCTGGCCCCACGCAGCATGCACACACACACACACACAGCTCACCCCTCCCCCTCTCCCCGCCCTTTCAACCCTGCCTTTCTTTCAACCCTGCCTGCCTTTCAACCCTGCCTTTCTTTCAACCCTCCCTTTCTTCCAACCCTCCCTCCCCCGCAGGACGGCCGCAAGCGTTGCACCAACCTGGGCCTGGCGTCGATGGGCTACCAGTGCATGAACAAGGACGAGACGCGCTGCTGCCTGAAGCCCGACGGGAAGGAGTGCAAGGATGTCGACTCCGAGAGTGAGGATGGCGTGGAGTGGGAGGGCCGCCGCAGGGCGCTGCTCCGCAAGCTGTTGCGCCAGTGAGCGCCGGCGCCGGGCCGGCAGCGCTGAGCCGGCAGTGCTGAGCCGGCCCGGCCCCCTGGTGCTAGCACTGGCAGCACACAGCCGTGCACAGCAGCCCCCTGGTCACGCCCGCCCGCCCCCGCCAATTCGCCCCTTTCCTATTCCTTCCCTTTTTTCTTTTTTCGCCTCACTTGCACCTCACTTGCACCTCCGCACACTCCCGCCGCAGCCGGTCGCTGCATAGCCAGGACTCTAGCCCCCCAGGATTAGCTCAGCTCAGTTGAGTTTGCAGGCAGGCAGCCCTAGATTCCACCCACCCAGCAAGCCTTTCATGCCCGGATTACACGTGGCCGGCCAAAGTATTCCTTGCGCCCGCCTGCCACTTGCATGCACGCGCACACCTCACGCTTCGCATCCTCTTCTGGCACCGGGCCCCCCCCCAATTGATGAGCCACCCCTACCCCCGCTACCCCCTCGTGCTGCAATCCTTACCTCGCCTCACCCTGCTGCTGCACCCGCATGGCGGCTACACGCTCAGCAAGCCTTGACCCTACTGCTGATGTGGACCGCCTGCCGGTGCCGAGCACCCCCCTGTGCCTACCCCTCTCCCCATGCTGCCCACCAACATGTTGCGACCCACGGTGCCCACACCCGCCGGCACCTCCCCCGCCATTTTTGTGCTGCGGCAACGGTCCTCTGTCCCCCTCCCCTGCTAGTCGCTCACACCCTTGCTACCCCCCTTTTCGTAAAGCGAGCACCACACGCCCCGCCGCATCCCCCCTCCTTCGCTTTTATGTTGCCCAGCGCGCACCCCTACCTTTCCCGAGCTTGTACTGCAAGCATGCAGCCTGCTTTTGGCCCTCCTGCCAGCCCTCTGTATTGGTATCACTGTAACCACTTGCTGGCTGCGCACCAGCAGCGACGGCATGGCAGCAAGGCGTGGGTGGCGGGCGGACCACTTGCTTGCTCGCTTGTCTGCTGCCGGGGGCAGAAAGGCTGTGGCAAGACTGTGGCTGCTGCCAGACCCTTTATACACCATTCAATAACCAACACGTTAAACAAACCTGTTTTTGCTGCTGGGGTGGGACCGTTGACAGGGCGCAAAGCAGCACCAGCGGCAGTACGCTGGCGGCGGCTGGCGGTACACACGAGCTGCATCGGCATTGAAGGCCCTCCGGTAACGCGCATCAATCCTCACAAGCATACACGATCCCAGTACCCGCGGCCACCCTCTGCCGCCTCAGCTGCATCTCGCATTCCGGTTAGAGACGCTTTGGCGCCCGCAGACTTCTGAAAACAATCTCGACTGGCGCGAAGTCTCTAACAAAGGTGTGCAGCGCCGCCACCACCGCCGGCCTCAGCTGCTCCCGCCGCCGCTGCCGCCCGCTGCCGGTGCCGCCACAACAGGCCCCCTGCCTCTGCCACTCCATCTCCTGCAGGGCCCAGACCCTCGCTTGCCATCCAATGGCTCCCAAGCGCAACCAGCGGCCAACAGGCCAGCGCAAGCTCCCCACGCTGAGCACGGGGCAGCACATGGGGGCGGGTTTCCTGGGCGAGAAGCTGGCGGCGGCACAGGCGGTGCCCCCCGACCTGCGCAGCCCCGAGGTGGCCGCATTCGTGGAGATCTCCCGCCTGCATGCACAGGTGGCGGAGCTGCGCGCGGCACGGGCTCCCCGCTCCTGGCGGGCCGCCCAGGCGCGCAGCACCCACATGGCACTGAAGGTGGTGCGGGCGCACTACCTGTCGCCCATGAGCATGCCGCTGGCCGCTGACGTGGCGCTCCTCAGCCACTTCTCGTCTGAGCTCATCGCCTTTGGGCGCTGCACCGGACCCGCCACTGCGGGCGCCAAGATCGGTGCGGCACTGGAGGAGGCAGGGTACGGCATGCCGGCGCTGCTCACGCTGGCGGCGGGGCTGCCCTTGCTGGAGCACCACGGCGGGGATGCAGGTGGGCGGGTGGGTGCACAGTACTGTACTGTGGTACTTTGCCTGTGGGAGTGTAAGTAAGAAGTCCAGCAGTTGTGGAGGGTGGCGGGAGCACAGCTGGCGGGTCTGCCCCTCTATAGCACGGCAGTGTGGGAGGTGGGCGGGCAGGGCGCAGGTGCAAAGCGGGCAAGGCGGGGAGGGCGGGCATGGGTGGGGGAGCGGGCAGATGCACAGCGGCTGGCTGCACGCAGACTTCACCTGCCAAGTTTATGCTGAATTCCCTCGTCGTCAATGATTCACCCGCCCTCCCTCCCACCTGCCTGCCCATGTGTTCCAGGCCTGCTGGCTGCATGCAGACCTCACGTCTGGCCTGGCTGCTGTAGTCCCTCATCACTCACTGCATCCGTACCCCCCTGCACCTGCACCCGCCTTGCTTCGCAGGCCTGCTTCATTAGTCACTCATCCCATACTGTGTTCACCTGCCCATGCATTGCCAGCTGCAGGCCTGCTGGCCATGCAGACGTCGGTGGTGGAGCGGCTGCTGCAGCCGGCGCAGGCGGAGCGGGGGCGCAGGGAGCTGGCAGAGCTCCACTCCCAGCTGCACCTCTTGGAGGGTCCCAGCAGCGGCGGCGGCGGTGCTGCCATCACCGCCATTGCCACCAATACCAACAGCAGCAGCAGCAGCAGCAGCAGCAGCAGCAGCGCTGCTACCGCCACCGCCACCGCCACCAAGAACACCAGCACCACCAGCAGCAGCAGCAACAGCCTGCTGCTAACGTATGAGCAGCTAGTCGCTGTTGTGCTTGAGAGGAGCTGGGAGCGCATCATGGACGTGCAGGAGATGTCGGGCGGCCTGCTGCACCCGCCGGGCCAGGCGGTGCGCGTGGCGGCCAGGTGCGGCGCGGGGCGTGGGGGGAAGCAACTGCTGTGGCGCCGTGGGGGGAATGCAACTGCTATGGCTGGAAGCAGGTGCCGCTTGGGTCTGCCACAGTGCGCAATCAAGCAGCCTCACCCACTCACATGTCACGTTGGCCGGCCGGCCCCATGAAGGCTCCTCCTTTCTAAACCCCATGCATGAGCAGCAAACAAACAACAGTTCAAATTCGAGGCATGCATCCAACTTATTATGGTCGATTATGTCCACTTCCATCCCACAGGCAGGTGGCCCAGCTGCTGCCGCAGCTCGCGCCCGACCAGCCCAGCATGCAGCGCACGGCGGTGCTGGCCGGCTGGAGCCTGCTCGCGTGGGAGGGGCGCGCCGCCGACGTGTCCATCTTTGCCACGGCGCTGCAACGGGCGGCGGAGCAGCGCAGCGCGTTCTGCGAGGGGGCGCTCGCGTTTGAGGGGGCAGGTAGGGGGAGAGTGTAGAGTAGGGGCGGGGCGGGGAGCCCGCCCTTCTGGAAAGGGCGGCGGGAGCGGGCCGGCCTCGTGTGGGCAGAGGGCTGACCTGCCTGCCCTGCCTGCTGGGCGGGCGGGCGGTTGTACACCAAGTTGGGGGGACGGCACGCCCCTGGGTGGAGCGAGCAGTGCGCTGCCGGTCTCGTTGCTGCGAGGCCACCCGTTTTGCCGGCCCGCAGACTGGAACGTCATGCCTTGCTTGCCGGTCCGCCACCTGTTGATTTGGGCGTAGCCAGGCCTGCCCGACGCTTCGCATGCTGCGCAGCTGTTGACCCGCCGGCCCACCCGCCCCGCCCCCGTAGTGTTTGCCATTGCGGAGGCCTACCAGGGGCATGCCCCCAGCGTGCCTCCCAGCACCGTGCTTGCGTGGTTGGATCGCGGGGTGGAGGCGCACCACCGGTGCCGAGAGCACCTGCCACACATCTGGTCAAACGAGCTCAAGAAGCGGCGGGACCAGGCGCTCACCATGCGTCCCTGGGTGGGTGGGAGGGGTCGGCATGAGGGCCGTGTGGCCTAATGCCTGGTGGCCTGATGTGTATTGCCTTGTGGCCTGAGATCTTGACAGGAGCTGGCCCGGGGGACGGGTATGCCATGTGCCTTTTCAGACGCCGCAGCTGGATGCACTGCCTGCCTGTCTGCATGCATTGCCTGCCTGCCTGCCTGCCTCGCTCCCTTGCCCCGCATCATGCCGCTGCCCTGCCTGCCCTGCCCACCCGGTGCCCCACCTACCCTCACGCACACGCTGTGATATGCCGCGCTGTGCCATGCTGTGCTGTGCTGTGTGCCGCAGGTCGAGATGGTGCACCAGCAGGGCGACCGCTGGCGGCCGCCGGCTGCCGGCGACGCCGTGCAGCTGAACTTCAACGAACTGCCGAGGCTGGACGGCCCAGAGGGCAGGCAGCTCGAGTGTGCGTGCTGCGGCCAGCTGGCAGTGCACCTGCGGCTGTGCGGCGGCTGCCGCAGTGTTCGGTACTGCAGGTGTGCCGGCTTTGGAGGCGGGGAGTGCCTGCCTGCCTGCACGGGGGCACATTGCGGCCTGTGGCGTCCTGCCTGCCTGCGCTGTGTGACAGGTGGCAGGTGGCAAGTGTACACAGTACACTGTGCCAGTGCTCAGCTGGCAGCTGGCAGCTGTGCCCCAGCAGAACGCAGCCGTCCTGACGCCTGCCTGCCCATTCCTGTGGCTTGCATGCAGTGAGGACTGCATGCGGCAGCACTGGCCAGCCCACAAAGAGGGCTGCAAGGCGGCCAGGCGGCGCAGCAGCGCGGCGGCAGGCGGGGCTGCATGACCAAATGTTGTCGGTGTGACCAAACTTGAATCGTGCAGCGTCATCGGGGTGCGGCTGCTTCACCATGTATGTTGCATCATGTATGTGTACCCGACTGTTGGCAACCCAGTTCAGACAAGCAGCGCACCTCGCTCTGCACGTGCCCAACATCTCACACGTGCTAGTGACCCTGTCTCCTGCCACTACTGTTCACCTTTGGCAAGAGCGCCAGCACCCTGCTGGCTGCGCCCCACACGCTGCTGCCTGGCCTTGGGGCCTTTGAGGGGTGCCCACGTGCAGTGGCAGCCATTACACTGACCAGTATGTGTAGTTACGAAACCCATGCATGTCCCCTAAATCGTGCAACAGCAACCCACTACAACATGTGGCACCGGCGCTGCTGACACCGTGGGCAGGCGCCCCAGGGAGGTGCTCAGGCGCGTGCCTCTGCCGCCTCGAGCCCCGCCTTTGAGGTGCCAGCGCAGCAGGTGCAGGCGAGGCCGCAGTCGCACTCGTTTTCGCAGCTGCAAGAAGAGAGAGGAAGGGGGAGCAGAGAAGGAGTTCCAGGGCGTTCAGTTTGGTGACTTCGCTTTTGTCAATGTGTGTGCGCATACGGTGCTGAGTTGGGCGGGCAAGCCGCGACAGAGAGCGATGCCATCAGCAACAGCATCAGCTGGCCATTGCCATTGGTGTCTGGAACCCACTGGATGCCACGCCACTGCCAGTGTGTTGGCTTACGTGCAACTCTCGCCCTTTTCGAAGGCAGAGCAGGGCACGCAGCGCTTGCCTGTGTGGGAGGGTGGGAGGGCAGCTGGCACAACACATCGAGCGCCGGGCAGCTGGGCAGGCAACTGGGGCAGGAGGCGCAGGTGCCCCTTGGAAGGACCTGCAGGCTTCGCCCTCAGCCAGAACCAAAGCCCAGCGCAGTGCATGGCCCGTCCAAGGCTCAGCACAGCCCCTGCCAGAGCCTGGCCGGGGCAGGCAGGTCTGGGGTGGGTGGGGTGCAGGAGCAGGTGGGGCTGGCAGGGGTTGGCAGCAGGGAGCCGCCCAGGCCGCCTAGGCCGCATACCTTTGGCTGAGGGGCAGCAGCCGCACTCGTCTTGCGGGCAGTCGCAGTGGTCAGCGCAGGTGCAGGTGCCCTTGCACTGAGGGCATTCGGCGTGCTTGCCCATGTTGGTGGGTGGGTGGAGCGCTTGAGTGCAGCGGCGGCACTGTAACGCAGTCCGAGGCTGGGAGGTGGATGTGCATCCGCTCTGCTGGCGCCCTGCTGGCGCTGCTGAAGGATTGAATCTCAACTCTGTATCCATCATAGAAAACCCAGTGACTCTGAAAGATAAGGGAAAAGGGTGCAGAACCGGGGCGGGATGGAGGAGGCGGACGGGGCCTCAGGAGGCCCACCGGCTGCAACCCGCCGGTGGCGCACATGTGGCGCTGTGCTGACCGGTGCAGCATGCGGCCCTGCAGGCACGAGAGGGCTGGCGGTGAGAACTCACTGTGATCTCAAACACTCTGCACTATCACCAGCGGCAGCTTGTCTACTGGCGTGATGCGCTCGACTGTGAATGAAAGCAGGCCGTGGCTGGTGGCTGGGGGGTGCCCAGCTGGCAGCGGGATGGGCGTGCTGTGCTGCTCCGCTTGCCACACACCTTGAATGAAGCTCTCCGGTTTCGGCTGCATCGACGAGTGCTCGGAGGCACCGGATGGTTGAACAAAACCGGGCTGCAAGGGAGGTGGTCAGATGCCCATGGGCACAGCGGTGCAGCGTCATGTGGAGACGCTTGACACAACGGGAGAAATGTGCAGGCATCAGGAGCTCTTGCTTAGCATCAATGCAATTTTTATCATTCCCGGACTTCTCCTGGCAGTGTTGTCCATCCCTCTTCTGTCCAGCAATGCAAAAGGGTCGGGCGGCTGCTGCCGCCGCTGCCCGCCACCCGGGCAGGTCCAGTGTGAGCACTGCATGAAGTCCAGTCTTAAGAGCCACTCGCCCCTATCGTCTCGCCCACGCTCGGAGAAGGGATTACGACCCCTTACGAGATGAACGACCTGCCAGTCGACGCGGCGGGCCTCATCGCCGCGTTTCTGCTTGACGAGCGGGACATCGCGGCTCTGGCTGCCACAAACAGTTTCTGGCACAACGTGATCAACGGCCCGGAAAGCGAGCCGTTTTGGGCGGCGCTTCTGGCCGCCCGCTTTGGTGCCTCCGCGGGCGGCGCTGGCGGGGGCGCCGCAGCAGGCGGCGCCGCTGGCCCCACTGCGCAGCCCCCCGCTGCCCGGGAGCGGTTCAGGCGCCTGGCCAGCCTCACGAGGCCGGTGTTTCAGATGGAGAAGGTCATCTGGCTCAATGGTATGTATCTGCAGGTGAGACCATCAACATGGGCAGCAGGAAGGGCCATGCAAGAGGGGAGAGCCAGGGGTCTTAATGTTAACAGGCCCTAAGATGGGGCACCTGCATGACTTGCTCTCAGCCTTTTTGCCGCTCATCCAGGCGCCCCCCGTGCCTGCGATGATCCCTGGCTTTCCATTCACCCTCCTGCCCTGTCTGTCCTCTGCACTCCTGCCCGTTGTAGGCGGTGCCCGAGCCCGGCAGCACCTTTGGGCAGGCGGTCCAGCTGAACAGCGTGTGCTGGCTGGAAGTAGGGGGGCGCGTTCCCGGCGTGCTGCCCGGCCGCTACCGCGCCACCTGGCGCTGCCGTCTGCGGGTGGGTGCGGGCGTGAGTTTGCGATGGCCTGTTTGGCAGTCAGGCTTGAGCTGTGCAGTAGTGAAGAGGTCTGCTTTATCTTGGCCGCCAAGAGAATGTGGTGCCGGCAGCAATACACGCTGGGACGCCCGCCCCCTGCACCTGCATGCCGGTCCCACGCCCGTCTGGAGAGCAAGTTTGGCACCTGTTGCTCCACGGAGGTTACATACTGACGCGAATGTTCCGCAATATTTCCCCTTGCCTTGCAGCCCAACTTCTACCTGGACCAGGCGATGCTGATTGCGAGGCAGGAGGAGCCTGAGGCTCCCGGGGGCGAGGGCGAGGGCGGGGGTGGGGATGCGGCAGCGCAGGCGCACCCGCATGTGCCTGCGCCTGCGCCTGCAGCAGCCGTGAGGGAGGTGACACACGACAGCCTGCTCTCTATCCACCAACGGGTGAGTGGGGGGGTGGGCGGGTGGGGGGGGCGCGGGCGTGGATGGGTGCCGATGGGTGGGTGCAGAGGAGCGAGGTGCGCACGTTGAGGGGCGGGGAGGCGGGTGGGGTGCAAGGCGCGGCTGGACCTCTGGAGGCAGGATGCTTGCGTTGGCCAGCGCAGCTGCCATCATGCCAGCCTTTGCTTGGGGCGCTTGCTGTGCTGTGCTGTGCTGTACTGTGCTGTGAACCTCTTTCTTCGGTAGGCCCACACGCGGCCAGTGCCCCGGGTACCAGCTGCGCTATGCTCTGCTGTTCTTCTGCCTGCCTGCTTGTAGGACCGCGCGCCTGCCTTGCTACCCTCGTGCCTGCCTGCTTGCCCACCTCTTCACCCGCCTGCCTGCCTGCCTGCCTGCCCTCCATTCCTGCCCAATCTCAAAGGCCACAACTGAACTGAAACTTTGTCACCGTTGCAAATGCATCTCTATTAAATCAGTTTACTCTGCTCAATCCTGCAGGTGGGCGAGGACTGGTTTGAGCTGGAGGGGCCCGCTTTTGAGGTGCACCGCCCCTGCAGCGTGTGGCTGGAGATTCGTGGCAGCTCGGGTGAGGCGACAGCCCACCCCCCCTACTGCTGCAGCCGGGGCCGGCAGTGGCACTGCCGCTGTGGGCGGCGGTTGTCCTGCTGTGCTGCTGGCGCCTCAAACGGGCCTTGTGGCAAGGGGGCACTCACTTACCGTGTGGCTTTGTGCCTTTCTCAAGCATCTGCTGGGTAAGCATTCATCTGCCATGCATACACCCCTCCCTGCCCTGCCGCTCCCGTCTCAATCCCTCACTGGCACCAGGCGCCTGGAAGCGAGGCATTGTGTTCGACACGGCACGCCTCCGCCACCTCCCACCCGAGGCACAAGCACCAGAGGCACATGTGCCGGAGCCACCAGCAGCGCAGGATGCAGCGCCGGCAGCAGCGACAGGGGTGCCCGCGCCGGTGCCAGCGGCGAGGCAGGGCCTGCGAGGCCTGGTGCAGAAAGTCTGGGCCGCGGCGGTGCGGAGGCCCGGTGGCGGGCGGTGAGGCGTGGGCGGCGCTGGCGCTAAAGTTTCCCTGCCTGCAATGGCTGTAATCTGAAACAAATCTAGATGCAATTTATTACCTGCTAAATCTCAATTGACAGGCAGCTGGGCTCATCTGCACAGCCAAGGAGGGAGAGAGCGGGCAGGCCACACCGCTCAGCTGACTGGTTAGGCGGCGCTGACGGGGCGGCGGCAGCGGCAGAAGTGAAAGCCCACCTTTAGGGCCACAAACCGCTGTCTTGGTGTCGCTGCAGCAAGCTGTTATGTCGAGGGCCGGCGGGCTGCGCCGCCGCCACCTGTGGCGCCGCCTGGCCGCTGGCTACTCAAGCCAGGCCGCTCGGGTCGCCTTGGATGACTCGTTGCGGCAGCGAAGTGAGCAGCGCGCTGAATGAAGAACTAGTCGCACCTCGTCGCGCCGCGGGGCAGCGAACGCAAACCCTACTCCTGCCGCCGCTGCGGTCCTGCCTTTGGCCGGTTGCCACCAGGCCGCATGCCGCAGTGCTCACGCTCAGCTGGCCCTCTCCTACGCCCTCTGCAGTCTTTGCTCCCACCATCCTGGCGCCGAGAGAGGAGCCTGCCCTGTCCTATGTCCGTGGCCGCACCGACAGGCCCCTGCTCAACATGACGCTTGGTGGGCGGGCGGGGAGGCACGCTCAGGGATGATGGCATCGTGGTGGTGGGGGAGGGCTGCCAGCCAAGCCGCGCATTTGAAGAGTCGCTGGCAACATTCTTGCTTGGAACAATGCATAACATGGCAAGCTGTTGACACAGCGCAGCCTGGCTGACCGCCCGTGGCCCCCTCCCGACCACCTGCCTGCCCGCGGGTCCTTCCCCCTTGCGCCCACGCCCATGCCCCTTCCACTTCCCTGCCTGCCTGCATCCCTGCTCGTGTCCCCTTCCATTTACCTGCCTGCCTGCATCCCTGCTCATGTCCTCTTCCACTCCCCTGCCTGCCTGCCTGCCTGCCTGCCTGCCTGCCTGCCTGCCTGCCTGCCCATCTGCACATCCCGCCATCCTCCCTTCCCTCCCCCAGGCACTCTGCTGGAACGGGCAGCCTACACCTATTCTGACCGGGAAGCGGTGGTCAGCTGCCAGCAGGGCGTGCGGCTGACCTACTCGGAACTGCTGCGCCAGGCTGACGCAACCGCACGCGGGCTGCTGGCGCTGGGGGTGCAGGTGCTCTGGGCTGCCTTGACATGGGGGTATGCAGGCTGTGGGGGGCTGTCTGTTGCCAGTGCAAGCGGCCTGCTGGCGCTGGGGGGCAGGTGTGTGGTTGGGGGCATTGCTAGCTGACAGAGATGGGGGCTACTGCTGCCGCCGGGGGCGCAGGCGTACGGGTTGCTGGCACTGGGGGGTGCAGGCATCACTGGACTACTTTCTGGCTGGGAGGAGCAGGCGTGTGGCCCTGTGATAAGCAGCGACGCCGGGCCGCAGCGAGGTGTGAGTTTGCTATGCTATGCCTGCGGTGCCCCTTGGTGCACGCGCTGCAGCCAGCGATGAGCCTGCCCCTGGTCCCTACTCCACCCTAGCCACTTGCCGCGCACGCTTCCCTCCACCTTGCCCTCTGCAGCGCCGGGACAGAGTCGGCGTGTGGGCACCGAACTGCGCTGAGTGGACCGTGCTGCAGTACGCCGCTGCCCGGGTGAGGGGCGGCCTGGGCAAGCAAGAGAGGCAGCAGACTGGCGGCTCTTGACTAGCACACTGCACAAAACCAGGGGGCGTTCGTGTGTATGCTGCGCGTTTACGCTGATGATGTGCTTTCCTGTTGCGCCTGTCCACGCCGTGCCGTGCCACGCCATGCTGTGCTGTGCTGTGCAGGTGGGTGCCATTCTGGTCAACCTGAACCCCTCGCTCAAGGCGGCAGGTGCGCTGGGCAGGCAGCGAGCGACCACTGCAGGCATTTCGCAGTCAGAGGCCCCCTTCCCATCCCGTTCAGCCCCGGCGCCACCTGCCTTCTTCCTGCTTCAGTCAGCTCTGAGGCGCACGCTATCCAGACTGCCGCCTGCCGTGCCCCTGCCCGGTCACCTGCCTGCCCTGCACCTAGGTTGTGTGTGCCTTTTTCCCCACTCTCATGATGTCACCCTCTGTCGCCCCTTCTCTTGCAGAGCTGGCATATTCGCTGAACAGGGCGGGGGTGTCTGCCCTGGTGCTGGCCCCCGAGCTGAGGGGCACCTCGTTTGTGGACCTGCTGGAAAGCATAAGGTGGGGGGGTGGGGCGGGGGCGAGTGCGGGACGATGTGGACGCCGGTAGGGCACCTCTTTGAGGGGTGGGGCTGGGGCGAGTGCGGGACTAGGTGGACGCCGGTGGGGCAGCACTTTTGTTGACCTGCTGGGAAGCATCATGTGGGGGGTGGGGCCGGGGTGCAGGTGCTGGTGTGGAAGGATGCACGTGTTGTGGGAGGGCGCAGGTGTGGGGTGACGTGGATGAGCGCCTCGCTTGCAGACTGCCACTGCACTTTTAGATGGCTATTGCCCTTGCATAGTCTCCAGCGGTGGCGTCCTGGTCAGCGTGGCATGCAGCATGTGCTCGTGCCCTCGCTCCCTCACCCCGCATCCCACGCTGCCTCGCCGCCCCACGGGTGCCCCCTCCTCTCCTTGGCCAGGCCCCAGACCCCCCAGCTGCGGCACCGCATCGTGCTGGGGCCTGAAGCCCCCGACCGTGCGCTGGGCATGCTGGGCTGGTACGACCTCATGTGGGCTGGGGAGGGGTCCCGCCTGGGCCCCGAGCTCAGGCGGCGGCACATGGACCTGCGGCCGGGGGAGCCAGCCAACATACAGTTCACGTCGGGTAAAGAGCAGGGAGTGCGCCATTTCCTGCTCCTCTGTCATGGACGTCCTTGCCTCCTGCCCATTCATAGTCGGGCCCGCATCTCGATCCTGTTGACCACTGCACCTACCTGCCTGTTCGTTTGCGGACCCTCCCGCTCGCTCGCGGCTGGCCTCCTCGCTGGCCCGCCTGCCGCCTGCCTGCCCGCCTTCTGCCCGCTGCCCTTGCCCGACCGTGCCTGGATGCAGAAGAGCGCATCCGCCCACCCTCCTGCTAGCCCCATTGTGCTCATCCGCCCGCTGGCCGCCCGCCCCCCTCAGGGGTCCAGTGACCTATCCATGCTTTCCTGAATCTGCCCGCCTCTCCCGCCTGCCCCTCTCCTGCCCCTCCCCAGGCACCACCGGCTTCCCCAAGGCCGCCACCCTGTCCCACAGAGGCCTGGTCAACAACGCTCACTCGGTGGGCTCCTCCTGCCACTATGGCGAGCACGACAGGTGGGTGCGGGCAAGCGCGGCGTGGGCAGGCAGGGGTTATGGGTGGTGATGATGTGCTGTGCGGAAGCCGTGCTGTGTCAGCAGCTGGTGGGGATGGCCAGGGGGTGGCTTGGTACTGCGTAGGCGCCTCCTGCCTCTACAGTGTGCAGGACAGGTGGCGGGGCCGGGACATGCTGCTGGCAGCAGCATGCCTGCTGCCATCACACCAATCATTGCAGGTGTGAGCACCCGCTAGCACCACCAGCACCTCAGGAGCGCAGTACCAGGCATGGCAGCCGCCTCACAGCCGTCCTGCCCGGCTTACACTGCCTTGCCTGCAGGGTGTGCATACCGGTCCCACTGTTTCACTGCTTTGGCTCGGTCATGGGCAACCTGGCCTGCGCTGTGCATGGCGCCACGGCGGTGTACCCCTCAGGTGGGGCTGTGATGGGACGCCCCTGACCTGCGCTGTGCGCTGTGCCTGCTGTGTGTGCCACGGCAGGGTGCCCCTCACGCGTGGGCGGCTGGGGCAGGGCTGTGGGCAGGTGCGGGAAGCGAAACGTGCAGGGCCGGCGCAACCGGGCTGGCTGGTAGGCCGCTTGCCTCGGCGGTTACCGCCCCGCCCTCCTTCCCCTCCACACCTCGACCTCTCCCAGCTCCCCTTGACGTCTCTTACACTAGGGACCCCCCTCAACCTGCCGTCCTTCTTACGCGCTGCCTGTCCCGCCCGCCCGCAGACTGCTTTGACGCGGGCGCCACACTGGGGGCTGTGGAGCAGGAGCGGTGCACCTCTCTATACGGGGTCCCCACAATGTTTATAAAGCAGCTGGAGCACCCAGAGTGAGTGAGGGAGGGAGGAGGGGAGGGGAGCGGGCACCCATGTTGGGAGTGGGGGAGCTGCGAGTTACCTGACCGGGGGGCTGCAGTTTGTGCAGGGCGGTGCTCTCGCTGGTGTTTCACTTTTCATCTCGCCCTCACTCACTCCGCATGAACAGTCATGTCCTGCTTGCCTGCCTGCATGCTCCGTCGTTTTGCCTCGTGTGCCTGCCCCAACGTTGTGCCTCACGTGCCCGCCTGCCCGCCTGCTCTTCTCACACTGATTCTGTGATCGCCTTCTGTGCAGCTTCCGGCGGTACAACCTGTCCACCCTGCGTACCGGCATCATGGCGGGCGCACCCTGCCCCGCGCCGCTCATGCAGCGGGTGCAGACGGGTGAGCCGGGCGGTCTGGTCCAGGAGCGTGG
Source organism: Micractinium sp. NFX-FRZ (assembly GCA_029339195.1). Classification (NCBI taxonomy): domain Eukaryota; kingdom Viridiplantae; phylum Chlorophyta; class Trebouxiophyceae; order Chlorellales; family Chlorellaceae; genus Micractinium; species Micractinium sp. NFX-FRZ. Next base: position 11,913 of record JAPTJF010000062.1, on the reverse strand, counting down.
AGACGTGCAGGTTTTCTCTCTTCTAGCATAGGGATTTTGGCACAGTGCCGGCGGCCCCAGCACGCATTGCCTGCTCTCTCCGCTGTCTGGGGCCACGTGCAGGTGTCTTGTCTAGAGCTCACCTGCCCACCCACACGCTCACCCCTGCCCCCCGCCACTGTGATTGGTACCGCCCGCCCCCCTGGCGCTCTCCTGGCGCCACTCCTCCTGCCGCCGCCAGATATGCACATGCGGGACGTTACCATTTGCTACGGCATGACCGAGACGTCGCCCGTCTCCTTCCAGACCAGCACAGACGGTGGGTGCGCTGCGCGTGCACTTGCTGGCGCGCACGACAGCTGTAAAATTGCATGACGACATGATTGGAGCACTTGGCCCACCGTGCCGCCAATTGCGCGCACCATCTCCGCATCTCGCTTGCCTGCCGCCTTCCCACGTGGCTGGCCACCTGCCTGCCTGTGCCGCCCAGGCGCGTGCTCCCCAAGCGACACACCAACCTACCTACCCACTCGTTATCTCTGTGAACAGACCCTGCGGAGCGGCGTGTGTCCACTGTGGGCCGCATCCAGCCACACCTGGAGGCACGCGTGGCCGACCCGCACACTGGGCGCACGCTGCCCCGCGGCCAGGTGGGGCATGCTGGCACCGTGCCGAGCGTACTGGGTGTGCTGGGTGCGGCATTGCAGTGTTTTTGCCATGCAGCTGCCTCCTCGCAACGACCGCACCGTCGGCCCTCCTGCCGCTGGCATGACCTCGCGTTGCATCATGCCACAGCCATGCTCACAAAACGCTCGCCACTCTCCCTCACCTCCTCCCCACCCTCCCCTCACCTATACCCCTGCCGACGCACCCCACTCCACCCCACTGGTACCCACCTGCCAGGTGGGCGAGCTCTGTGTGCGAGGGTACAGTGTGCAACTGGGTTACTGGGGGGACCCAGCGGCCACCGCCAGCGCCATTGACGAGGTGAGGTGGGGTGGGGTGGGGCCCAGGTGGGGGGGGGCTTTGCGTGTGGGAATCTGCGGGCCCTGGGACCTGTGGCGCTCGTAACGCATTGACGAGTGAGGCGGGGCTGGGAGGCGAGCTGGTGAATGCACTAGCTGACGTTGAGTTCTGTAGACAACACCCCTCTTCCGCCGCTGCTGCTCCCATTTGCTAACACAGGACCGCTGGATGCGCACGGGCGACTTGGCGGTGCTAGACAGCCGCGGCTACTGCAGCGTGGTGGGGCGCATCAAGGACATGGTCATCCGGGGGGGAGAGAACGTATACCCGGTGAGGGGGTGTTGTGGGGGTGTACTGCGTTGAGCCAAGTGGCTGGCTGCACTGTGGGCCTGCGTTCATGTTGGCTGCCGTGCAAGCTGGGTGGGGAGGCGGTACACCACGGAGGAAAGCACGAGTCTCTGGTGGGGTGCAGGTAGCAGGAAGGGCGGGATGTGCATCCTGTTTTTGGCATTCTGGATGACAGGCATGTGTGTGAAGCTGGCGAGGGAGGAGGGCACATGTGGAGACACACGTGCCTGTGTGAGCGCCGCCGCTCTGCCCACCCGGGCACCCTGTTGCATATGCCCGTGCCACTGCAGCGTGAAATGGAGGAGTTTTTGCACCGGCACCCGGCAGTGGCGGAGGTTCAGGTGGGCGATTGCTGAGGCGGGGGGCGGCAGTAGTGCACGGGCACGAAGACTCCGTGTCTACGTGTCAACCAAGCTTGGCGGAGGCGCATTGTAGCGCGCCAGGGATGGGTCTGTTTCACTCCGTCAGTGTAACCACCTGCCGGCCACCTGCCTCCTTCCTTCCCACCGGCTCCCCGCCTCGTGCACCGCTGCTGCCTGGTGTCCCCCTGCATCCATCCGCAGGTGTTTGGCGTGCCCGACCCCAAGTGGGGGGAGGAGCTGTGCGCCTGGGTCCTCCTCAGGTGGGCAGCGTGGGCAGAGGCTGCCCTGTAAGGATACCTTGCCACCCCAGCGTGTGCGGCCTGCACTGCACTGTTGAGCTCGCCACCTGCCCCGGGAGTGCTGTGCTGGTCAATCGGTGTAGGGGACACTAGGTCGGCTCGCCCCTCATTGCTGCAAGGACCATGTGCTGCCTGCCTTGTGCTCCCCCGCAGGGAGGGGCAGCGGCACGTGGGCAGCGAGGAGCTGCGGGCCTGGTGCAGGGGGCGCATTGCGGGCTTCAAGATACCACGCTACTGGAAGGTGGGGGCAGGGGCGGGCGAGGCAAGGGCCGCTGGTGGGGGCATGCTGGCAGAGCGCAGTGCGGAACGGCGCCGCACGTTGGCAGAGGGGATCGGGCGCCTCGACGGCAGCCGCTCCTCTGGATGTGCAGCAGCGTGGCTGGGGGTGCCTGCAATCCTCCCTCACTGTCCACTCTCTCCCTCTCTCTTCGACCCTATCCCACAGATGGTTGATTCCTTCCCCACCACCACCAGCGGCAAGCCACAGGTGAGAGCCCCCGTGCCCACCCGCCCTGTCACACCCCGTGGGCAGCGGGCAGCTACCAGCGCATGCAGCTGCCAACACACAACAGCGGGCAGGGGACACCTGCAGCCCTTGGGCTCCCTGAGCCGTGGGACCCTGCACAGCTGATGTCACATCCGCAAAGGAAGCTTGCATATGGCACCGACCCACCCCCTTTGCTGCCCCGCTGCCGCAGAAGTTCAAGATGCGGGAGGCGGCGATCGCGGAGCTGGGGTTGCAGGCAGCCGTGCTTTAGTGTGCTCCTTCCTTTCTCTAGTAATGGATATGTAACTCACTCTTGGGCAGCTTCTGTGGCAGTGTGGGCGACAAAAGTGGCACCAGGGGAGGGGAGCGGGCATCCTGGCGCCGCCAGGTAGAGGCAACCACACTGCTGCTGGTTTTGACAGCTGGGGGGTGCACAGAGACAGCTGCCCATGGCAGGGTGCTGCCCGCCATCAAGCAGAACACGCCCAGCAGAGGCAGGCAAACAGACCAGCAGCAGGAGGCGGCGAAGCAGCGGTGTGCGTTCCGGGAGGGGTGGTGTTAAAAAACACCAAGTGCTGTTGGGGGGTGGGAGAGAGAGAGCTGGGTCACGCCGCCGCTGCCCAGGCAGCCGCCGCTTACGCGCGCGCGCTCGCTCGCTCGCCCGAGTGCAGGCGGCCGGCTGGGGCGGCATGCTGTGCAGCTGCACCTCCTTTCTGTGCTGCCCTGCCTCCGCCCCTTGCCTGCTGTGCCTCGTGAGCAAGCAGGGTGCAAGGAGCGCACAGCACCAGGCCTACAGCAGAAGAGCAACTGACGCACAGCAGGCGCGAGCCACGGCAGCAGCTGGCTGACCGCAGGGCAAGAGAGGGAACAGGCACGCATGAGGGGAGGCCAGCAGGCGCGCCCCCACCCAAGCTTGGGCACAGGCAGCCACCCAAGAGGAGCACCCAACCAGCAATGAGCATGCAACGTGCAAAGTGTGTGTGCTTCCAGGGAGGGGGTGGTGTTGAATAACACCAGTTGTTTTGGGGGTTGTGGAGGGGCAGGCGGCCGGGGGCTCCGACGCTCAGGCAGAGGTGAACTTGGTGACGGCCTTGGTGCCCTCGCTCACAGCGTGCTTGGCCAGCTCGCCGGGCAGCACCAGGCGCACGGCGGTCTGGATCTCGCGGGAGGTCAGGGTGGGCTTCTTGTTCACGCGGCTCAGCTGGGCGGCGGCGGCGGCGATCTTCTCAAACTGGTCCACGATGAACGAGTTGAGGATGGCCATGGACTTGGAGGAGATGCCGGTGTCGGGGTGCACCTGCTTGAGGACCTTGAAGATGTAGAGCGTGTAGATCTCGGTGGTCGCCGTATCATTAAAAATCTTCTTGTCGCCCTTGGCGGCGGCGGGCTTGGCCTCCTTCTTGGCGGGGGCGGCCTTCTTGGCGGGGGGAGCCATGGCTGCTGGGTGGTAGCTGTGGGGTTGGGGGGTGCAGATGGAGAGTGGTGAGAACACAGCGGAGAAGAAGGCTCTTGTAGTCCCCTGCGAGCGGCGGCAGGACGGCGGCGGCAGCGGGCCAACGAGAGGGGAGGAATGCAGGGGGCCCGGATGGGCGCCGGCGCTCACCCATCCGGGTGCCCGCCAGTTCTGGTCTCTGGCTGGCCGAGCTGCTGCCGCCGTCTGCCGCTTCTCTCTCCGCTCCTCTCTCGCTTACAAAAGCCTCCCGAAGCGCCATTCCTGGCATTCTCAACCCACCGACCACCTCTTTCCCCCCAACCATCCCGCAACCATGTCTGGCCGTGGCAAGGGCAAGACCGCCGGCAAGAAGGCCGTGAGCAAGTCCTCCAAGGCGGGTCTGCAGTTCCCCGTGGGCCGCATCGCCCGCTACCTGAAGAAGGGGCGCTACGCTGAGCGCATCGGTGCCGGCGCGCCCGTCTACCTGGCGGCGGTGCTGGAGTACCTGGCCGCCGAGGTGCTGGAGCTGGCGGGCAACGCCGCCCGCGACAACAAGAAGACCCGCATCATCCCCCGCCACATCCAGCTGGCGGTGCGCAACGACGAGGAGCTGTCCAAGCTGCTGGCGGGCGTGACCATCGCCGAGGGCGGCGTGCTGCCCAACATCCACTCCGTGCTGCTGCCCAAGAAGACCGGCAAGAAGGCCGAGGCCTAAGCTTGCTCCGTCCTGGGCGGCTTCTCCCTTCACCCAAACCAACTGGTGTTATTCAACACCACCCCTCTGTCTTGGAAAGAACGCCCGCGCCTGCCGCTGCTTGGGTGCCTGCCTGTGCATCTGCACGCCTGTTGTTGCTTGTGGAAGCCCGCTGCCCTCCCCTGCCTGGTGGTTTGTCTGCCTCTGCCCGGCCCTGGGGCACAGTTGCTGTGTGCAGTTGAATGGTGGTGGCGGGCGGGAGCGTTGTTCGGAGTGCGGCAATAACAACTCGGCTGCTTGCATTTCCTTTGTGGCCGCCCAGCTCCCTGCGCCCTACACGACCACCCTGCCCGCCTCCACGCTCTGCTTGATCACGGCAATTGCCTTGGAGGGGGCCAGGCCCTTGGGGCAGACTGCAGCGGGGCAGCAGCCAGCACAGGCCGGGCAGGCGGTCAGGCTGCAGCTGGCCAGCCAGCTACCGCCCACAAGCGGAGCGCTGCCGTGGCAACGGTGGCGCAAGAGAGTGCAACACGGCCACGCCAGCAGGGCACACCACTGCTGGGGCACCACTCCTTCCCACAACGATAGGCAGCACAGCACGACTGGTGGGCGAACCGCCCGGCCTTCCCCAGCTGCCCGGCAGCCCCGCGCACGCCCACCAAAGGTGCAGTTGCCGATGGTCTTGCAGCGCCACAGCTTGGTCTGGTCGTTCACAAACGCCAGCCGCTCCTCCTTTGCGTCGTCGCGGCTGTCCGCCAGCCACCTGCCAGCAGGGGAGGGGAAGGGGCACATGTGGGCCACTGTGTTTGCATCCACCCGCCGGCGCAGGCAGGCAGGCAGGCGGGTGGGTGGGGAGCAGGCGGCCGGGGAGCAGACGGGTGGGCAGGCGGGCAGACGGGCGGGCGGTTGAGGAGCGCACGGGTGGGCAGGCAGACGGGCGGTGGGTGAGCGGGCACACGGGTGGGCAGGCAGGCCCCAAGGCTGACCTGCTGCTGACGCACCCCTCAGCCGTCCAGGCAGCACAGCACAGCGCAGCGCTGCCGTACAAAGCACCTGCAGCAGCTGGCAGCTCCTCGGCATGCAGCGGCGTGTGTATGTGCATCCCACCACCCTCGTCCCCCCCAGCTCCCCAGGCCAGCCTATACACACCTGTACACATGCAGCAGCGCCGTTGGTCCCAAGTACTTGTCTCCGTTCCACCAATAGGAGGGGCAGCCGGCGGAGCAGCAGGCGCACCTGCAGCAGGGGGTTGTGCCGAAGGCGTGGCAGGCGGGTGGGCAGGCGAGTTGAATGTTTGAGTGGCTGAATGTGATGGCCGGCAGCCAGCAACCAAAAGTGGCTGCTGCGCTCCAGGGTGGGCCTGCAAGGTGGTGCATGCCTATTGCTGGCGGGCAGGTGGTGGCAGGGCGGCGGAGCAAGGCCGGCGGCTTGCCGCCGTGGGGCGCGCCAGAAGCAGGCGGGTGAAGAAAGCAAGAATGCAGCAGGGGACCAACGGAAAGGGGAGGAAACATTAAAGAGTGAGAAACTCCAGCAATGCAACAAGGTGGCTCACATGTAGCGATCAAACAGCCTGGCCAGCCTGGCATGCTCACAAATGTGGTGCAGGTGCATGCAGTGAGACGGTGTGGGAGGGGCAGCGAGGAGGCAGCGAATGGGGCAGCGAGGGAGCGCACAGGATGCACTCGTACAGGCGGTCCAGCCTGGCACGCTCCTCCTTGGACTGCAGGTACTCCTTGGCGCCCCTGCAAGCGCACGCCGGATTGAGACAGACAGGGGGAAGGAGAGGCACGTGAGTTGAAAGGGAGCACTGGGCCTGCCGGGAGCTCCACTTGTTGTGCGGTGGATGCAGTCGGTGCTGCCGTGGAGCAACCCAATGCTAGCTGGCAATGCATCAGTGCCTGCCTAGCCTGATGCCAGCATCACTCCACGCGCAGCACAGCTTGGGTCCCTAACTCCCCGGCACTCGCCCAGCTGGCTTAGCCAAAAGCCGCAATGGCAGGACGGCAGGCAAGGAGGGGCAGGAGCCGGGCAACGGCGGTGCAGCACAGGGTTGGTCCAGGCCGGCATGCAGCAAGGCGGGTCAATGCAGGGAGGCACGGCGGTGCAGGGGGGTGGGCTCACGGCGGGGGCTTGGAGGCCTGCAGGTACGGCTTGACGGCCTTGTACTGCAGGGGGCGATAAGCAGGGCACTGTGAAGGGAACGTGAGTTGGTTGTGGATGGGTGTGGTCAAGACCTGCAGGCCACCCACCAGCACTACTGTCCCGCTCCATGCACCCAACTCCGCCACCCCTGAACTCTCCCCTCGGCATCCAACCATCAAACCCCAGCAAGCGGCAGGCAGCAGCAGGCAGCGACGAGACGGCAAGCCACAGGCAAGCAGGCAGGCAGGCAGGGCAGGGCAGGCGGGCAGGGCAGGGCAGGGCAGGCGGGCAGGCAGCCAGCCAGGCCAGCCAGGCAGGCCCAGGGGCTGGCAGGCGGGGCGGGCAGGGCTCCTGTGAGGTGAGGCGCTGCTCCCCAGCAAGTGTGCAAGCGAGGGCCGATGCGATGCGATGTGAGGCAGGACGGGGCTCCATGCACGTGCACGCTGAGCGGGGCATGAGAGCCGGCTCGCTCCTTGGAGGGCCCACCTGGGCGTAGAAGTTGGAGAGGTCGACCACTAAGTCCTTGACGACGTACATGCCGGGCAAGGGGGCCAAGCGCGAGGCCTTGCGCGGGTCGCGGTCCACCTGGCAGCGGGGGCGGGAGGGGCGGGCAGCCGGCCTCCTTTGGGTTTGAACGACGTGTAAAGGATGGCGGGCGGGGGTTAGTGGCGGCGGGGGTGGCCGGCCGGTTCACTCCGCTGTTGGGTCACTCTAAAGGAGGGGAGGGGCCAAAGCTTGCCCGCCCTCGCGAGCTGTGCTTGCTTGAGGGGGGGCAGCACTAGCGGTGCAAGGCAGGGCAGTACAGCGCATGCTGCCACCCACCAGTCCCTAGGACAGCGCCCCCACCCTGACGGGGGAATCCAACAGACGGCCACCCAATCAGTTAACCTTAAAACACACAGACGTGGCCACCTTTGTGAGGCAGGCCAGCCCGTTTGTGCCGTCGATGTTCATGGCGCACGACCCGCAGATGCCCTCGCGGCAGGAACGGTGCAGGCTCAACGTCTGGTCCTGCTCGTCCTTGATCTTCAGCAGCACGTCCAGCATCATGGGGCCGCAGCTGTGGGGGGGAAAGGCGGGAGGAGGGAAAACGGAGTGGTTGAAACGGTGGGCGGCGTGCAGGCTCAGCAGCTGGTCCTGCTCAAATCTGGGGTCAAGCAAGCACGTCCAGCATCATGGGCCGCAGCTGCGGGACAGAGCTTGAGAGGGTGAGCGGCGGGAGTTTTCCGATGACACCAAGGGCGTCAGGGCAGGCACGGGGGTGCAGCGTGCGCCTCCTGGCAGGTGCCAGGCAGCGCCCAGCAGCCGGCCTAGCTGTCGTCGGTCTTCTGCCCAACGAGCAAGCCAGCGGCTTCACTCACTGCTGCGCCCGCCTAACGGCAGCCGCAGTGTCAGAGGCAGGCGGTGAGAGGGACTGCCACACCTCAAGGGCAGAGCACAGGACAGCCAATCAATCATTCATGCAGGGACACTTGGGGGTGCACGGCAGCGGGAGCAGTGTGATGAGCGCCTCCCCCAACCCTACCGTGCTTGCGCGGCTACTTGTGCCTGCACCTCCCTCCCTGCTGTGCCCACCCAGCTCACCTGTTCAGGTCAATTTGGTAGGTCTGGTAGTGGGGCCTCTCGGGCTTCTCGGGGCTCCACCTGTACACACCATCAACCAGCAAACCATATCATGGCAATCTAGCTTAGTGCTGTCTGCAGTGTCAGGCACACGCACCTGTACACCAGCACCTCCTTCCTCAGCGGCGCCGCTGGCTCGGCCTGCCCGCCGCCCGCGCCGGAGGCGGCAGCGGCAGACGCCACAGCGTGCGCCAGTGGGGCGGCTGCGCCGACGGCCCAGGCCTGGCCAAGGGCCAGCAGGCGTGACTGGAGGTGCAGGAGGCCCAGCCGAGGCTGAGCCGAGAGCATGGTGCAAACGGCACGCTTCGAAAAGGCGCACTTGTTGTCCGGGTAACTTTCTTCTTCCGCTCCCTGCTTTCTGGTGCCCTCTTCCGCACTGCTGCCCCTCGTTTTGGCCTGGTCAATGCACCACCGGCTGGCCTCCGCATCTCATGAAGGGCCCCGTGGGTCAAGTTTTTGTGCCCCCCGCCAGCATCAAGCAAGTTGCCGCAGCCTCTGCCAAACCCACACTAGGGTTCCGTCAGCTCCATAACAGAAGTTGAAGGATTGGCGGCAGCTGCTGCAGCAGCAGCGGGACAGGGTGACACTGCCAGCTGGGGAGCTGAGCAGGCACCCGTTTGCCGACTGCCCTCAGGGCAGGTATGCAGGGTACACAGAGTACAATGCACAGCGCATCCAGTGGCTGCAATACAGCCCAACATCTCATGCCGCGTAGCACGCTGTGCAACTGACTGGGAAGACGGATCAATCACAGGGAAGCAAGCAAGTGGCAGCACAGGTATGGAGGTGGGGCAGGGGGCAGGGCAGCCAGGGCAGGGCAGGGGGGCCAGCGGTATCCAGGGAGCTAAGACGAACGGGTAATCAAACACACTGGGACGCTAAGGTGTTGTTACCCAAGCAGGCTGCACAGGAGCTGTGTGGCAGCCTCGGAAGCAGACAAAGAGTGCATGCATGTTGCTTGCTGGCCTAGGAGCATCGCGCCCTCAGGCCGGCCGGCACTCCCGCTTGTGCACCCTCCAGTGCTGGTGCTGGCACTCGGTGCTGCAGCAGGGGTGGCAGAGAGGGACGAGTGGTGACTCAAGAGCACGACTCAGCCCAGCAGCGCAGCAGCCAAGCCAGCGGGCGAGAGAGAGATGCACCCAGCCGCCGCCCGCTCACCTGCAGTACTGCGCCTTCTTGCAGCGGGAGCAGCGGCGCAGGCCCACGCTGCGCTTGCCGCAGCCGTCGCAGACCACACGCGTGCCCAGAGAGTCAATCGTTGTCTGTAAATCTGCAGGGCAACTCTCGGGTTGCAGCTGCTGCCCGTGCAGAGCTGCCTGCAACGCTTGAAGGCAAGGTTGCGCAGCCTCCAGTCGCAAAGCCTCGACCCACAGCTGTGGCAGGAGCTGCCTGCAGCTGCGGTGGGCATGCTGTGCCTGCTGGTATGCTGCAACCGCTGCCTCAAGAGTGCCGCGGCTGATGCTCGTGGGTGCAAATTGGCTCGCTGACGCTGAACTGACCACAGCTGCCGGCGCGCTCCTTGCCATGCTCCAGCCATCGCCCTGGTCCCGTGCAAGCCGGAAGGCTCGCAGGTCCAACTCAACAGCCTCTGCCCACTGCTCGTGGCACGATGCACTCGAGGCTGCCGCCCAGCAGCTCTTTGGGTTGTGAGGCTCCAGCTGCAGCAGCTGGGCTGAGAGGGTGCGGCCCGCTGCCAGCAGGGCTTCAAGGCGCGCCGGCGAAGGGGCGTCCATGCCGTCCAGCGCAGCAGGCAGGGAGGCGCCGTGCTGGGCAGCCCCCTGTAGCAGGAGCCCACCAACGTACAGGCCGTTGGCTGCATTTGCTGCGCTCCAGCAGCACAGGTAGTGCAGCTGCTCGATGCTGAGAGGCGGCTGCGCCAGCCCTGCTGCCGCTGCCAGCCGCTCCAGCTGCCTGCCCACCGCCCACCGCTGTGACTCATCATCCAGAAGAGCTGCTGCCTGCCTGGACAGCTCGACAGCATCGGACCGATGAGCGCCCTGGCTTGCTTCGTTAAGCAACAACACAGCTTCCAGGGTCGAGCTGCTGGCAAACCACTCTTCCACATCGATCCACCTGGCGCAGTAGGCAGACAGGCGCACGTTGTGATCCCTGTCGCTCTCGGGAGAGCAGGGGCTCACGTAGCGAGCTCTGGCCGCCTTGAGGAAGGCCAGCTGCATCTGCTGCCGGGCTGGTGGTTCGTCGATAGGCAGCGCTGGTTCACCGTTGGCTGACAGAGGCAGCAGGTCGCACGCCTCGCGCAGCAGCTGCACTGACTCCACAAACGCCGCCACGTCGGGCGGGCGCTCGGCGGCGGGGATGGCGGAGGAGCGCGCCAGGCGGCGCTGCAGGAACTCGGCACCTGGGGCGAGCTGCTGTGGCGCAGCAGCCATGCTGCAAAAGGCACAAAGACATAGGGGGCAGCGGCTTAAGCTGGCCAGTGCAGATGTAAGATGTGATGGGGCAAAGTAGTCCAGGGGGCTGCTCCAGGAGCGCTTGCCGCCGCAAGCGGGCGAACCGGCTGCCGGCGGACACCAGCGGGACCCTTGGTTTGTGAGTCGAGGCTCGCTGCGCTTAGCCTGAGGAGCTGAACAGGCGGTTGCCGACGCACCTGGCGCTTCCGAGGACAGATGGCCGGCCGGGCTCCCGAGTCTCGGGCCGAGAACGCCCTCGGAAGGTTCCAGGCTAAAAGCTGGCTCCAGAAGATAAGGGCTGCGAAGAGCGTCTCGCTGGTTGCGGACTCGCCGAGCAAGCAGAAACTCCTGCTTCTTGGGCGGTGCCCGGGGGCGGCACGGCAGCGTGCGCAGCACAGCCGCCGCCCGAGGCACCCGCCACTCAAATAGCCCCCCTCCGACCCTCCCCGCGCACCCATATATTTATATGATTGGTGTGTGGACACGTCTGACGTTGCTTGATAGCATTGTTGTGGGGCATGTTGAACATTGCACGCAGCGGTGGCTCGGCGCGTGGTGGCACGCGCCAAGGGAACAGTGGAAATTTAGCTGATCCGGGGACGCTGCTATGATGACACCAAAACAAATGTCAGGGAAGACGGCTGGGCAATCAACTGCCTGCCAATCTGGTACACGCCAGTAGGCCGCTGGGCAGGCGGCAGCAGAGCTGCGGCGCGCAGCGGCAGCACGGCGCCTCCGCCTCCTTGCCCCCTCCGCTGTAACCCACCACGGTGTGTGTGTCTTTGGACTCTGTGCCGACATCAGTCTTCCATAAAGCAGCAGCAGCTAGCATTCCGGCAAAGCAGGCGGAGATGGGGAGGCTCTTGCAGGCTTGCAGGTGGCACTGCCGATGCCCGCCCCGCCAGCTGACCTGGCAAGAGCACCTGGGTGGAGGCAGTTGGACAATGCGAATCTTGGAAAGCTGCTGCTTTCAACCACCCCGCATGCACATGCAAAAGTTAAGGGGAATGGGAAGGGCATGCGCGGGGGCTGAGGAGGCAAGAAAGTGCACCACCCACCGCCGCCAGCCCGCGGGAGGAGAACGACCACAACCTGACACGTGGCAGGTTGGGCCAGGAGGGGTTGGGGCTGACTGCAGCTGGGCTGGGGGCGATGGTGCAGCGATATGGC